>JAODUD010000001.1:52530075-52564223 GCA_026784285.1 Stomatorhinus walkeri | reverse complement strand
GTTATGGTTACTGAGGTGTGTGAGCGGAGAGGCAACAACTTCCTCAAGAAATTTTCAAATAAAAGGGAGGTTTGATATAGGACTAAGGGATCTGCACTTGCAGCAAAAAGGACCAAACTTTATTATTAACTGAAAGTTATAGGGCACCTGGTTTTTTAAGAATTGGAGTAACGGAAGCAGTTTTGAGTGATGGAGGAACAATTCCAGTATTAAGGGAAGAGTGGATAATGGTGGTAACATATGGGAGAGAAAAAGACACCAGGGTTATTACTAATTTTCCCAAATGCAATATTAACGAGGAGTGGAAATCTTGGAAAGTGTTAATTTATATTTAACATTTATTTACATAAACAGATGATTGGAGAGCAGGAACAGATTGGCTTTGCAGTAAGAAGGGGTGACAGCAAACCAGGTCTAGGATATTGCCTTTGCAGTGAGTAGGGAATTTAATGTGTTGTTGAAATCCAAAGCTATCCAGACAAGATATAAAATCTCTGGAGAAGAGGTTATTGTCATTGTCCATATGAATGTTAATGTCACCAAGGATTATAATATTGGGAGAAAGTACTGAGAAATGAGTATGAAGAGCAGTAAAGTAATTTAGAAAATCCTTATTTGGCTTAGGTAGTCGATAAACAGTGCATATAATAGTGGGAGTGGATCCACGGAGCTGTAATACAGTGTATTCAAATGAATGGAAGAGTGGGGCGGAGACGGGGAGAACTTTCCACTGCTTCTGATGAATCATCAGAAGATCTCTGCCCTGCCCCGAGTCACAAGGTTGGCAAACATAAACAAACTCAGGTGGAATGGAGTCGTTGAGGGAAACAAAATCATTACGCTGTTGCCACGTTTCAGTCAAACATAGAAAATCCAACTTACTGTCAGAGAAGTGATCCTGGACGAGATGCCCCTTACCAGTCAGAGTGTGGATGTTTAATAAACCAATCTTGTCCTGGAGTTAGCCTGTTAGTCCTGTAGGATTAGCCGACTTGGTTAGGCGGGCTAACACATTGTGATTAACATCCCGGTTGGTGGAGAACGACGAGTTGAAGACCAGATGGACTTCATTGGGTTAGTGTTGTTGTGGCTGAATTTCCTCTGGGACCCTCGGTGGACGTATCTGCGGCGAGGCTTGAAAGTGATGTCCGGGTGGAGGTGAAGTGCCACAGGTGGAGGGATGGCCAGGTGGACACGGAGCCACAAAAGCTCAGCTGTAGAATTAAAGAAACTGGGGACATATCTGAGATATTTGGAGGACAGTACAGTAGATCATATTCACCATCCTGTCTTATCGCATATTGTATGACATATTCACCATCCTGTCTTATCGCATATTGTATGACATATTCACCATCCCGTCTTATCGCATATTGTATGACATATTCACCATCCCGTCTTATCGCATATTGTATGACATATTCACCATCCTGTCTTATCGCATATTGTATGACATATTCACCATCATGTCTTATCGTATATTGTATGACATATTCACCATCCTGTTCTGTGACCTACCTGTCTCTCACATACACACCAACCTGCACAACTCTGCTTCTCCCCACTGGCATTCAGCGGACAAGAGCCCATGTGACCTGCCTGAGGAGGTGGGGCCATGCCGCGGCATTATTATACGCTACTTCTTCAACGGCGAGAGCCAGCGATGTCAGTCCTTCTTCTATGGTGGCTGTCTCGGCAATGCTAACAACTTCAGGAGCAAGGCGGAGTGCAATGCCAAGTGCCTGAAGCAGGGTGGGTCATCCGGCTGGCCAGGGGTCCCATTGTGTAGATGTAGGGGCCACATGGGATAGCAAGAGGTTTAAAGCACATGTACGAGGAGCAGGCCTGCATCCAGTGGTCTCATTTCATCCATCACACTACAATGATCCCAGAACATATTTTATTAGCTAAATGTATAAATATCTTAAAGAAATTGGATACTTTAGTTTGATACAATAGGTGCTTCCTCATTACTCTTTCGCACCTTCAGCACCCTTAACTCTCCCATTGATCTCCACAGGGCCAGAGAGAAGAGAGATGGGAGGTGACACCAACCCTGAAGCAAGGAGTAAGCCCAGAACCCAGGCTTTTGTTTCATTGGAGAATCCCAGGGAAGGTCTGGCAAAAGGTAGCTATATGAAGATTCATACAGAAAACCTGTCAGAATCTTAACACTGATGAGCACTGAACACAAGTAGGAATGGTAGAGAAACACTGCACCATGCCCCTTACAGAATAATCCCAGGATACATTATTGCTTTCTCCCCTCAGGAGTTTAGACCATTGTGAAATTATTAGAACGAATGAGTAAGCAGGTTCAATATAGTGTTGACATTAATGGATATTGTTGAAAAAAGGTTTGCAGCATTAGGTGTTGGTTTACAGGTAATAAGCAAAATAATACCCGTGGTTCATTCCTAGCAAACACAAGTTCATATGCTGTCATCTCCTCTTCACTTCTCTAATTCCAGTACTTGGTAGCTTAATGAGGAAGAGAGATGTCTATACACAGCTGAGGTGAAGCATGGCTCATATTCCATTAGGTCACCATGTGTTATCTGACAAACTTCATAAACCCCAGCAGGGAAGCACATACTCTGATACAGCAGCTAGTCGACTCCACTGAGATAGTCATTAATACAGCAGCACCACTTCTTGGCTACTGAGGTGTCTGTCCTGAAATCGCTGAACAAAGATTCATTCCTACCTGAGCTGGCAAGAGGCTAGTGTTGCTATCGTCACTGTACCTTCCAGGAGTAACTCATCATGACCACAAACACAGAGGCTAATGGGATTGTCGATACAGATGCTAAGCAGCATAGTGTTCAGAGAATGGTAACACAAAGACTAGGTGTGCAGCATTTCTTGCAATCCCTAATCTAAAAATTTTAGAACCTCTAACTTCACATTACATTTTCCCACTTACTGTGGTGCTAGTGACTCTGCTCAACTCCAGACTGGTCAATGCTTGTCTAGTTTTATAAAGCTTTATATTGAAATGGAGCACTTCAAGGCAAGTTTCAACCAACAACCTACTTGGAACAAACTTTTAATCACTCTGTTCCTCTTATCCTGTTGTATGCCAGGTGGCAGTCCCCCGGACCACTGCTTTAGCCCCGTTGAAAAGGGGACATGCCGGGAATCAATTAAACGATATGCATACAGCCCCGTATCAAAGCGGTGCCACTCCTTTCGTTATGGCGGCTGCAGTGGAAATGGGAACAACTTTGCCTCCAGAAGAGAGTGCATGAAAACCTGCGTGAAAGGTACAGTCACACAGACTTGGCGGTAGAAAACAGGCTAAACTGAGGTTTATTGAAGAGCCTTACACTCATTTCTCTGTTAAAGGCTACAGTATCACTTGCTTTAACAATGCTGTCACGAAGGTCAAAATAAAAATGACTAACACCTCGAGGCCCAGAGCTGAAGGGTGGTCTGATCCTCCACCTGCATGATTGTTAATTATCCTGTGTCAGAGGAACAGTATACTGTGTACCAAAAATGGGTTTGTATACATAATAATTCTGTTATCTTTTTTGCAGGCATGTATAATCACAAACAGAGAGCAACACGATAAAAGACCATGATCCTGGAAATCATATTTGAATCGGCCTAAAACTCTGCTGTCGACTTTTTAATATTTAATTTTCTTTAAGAGGGATTTTGTATTGTATTTATCTTAAGTACATTAATGTGTAGATTTTTAGTCACTGGTCCTATGTAATTGCTGTTCAGTTCTTGCACTCTAAAATATAAAGTTTTTGTAGACCTAAAAAAATGGGAAAACAACATTTGATGGTTTCCTTCTGTAATCAAACAAAACAATATAACATTTACATATAAAAAATAATTCACATGAATACTGTGGTTGAATTCAGTCTTTATTATTAACCTTGCACTTCGTACGACTTCTTGCAAACAAAAAACAGGTGTAGATCGGTGTTTATTGACAGAAATGCTGAGTTGGGAGCACAGTGGGAGGAGGGGTGGAAAATCTGGAATAACCTGGCGAAATCTGAAGGGCTTACTGTGGTAAACTTTTCGTCAAGAGCGATTAAGTCGCGATCCTTTTCAATACATTGAAATTTCGAGTGGTGGTCACGATTAAATTTGTCAAAGTGGAGGGGGTCACCAACGGATTTTTTTTTTTAGCATATTCCAAAAATCATCTTGTAATAAATCCAAAATATTTGGCACGCCACAGTTTGAGAAACACTACAATAGGCAACCACCAACTACTAGCAAATATCAGTTGCATGCGGGGCTCTGCAGTGCTTGTAGAGAACTAACAACTATGCCAAGTATAAATGAAGCTGATGTAGGGCGCCAGGGCACACCGGACCCCAGGCCTGTTGTTGTTATACAGCCATGGCCAAATGTTTTGTGAATGACACAAATATTACTTTTCACAAAATTTGCTGCCTCAGTTTTTATGATGGCAATTTGCATATACTCCAGAATGTTATGAGGAGTGATCTGATGAATTGCAATTAATTGCAAAGTCTAACTTAATCCCAAAAAAAACATTTCCACTGCATTTCAGCCCTGCAACTAAAACAACCAGCTGACATCATTTTACTAATTGGGGTGTTAGGTTGTGGGTAAGCTAAAATTAAGTAATAGGACTTCAGTCAAGATTTGAAGACCAGGACCAAATCGGCATCCCAAATGTAGACTGGTAAACCATTCCACAATATAGGGGCCTTGTAGTAGAATGCTTTACTACCAGAGCTGGGTGCTATGTCCAAAAATTTATATCATGGTATTTTTCAAAGTTGTATCGGTTTCACGATATATGATGGTATTTTTTTTAAGTATGACTGGGTGTATGCCACGTTTTACAGGATTTTGCAGGACACATTTTTGTTTTATGTTTTTGCATTGTTCCCACATTAACTATATTATTTTATTATTAGCCATTGCACCTATCCGCTACCTTAATGATAACATACGGCTACCGTGTTTGTTGGCCAACTGCTTAGAGACAAACAGCTAACGTTAAGGTGTGCGCCGACCAAATTAACATTTTTGTTAGGTGTTTAATAGTTCAGTGTTGCTGGAATGCGAGCTTTACTGACCTCGCGAAATTTCTCCTGAAAGCCAGGATGTCGGTCTTTAAGATGCTTCGCCAGGTTTGATGTGCTACTTCACTTCATCGCCACAACTGACGTCTGCCCCTTTGTCTCTGTTCCATCCACGCTCGGCACGACAATATTATTATAATTAAATGTATTAATGGTTTACTATTAATATTAAAATAATGAATAAGAAATCTTTAATTTCAAATGTATTTTTTATATAACAATTAGTTACTGTCTATTGTTGTATAAATGTATTTTTACTGTCTAAATATATGTATTTAGCTAGTGTAAACATGGAGGATGCTATCACAGCGAATACGAGGCTGAAACTGAAGCGTTACCCTTTGTTTCCGCTAAGAGACGTGCCGCGACTCATTTCCCCGCGCATACAAGGTATGTGTCGGCGTTCACGGTTTGACTTCTGAGATTCAGATCGAGCTCTAGGTAATGTTTTCCCGCACTGGATGGTTCGAATTCTAATGAGTTCCAGAACTGAGGTATGTGTTCAAACTTCCTATTCCTGGTGACAATTTAAGCTGCTGCATTTTGAATATGCTGCAAGGTATTCAGTGTGCAGTGTATGGTCCCAGATAACAGAGCATTACAGTAGTCTAACCTGCTGTATACAAATTTAAGGCACGTATCAATTTCTCTGTCTTGAATTGTAAGAAATAGTCGCAGTTTGGCGATGTGGCGTAGCTGTAGGAAGCATGCGTTCTATACTGCACTTACATGTGATTTGATTGAGAGGCTTAGCCTATATCTAAGATACAAGGGCAGCGTGTGGCTCAGTGGGCTAAGCTTGTGTGCTTGTAATCACACCCAATTCAAACCCAGCCTCAGCATGTCTGTGAGTCCTTGAGCAAGGCCCTTAACCCCCAGCTCCCTGGGCACCCCAACAGTTGGCTGCCCTTTGCAGACAGCTTGCTCTACAAAGAGCAAGTTGAGGGAGGCATAAATGGAATTCACCCATGGGGACAATAAAGGATTGATTATTATTATTATAAGATGACACCTAGGTTACAGGCTGAGCTGCTGAGGGAAAAGTTCGGCCCTTTGGAGTGGAGTGCAGAGATTATAAATTTCCTTTCTGTAGACTTCCCAAATATAACTGAAATGTTACACCTAACAAGAACTTGTGGTCGATCCTCAAAAAGCAGGTGGACAAACAAAACCCCTAAAATTCTGACAAACTGCAAGTATTTTTTATGCAAGAATAGGCTGTCAATTAGGATTTGGCCCAGAAGTTGATTGACAGCATGCCACTTAATGTAATGTAATTGTCAATGAAAGCCTTTGACACTTATGAAATATTTGCAATTATACTTCGGTATAGCATAGGAACATATGAGAAAAAGTCAGCAACACAGAACACCAAAGCAACAAACTTGTGAAAACCAATACTTGTGTCTTTCTCAAAACTGTTGGCAACGACTGTTATTAGTTACTTGTGTATTCTACAAAGGTTTTTTTTTTTTTTACTTTGCTGTAGCTTAACATTTAAAACTCTTTGAGTACTGCATTTTCTGCGTGTTTAGTGGACAAAATAAGCACACGAGGGCAGCATTGACCCATCAGTAATTAGGTACTCCGTTCCCGAAATATCAAAAATCAGGACTTGTTCGTAAAGAATAACGACTCGCGGTTAACAGACATTAAGCAGGTAACAGCAAATGTGGAATGCTTGGAAAGTAACCATTACAAACAAAATTTACTTTAGCGGTAAAAAAAAAAAAATTATGTGCTACTGTGATGTGCTAGCGGTAAAAATTATGTGATACTGTTAATTCAATGTTCACGGTTTAAACTGTATTACAAAATAATACAAACTAATAGTTTCGACTTCTTTATCTGAACCTAAACAGCACGATAATTCGGCGTGAGGTAAATGAACAGATAAGGAGTGTTCGGACCCCGCGTACGCGCGCACGCAGGGTGGGGTGCCGTCGATGTCAGAGGAAGCGGCCGTGGTAGGTCGCTCGGCGCGCTCTAACTGCGGCTCGCATTCCGCCCGCACGGGACTGAGTCTGTTCGTGTCGTGCACTACTGCTGGCGCTGCAGCGCTCTGGATTGCTTCGGTCACCTAAAAAAGCCCGTTAAATTCCATCATCATTACCGAATAGGTAAGGAGCACTAAACTTTTTTTTTTTATCTACCAGAATATCTGCCAGGGCCTTGCATCAAAAGGGAAAGTTAATTATTCTTATTGGCGGCACTAATCTGAGTTTACGGAAAGCACCTTTATAATTTATTGTGCTAAATCTGGGAAATCCTTCAGTCGTAGTTAGCTCACACACAGCGTGAATGGTGGCATTTTCATGTGAATACAAGGGAACAAGAGTTCTTTTGTGTTACAATTTATAAATTCACATAATAGTTGGGAGACAACTTATTAAACAGTTTTACTTGGGTGCTGAAGATGTGCCACTTAAGAAATTAGGTTTCATTTTTTATGAGAAGAGAAGCTAACTTGGAAACATGCAGCAAAGCGACGGATACATGATTTCCTGGGGCTTTAGTATTCGACAGGCAAGCTATGAATTCTGGGCTTAAAGCCCATTTCACTCGGTGGCTTACCTGTCTTCCAACGATCTTCTGCCTTTGAATTTAATAATTAGTACAAAGTGATTTTGATAGTAGGGTAAAGCACCGTAACTGTGATGTCGGAGGACTAAGAATGCTGCTTATCTACGAAAATCTTTCATCCACCTTTAAATAGCAAGTTAGAATAAAAGCGCAATGATCCATGTGATGAATACTCAAGGGAAAATATTGCAGAAATTGAATTTTTATGTTCAATTTTGTGTACACTGTACTTTATAACAGAGATGCGATGCGTGTTGGGTATGTTCGTTTAGGGGGATATAGCTTACAGTTTTCTTCGCAATACGCAGCAATAAAAAGCATTAGTGATTTGGGCAAATTGCGCCCACACTTCAACCCAGGATAGAGCAATCGGATTTTTATCTCCAGTAATGGGAGCAGGATGTTGCTGGTGATTAAACGGCGGATGATAGGGGAGAAAAACAAGCAGCGTTTTCAGGCGTTGCTCCAAAGCGATATGCGCTGGACAGACCATCACCTGCTGGCCCCGCTTCCTGATCGCCCAGCTGAGCAGCAGCCTCTGCTGGGGCTCTTTATGTTCAAACCACACCCGCCACAGAGTAGAAAGAGCAAAGCCGTGGCATGTTTCTGTCCTAATCGTTTAACATTTCTCAAGTCCTGCTGCTTCGTCAGTCGCTTTACCTGATCTTCTCTAACATCCAACTGCGTTACTAAGTAACTGACAAAACTCTGGATTTTGCCGCTTTAAATGACTACAAGATGAGTACTAGTTCTCTCCACATTATTCAGCTTTAGGTGACTGTGGAATTTATATTTCCAGCTAAAATCCAGGTATGTTCGCCATATAAATATCAGTCTTACGTCATCACAGTTTTATGGCGATTGCTTGACATTAGTAGAGGGTTCACTGGCCCTATGTGTTTGTTTCTGAGGTCAGATTGGCAAGCGAATAGATGCAGTGGCTGCAAATTAAAGCCTTTTGTTTAATCGCAGTAGAGATTTTATATAGGGTCACTTACCCCATAAAGTGCTAATCCACCCCATCTGTCTCTGTTCTCATCTGTGATATGGCAGGTTTTACACATAGCAGAACAGTAGGTATAAGCAGATTTTCTCAGTTACAAGCCAAAAAGAACAGCTGATATCCCAAGCAGTACAGCGCAGAGCTATATGACATGAGGATAAATTGGGTAAGGACTATAGTCATGACATGACATATATTTACATCAAACAATATCAGTCTTCTGCATCTGGGGCCTTGCATAGCAAACCACAGCACCCAAGAATCACATTAAAGCCGGGTCACTGCATTGAACTCTCCTTGCTTTTCACCTTGCTCTAGTAGAGGTTTACCTCATCTGTGCTGCTGTTCATAGTCCTGGCATAGGAAAAAGAGGAATATGCTTCATGAATAGGGGCCATGATTTACTGGAGTTTCAGTGGTGCTTATTTTTATAGTAAGAGTTTTCACAGCACTTGTGTTCAGGCTGCTTTGCTAGTTGAAGCTGTAGTCAAGAAAAGGTCTGAAAATTCAGAATCTTTGAAAAGACAGATGTGCAAAATTCACAGCACCCAGTTTTCATGTCAAGTTCACAAAAAAAAAAAGAAATCAAAATCGTGTTTAAGTTTGAGCTTGGCTTTATAGTGCTTGTGTCTCAGTCTGTCTGTCAGTGTCTGTTGTTCGAGGTTAAGCGGAACTGAAACATGGAGCGGTTGCCAGGCTGTCTAAGTTAACGTGGGAAGACGGGGCTTCTTGGTTCCCTGGGAGGGATTATCAGTGTTCACTTGGCAATCGGTCATGCTGACTGTGCCTGTGCTGCTCCTTTGCAGATCAGTAGGCTGCTTAACAAAGGATCCTCAGACAGGCCAGCAATGAAGATGGATCAACACCGTCTAGCCCTGTTTCTCTGCCTGTTTCCCATCAGTCTGGTAAGATCCTCTCGTAATTCCTAATGGACTTCATTGGAAGGCCATGTTTTGACTTCCTGTCTCTGAAAAATAAACTTTTTATTCAGACTTCTATAAGTCTAGTTTTGCAGTGTATCATACAATTGTTTAAATTTTTTCTTTTTAAATACAAAATTGATGTATTGATTGATGCCTATACTAGTGTTGGTTTAAAAAAAAACGTTTTCTGAGGACAATAAAATAGGAAAATTGCATTAAACCCTGGTAGAGAGAACAAAATTACTAATGGTATTCCTTGCCCACTTAATTATCTGGCTATTGGTTAGGTGGTGATTTTTGATCTGTATCCTGGCTATATTTCATGATTGCAGTTATAATTTCAACATTTATTTACTCGGGCTTAGGAGTCCTTAATGTTTCACTTTGATTTTCTCAGTTTTTTTTCGATCAGATCTTATTAGGATGTGAATGAAAGACATAAAAACAAACAATACAGTGTTTTATAATGAATAAAATGAGAATGGAGTGCACCAGCATTTGATTGATTGGTTTTGGATGCACACAGCAGAATCTTTAGTAATACCAGGGGAAGCCGCTGAGCAGATGTTGACCTGTGTGACCATACAGTGCTTGCATCAGTTTTTACGTCAGATTTGTACACAAGGTCTCAAAACGATCCATCCGTCGTGCTATCTTATAATTGGTGGTCGTACTAAGGATACATTGTCAACTGTTTCTGTAGGTGCTTAAAGGAACTGATATTGAAACATTAGTCACGGTTTACTACAGTTTATTTTCATTATTGGAAAATGAGAAGTAAAGGAGCCAACAGTCACACCGGGGTTGCAGCAAGCCTGGATGCAGGCGGCGTAGAGCAGGCAAGATGATGAGAGGCAGGAATATCCAAAAGACGGGGTTTATTTAGCACACGAAACGGGGTAACGCCACAAAACATCACAATGACAGACCTAGGGAGACTGACTCAGACGTGAACTAAATACAAAAGACTAACAGGAAACCAACAGGAAACTCATGATCACAATCTAAACGAATGAACAACAGGTGGTTTTCTTCAGGGATTGAACACGAGGAGCGAGGGGGTGTGGCACACACGGGGCTCGTGCGGGCGGAGCATGACACCAACTAGACAGCCGTGAATAGATTCATTATATGTATATGGGTTTGACCCCAGGTAACCAATGACAGGAGCACCTGCCTTTACACACACAATGTACCCCAGGATTTATACTGTACAATGTACAGCATTTACGCAGAGGGGTGTAATTTAAGAAAGATGACTCCATCTTATGTTGGTGGACTGTTTGGTAGCTGCAGTTATAGTTGCAGCGCTTTGCTCAGACAGTGTTCATGTTATGGTTGTTATCAACGCTAAGTGCTGGTTACATCTTTTGAGGTGGCTTCTCATTTCTTAGGACCAAAGACAGTGTTCAGGTTATGACCATTAGTGATACTGACTGCTGCTTACACCCTTTTGGGGTGGCTTCCCATTTCTTAGGACCAAAGACAGTGTTCAGGTTATGGTTGCTATCAACGCTAAGCGCTGGTTACATCTTTTGAGGTGGCTTCTCATTTCTTAGGACCAAAGACAGTGTTCAGGTTATGACCATTAGTGATACTGACTGCTGCTTACACCCTTTTGGGGTGGCTTCTCTTTTCTTATGACCACAGACAGTGTTCAGGTTATGATCGTTAGCGAAACTAATTGCCGCTTACACCCTTTACGATGGGTTCTTACCACCACAGACTGTGTTCAGGTTATGACCATTAGTGTCCCTGACCTCAGGTTACACTGTTTGGGATGGCTTCCCTTTTATTACAACCACAGACACTGTTCAGGTTATGACCAGTGGCTGTACCTCGTTCTTGTCACATGACCCTACTCTTTGCACTTGCATACCATTAACCACATACAGAACATTCACTAATTTAAACTTCCCCACTCTCCTAAGTGTAAATTTCAATTTAAAAACCACGTTTGTTGAGAGTAAGCAAATGAAATGCATAGCCCTTTAAAAGTTATTACTAAAATGGTTATTGTGATAGGGCCTGACTGACCCTAGCTGGCTTTCTGACCACTTATATTTTACATTAGTCATTCTGACTAAGGGACTAAATTAATAACGTCTATTGTTTCATGTTACGCTCTCATTTTTTCATGGTGTCGCAAAATACACTAAGGCAACATTTTTTCATCATTTTGATGACAGATTTGCAAGGTTACATGCCACTACATGGGATGTGGGATTGTATAGAAGTTTTTATTTTTTGTAATATACAGAAGACAATCTACAAATATGTGCTATGATCCACAAATATTTAATTATCCACAAATATGTATTTTTTTGTTGTTGTGTAAAATCATATCCACAAAAATAGAGCATTTTTTGCACGTGAAACGTGTTTTGGATTTTTGTCCAGTTCATACTACTACGGAGCCCTTAAGAGGCCTGGGTGGGAATTTTTTTTTTAATGAAATTTGTGGTCACTTTTGCAATCCCACTGCAATTGCCCACTTGCTATTTGCTGCAAAAGTGACAGCATGGATAAACCTAAATGATATAGACATGTCCTGTAAAGTGTGCTTTAAGCATTGAAGTATGGGGGACAGTGTGCACCATGTAACTTTAATATTATGAGTTTATACATATTTATTAATTACTGCCACCACCAGGGACTTTAAACCGGCACCTGGGCTACTGAACATGAAGTGCACACACAAACTTTTGAAATATATTACAAAAATTACAGCCAGAAAACTGAATATAAAGTTAACTTTATTGGGGTTTTGGAGTTATGGTTTAAACTTGAAACTGCTTTGTGGAATATTTCAGTATATGTTCGCATGTCATCGCATACATCAATGTGTTTGGGTTTAAACTCTAACTATGACACTGAGCTAAACTTTATATTCAGTTTTCCGGCTATAAGATCTTTCAGCAAAATCAAGCAACACCCCTTAGTTTTCCAGATTTCTTTATGGGCATATTTTAATTAATATTTCAATGTTTGTGTGTGCACTTCACCTTCAATGACCCAGCTGTCTTGTTCACAGTCACTAGTGGTGAATGGATACAGTTCAGTTATTAATAAATACATTTAAAAACACGTATGAAAATTATATAGTGTGCACTGTCCCCCATAGTTGAATGCTCAAAAACATACTTAAGTGGAATTTTTTGTATTTATGTTTATAAATAATGTTTATAGTCCACTAATTATATCTTTTGAACTTTAAATGGCCATAGACAGTTATTAGTAACTGAAATATATTGCGTGGGAAAGCAAACTTACGAGAGACTACTTCAAAAAACTATTCTAAAAAATATTTTGCCCCCCAGTCCTCTTACAAGCTCTGCATACTGCAGCTGATCTGTGTAAAACAAATCACAAGTACATCAATATCCACAAATATGTATTTTTAGTCGTATTCACAAAAATACGGAGTGATTTGCGCATTACATTTGTGACGTCACTACTTTTTATTTGCAGATTTTTGTCCAATTCCAACAGCAGCTGACCTGTAGAAAAAATCCTTAAATACGAGGTGCAGCTGTTATGATATTGTTATCCTGGTATAAGATGACATGTATCAGGATATGAGATTTTGGTTATATCGCAAAGCCCAAGCTTGACTTCTGTCTCTCCTCTGTGGCATGTGGGTTGTGAGAAGGTACTCTGATTTTTTCCCCCACATTTAGGCTAAATGGAATCTCTAAATTGCCCACAGGATATGATTGTGTGCAAATCCTGAGATGGACTGGCATTCTGTCCAGGGCATACCTGGGACTGGTTCAGGTTCATTGGTTTGAAGAGGGATTGATGGAAAGGAAGAGTACAACATTAAACTCACTCAGTGTCTTACCGACCCTCATTAAAATAAGCAACATTGAATGCAGCATCCTGAACCAACTGTCAGCATGCTTTCAGCTGCTGCAGTCCCTTTTCTATGATGTTTTCATAGAAACTAGGATGGCCTAATCTGAGGGTGGCAATGCCTGCATGCAGCCTATCTGCTGCAGAAAATTTCTGATGCTCTCTCTTCATTCAGGCCTGTGTTTCTCCTCTCACAGCTTTCTGTCTTAGCCAATTCATGGGAGAACCCAAACACAACAGAAGAAAACCCGCAGGAGCACATGTACAAGGAAATCACCAGATACAGAATCATGAACGCTCAGTTTGAGTGCTACCAGAAGATCATGAAGGATGTCAACCGAACACGAGAAGGTGATGCAGCTAACCCAACTTATTTTAAGTGGAGAAGGTCGCAATTTCATAGCATCATTTAAATGCTCAGGAATCATATTAAGTTTGCTAGTCCTGCTGACTTGTCATCAGAAAGTAGAACTCATTCTCAGTCAGGTGAACAAAGTGGGTGTTGACCAATGTTCCTTTTCATCGTACAACAGTAGACAACCTCAGAATCACTTGTTACAATGGCTGACCTTGTGTACTAGGAGCAACGTATCATTGCTTTGAGGTTGTTAAAGGATCCAGTGTCAAGTTAAGAAGATCACTGATAAGTGCAGAGAAACACACTGTTTAAGAACAATGTTCCGGAATGTCCTGATTTTGGTAAGCCATGCCAAAAAAGTACATTTGACTTGAGCTGAGTAGAGTTTCAGAAATGTAATACATGCTCTCTCCGATACTATTGCTTCACCTGAGGAGGTGAGTAGTAAACTAACTGCACAGTAGAGCAGAGAACCAGCGTGACTTGGGCAAGTCAGAGATGGAGAGCACAGCAGCCTTCATGTGATTGCTCTCCAAACAGGGCCCATGTGTAACCGCACCTGGGACGGCTGGCTATGCTGGGACGACACTGAAGCCGGCATCACCTCTGATCAGTTCTGCCCCGACTACTTTGACAACTTTGACCTTACAGGTGATGACATCTGCTTTTCTTAACCACTTTATCAATTTCAATGAGGGTGAAAGTTAGACAGGGCCCCCTTGGATATACAATGCAGCTAGGAATGATCACATGACCCTATGACACTAGATTTATGATAGGAGTACAACATAAAGAAGAACAATTGGCCATAATATATCTGGGCGTTCCTGTTTACTGATTGCACACTTTGTATTTCATTACAGAAATGGTGACAAAGATTTGCACAGAGAGCGGCCATTGGTTCATACATCCTGAAAGTAATAGGACGTGGACCAACTACACCAGCTGTAGAAAAATCATTGAAGGAGGAATAGTACGTTAAATAACAACCTCTCCACCACAGTTACAAGATAACATAAGAGTAACACAAAAACGAAACAAGTATGTGTTGCAATGGATGATGTGTGATCCAGACTATTTGTTTTGCAGAGTGCGATGAATTTGTTATACTTGGCCCTGATTGGTGATGGACTGTCACTTATATCTTTGTTTATTTCACTTGGGATCTTTTTCCACTTCAAGTAAGTAAATAACTATTTCAGAAAAGATTTTCATAGTGTGAGTCTTGTTTATATGATGGCTGAAAAGTTTGTGTAGACTGTACAAAAAAGCATGGACACTTTTCATTTTGAATGTTGATTTCACTTAAATCTTGCGTGTTTCTTCTATGCAGGAGTTTAAGTTGCCAAAGGATTACTCTGCACAAGAACCTCTTCTTCTCCTTCGTATTGAACTCCATTGCCTCAATCTGGTTAATGACTTCCACCAAGAACAATGAGGTGGTGCAGCAAAACCCAGTAAGTACGATCAAGGTCTGATGTAACACATTGATGCGACAACTGCTAGCTGGCCTTAACTGGCTCATGTCTTTTTTTCTATCGCATCAGACCAGCTGCAAGCTGTCCATGCTGATCCATCTCTACCTGTTTGGCTGTAACTACTTCTGGATGCTGTGTGAGGGGATCTACTTGCACACTCTCATTGTGGTGGCGGTGTTTGCTGAGAAACAGCACCTGATGTGGTACTATCTGCTGGGATGGGGTATGTTTAAGCTGTGCTGCTGCTGAATGCATTTGATTCAGACTGATACCAGTTTGACAAAAATTTGAATTCCTCCCCCAGGATTCCCACTGATACCAGCCCTGATCTACGCAGTAGCCCGGAGTTACTACCACAATGATAAGTAAGTTTGGGACTAGGGCTGTTGTGATCACGTCACAATGTAATCGTGATTATATGGTGCATGCTCAATTATCTCCAGGGCTTCAGGTGACCGGTGAAACATTTGCCTGGACGCTGGCTTTTCTGTACTATACAGACGTTTACATTATGCCCACAGACTGGTAAGCAGTTTAGTAGTGTGCCTAAAATATTAATGAGATGTGTATTGTAACACCCAAAAGTTAGTGATCTGTATGAATTCAGTGTATACTTATGTTTAATAAACATGTTGGACTTGAAACTGCAAAAAGTACCGACACGCTACCGATGTCTTTTTACCTTGTATGTCCACAATATAGGTTTTATTCATTCGTGTATATGTCATGTGGCACTTATTGTTTATTGCTTCCAAGATTTACTAAAACAATGGCATGGTGTGCTCCGTAAGGATGCGCTGAATGTATACAGACTATTGACTTTTGGGTGTCGCTATTAGCATCCCATTAATATCTTAGGCACACTAGTAATCTGCTTACCAAATTGTGGGCATAAGTAAATGACTGTAAAGCACTGGAAAGCCGGATGTTTCACTAGTCATCTAAAGCCTTAGGGCCGGTTGCACAAAACACCTTGAGACTTTGCTTAAAATCAGAGTTAGAGTCTCCTTAAAATAAAGTTGGTTACACAAAACACCCTTTAAGTCTCCTACTTAAATTTTCCTTAAAATTTTCTCTTAAGTATTTAAGTTTTTCTCCTAATCTTGGTCTTATACTTAAGGAATGCCTTAATATTTGCACAAATGACCTTGGCAACCAAACTAAGAGAAAAAAAATTAAGGTACCTCTAACCATACCTTAACTGCAACATGGCCGAGTTTATGATAATTAATAACAAAAATGAACGCATCTCAAAAAGTTTTCCACGACCAGAGAACCCCTTAGATAGGATTTGATTTTGCTTTATAAATTTGACCGGCAGTCAATTTATGATTTGTCCGATCGTCTTCAGTTGGATCACTCCACAATCTGAAGCTGTGCTCTCCCAGCTGCATTGCAATTAATGATTGCTCTGCGGTTTTATGCTACGGGCTCGGGTTGTAATAGGCGATGTGTTTCATGTCCACAAGTCAACGGTGTGCCCCGTCATTCACCGAATTTCGAAAGCCATTGCCCGTGTTCTGAACACTGTGGTGAAATTCTCCTCTAAACAAGGAGAGGATGAAGTAGCGACACTACTTTGATGTAGCCGGCTTCCCAAGAGTGTGCGGGGTGATAGATCGAAGATGGGACCCACATCAGGATTCAAGCTCCAGTACAATATGAAGAACAATTTATTATGAGAGAAAAAAAATCAATGTTCAATCAATGTTCAGTTAGTTATTTTATGTTCATGATTGCAAACCAACGTTGTAGCACAATGTAGACTTCTTGAATTAATTTTCATTGCAGTTTCCTCCCACGCTCATTGTTTTCTGTTTATTTGCGGATCAAATTTACTTTTTAATATGTTCTTTCTTTTGTTGTATTCCTCCAAAAGTATAATCTTTTCCTCCTCTCACCAATTTGGCTTTCTTGTCTTTTCTCCTATTTTGTTTTTTTTTTTACTTTGTGAGTGACTTTGTGAGGCAATAACAAGTTTCACAAGCAGGCGCATGTTCAAGCATATGAACTGTCTCCATGGAAATGGGACAGTTTTACTGCTGTAAAACGTCTTTCAATGTTGTAAGTCCCATAATGTTTTTCGTTAACTAAGAAAACCTTTTAAGGGGTTCTGTGCAACATCCTTAAATAAATCCCTTAGCTAAGGAGAAATTAAACCTTAAGTGTCATACTTAAGAGGAAAACTTAAGTTGTTTTGTTCTACCGGCCCCTGGTGACTGTTGCGCATGCGCCATATGATCACAATTACATTGCTACATGATGCGACAGCCATATTTGGACACTATTGCTTGTTGGTTTACAGTGTTCAAGTGTTCACTTTAGGAAAGTTTAGTTACTGATGTACTGTCTAACATCCTAAAGGAGTGCAGGCACTTAGGAAGGGTGGTCACGTTACTGCTAAATTTAAAGACCCCATGGATGATTTATATAATAAATTATGCCTCGTAGTGCAAAATAAATGTTTATGGGTGTCATATATAATGTAAGTTCAGCAGCTGTGATCTGCATTCAGACCTGTGGAGATAGATATTTGCTGTTAGATGCCGAGGGCACCAAAGACTTTCATATGAAGTTACAAAGCCACTGCTATATACATGCATTCATGCACATTTCAGTAGAGAAAGGGAACAAAACATCAACTATGTAAACTCCAAATTCTAATGTTTGTTCTCCACCTACAGTTGTTGGATCAGCTCTAATACATCACTGCTGTACATCATCCATGGCCCTATTGTGGCAGCTTTATTGGTAGGAATCTGTATCTCTGCTTTTAATCAAATCGGACGGACTAACCAATTTCTCTATTCTGTTTCTCAGGGATTAGGTTAGTTGGTGTGACTATAGTGAGTGGGCCAATATTTTTTTTACTGAATTTTGGATGTCGTCAACATATTTCATTAGAGAAAATGTCCTTGTTTTTGATGTTTTAGTGGTATAAGATTAGTTAATTAGCTTTTAACTGGAACTCAGCAGCCATAAGTGGGTTGTAACTTGCAGACATTAATTACTGCTATTGGCTATTACTTACACATTGTTAGAGGCTGGAGTGGATCATCTGATTATTGGATCACTCTGGGGTTCCCTCAGATCCATGTCTTACCCTGATCTTGATCTTGCTCTCCACAGGTTAACCTCTTCTTTTTGCTCAACATCATCCGTGTTTTGATCACCAAGCTCAAGGTGACCCATCAGACAGAGACTAGCCTGTACATGAAGGCTGTACGGGCCACACTGATTCTGGTGCCGCTTCTGGGGATCCAGTTTGTTCTGTGGCCATACAAGCCCAATAGTCATGTGGCATCTGAAGTCTACGACTATATTATGCACATCCTGATACATTACCAGGTGGGGGTCACCTTCAATAAGTCATGACAAATGAAATCCAGGTCTAAATATGCATACCATCTTTCAGATTTTCTATAGATCATTTCTAACTTTTCCTTCTGTCAGAGCAATCACATTTTATATATAGATTTTTAAATGGGCACCCATCTTGCAAAGTAATTAAATGGGATCCTTTGCACAGTACTGGGTATTGACTGATTGATAAAGACTGATACTGGTCAAGTTATTTTGCTTCCTGGCAGTACTGATTCATGTTGCAGTTGAATGCAGTTTCAATTAAGGGTCATAATAAAACGTTACTAAGTCACATGTAGTGTTTATCTTCCTCCTAACATTTGGTCTTTTATTTACTTTCAGGGGCTGCTGGTGGCCACCATATTCTGTTTCTTTAATGGGGAGGTAAGGTTCAAGATACTTTCTTCTCACAAATATACAAACATTACACACAAACCAAGTCAGATGGGGATCTGTAGATTTATCTCCTGTTCAGGACTTGTAAATCATCTTTGATATTTCCAAAGTCTGTATTAAGGTATCATTTAGCTAAATAAGTACTTTGTACATAGGTAGCGCAGTCTGACTCTTGAAACTATACATGGCACAAGCTTTGGGGTCACAATATATAGATACAGTAAAATAACGTTATAGTGGACTCACTTATAACGGAATACCATCTGTAACGGACAACGTCCGCTGATCCTGGCCGTGCACCTTAAAAACACACAGAAAAAGCATTGGATATAGTGGATTCGCATATAACAGATTTTCACTTATAACGGACAAACTATTTGGTCCCCAGGGCCGCTTTTAGCTGTAGTGTTATTCAGCTATAACGGACATGCAGGCTCCACCTACAAGGCGCGTGGTGTGCCGGTGATATCCAGTGCAGATACGTAGTCGGGGGTTATTAATAGTCACGAATCTGTTCAGGCAAAGTTGGATTACAACATGTACAATATAATAATCTATACCACAAGTGTGTCTGCTGGGGTGTGGCATGAGTAAATGGTTTTGTGTTCGGGACATACAGCAACTCTGAATATAGGACTTTGGATACAACAGACAGGTCCCTTGAAGTCCGTTATATCTGAATTTTACTGTAGTGCAATACAGCTTGAACTAGACTGAATTTAAAAAGTCATGAATGAACTGGCACAACACTGCAAATGGGTGGGGGTGTTGAAAATATTCTTCCATTGAGGTGATGCAGCTGCAATATTGTCTACAGGTGCAAGCGGTTCTGAGAAGACACTGGAACCAGTATCGCATTCAGTTCGGTACACCCTTGGCTCACCCAGATGCCCTGCGCTCAGCATCCTACACAGCTTCCAGCATCACCGATGTGCCCGGCTGCTACAGCATCGAAAGCCTCACGGAACACTTTAATGGCAAGGGCTGCCATGACACTGAGACCAGCATATTCAAATCTGAGAGCCCCTTTGCCTGAAGGATCACCTGACAGCCATTACTGAAGACTAGATACAGTGGAAAACCAAATACTGAATGCTGTTCTACATCTAGAGAGCTGTTATCCTCATACAAAAAAATGAAGTGCATCATTCAAGATACTAACATGAAAATAGTGGGCTTGCCAATCAGTATGAATTACTAAACACTGGGATCTGTTCCTCTGTTTTTCCCAAAATAGAATGTGCGTCCTGGCACCCTTCTTCATCCCTATCCAAATATGTATTTAAAAAGACAATTTTCAAGACTGGCAGCATCTTATTTGTAGCCACTATGAACTGGCAGTGTGTATGTGCGTCGAGGACAGAGTGGAAGCGCTTGGATATTCGCTGATGCACCTTGACAAACTGCCCATGGTCTTCAGTACTCATGCCATCAAACTCAATGCCTTATCTTCA
Organism: Stomatorhinus walkeri; assembly: GCA_026784285.1. Taxonomy (NCBI): domain Eukaryota; kingdom Metazoa; phylum Chordata; class Actinopteri; order Osteoglossiformes; family Mormyridae; genus Stomatorhinus; species Stomatorhinus walkeri. The sequence continues at coordinate 52,543,726 of JAODUD010000001.1, read as the reverse complement.
CAATGGTGGTCTTTAGAGGGTAAATCTGACTGGGTGACCCTGCCATTCTATAAGAGGCATGTTCACTGTTGCAGTGAGTCCATCAAGCTTGTACCTGGTCATTTTCTTCCTTTTTACCTACAATGTCTGTCTTGATTACTGGCTCTTTTGTCGTTGAATATTGTTCCAAGAAGGCAAAAATGCCGAGTGTTAACCATCAACAGCTAGGAGCTGATCCCATGGTCATGACATTTGGTTTTCCAGTGATAACATGCATATAATTCACTTGTTAGTCTTCAGAAATTCTCAGGAAATACAGATAATCTTACCCTTGATTACAATTCATTTATATAAGAGAAAAGTTAATTCCTAAGAAGCCTCTTTGTGATGGGCTTGTGGGGATAAGATCATTAGCATTAATTTTAGCTACATGGTCCTGTGTTGTATGTATAAGTGTAGGTCACTTTTCAGTGGTAAGGAGTTAGTAGAGTTCCTGCTGCCTGTCTCTAAGTCTCGTGTGTAGGACTTGTGCTCTTAACTACCCTTGTGGGTTTGGTTTCTGGCAGCGAGCAACAGTGTTGGCAGCCCTCCTGACATCTGGGATGGGTTCTGCATTGACGCAACCCAAAAGGAACAGAACAGATTTGGAAAGATTAACTTGATTGAGTTTTACGTTCTGATTTGATTTATTTCATGCTGTCTCAAACATGAAGATGTTTAAATACTAATAGTCCAATGGTTCCCTTACGGTAAACCACAGTTTATATCAGTTTTGGAAAAAAAACTTTTGTGTTTATAACATTGTACTCAAAGGACATTTGCATCTCTGTACCTGAATATATGACCTCATCATACAATTTTCAAGTTAGTCAACTTGTGAAATTTCCTTAAATTAATATTTTACATAATCTGCTCATTCAGCTATATACAGAATTATATTTCTGCAGTAAAAAGTTAATAATGAGAAGGTACAAGGGTATAACGGCGAGTGAGGCGGCATATGGCTGTCTGTATAGGACACCTGCTCACTGCTCAGAATGTAAATGGGAGGATCCTTAAGCGTCAGCTTCAGTTAACCAAGTGATGGGCTGATTATGGTGATAAGCTTTATAGTGCTTTAGCCAGTCAGGCTATTCATTCTTGCATATTTCTAGCCACTTATTACAAAGTGCCATTATTACACTGATTTTTGTGCAATTATTGTTACATTTAATTGACTTTACGGTAAAACATATTCCTTCACTTTATCTTGAAAAAACAATAGTTTGAAAATCATTGAATATCAATCCTTCTGCTACAATGGTCCATGCTAGTACCCCTGTGATACACAGTATGGTGCTGACTGTGGTTTTTAGCTTCCACACTGGGTTTTGCTCACAGAACCATTAATAGGAAGTTCAGCTCCATGCATTATGCCAATTGCCTTTCTTGTGTGGCCCAGTTGTGTTAAGGGAACATTGTACACTTCTGGCATTTTACAGGATTTATTTCCATTATTAAGTTTCCATTAGTGGTTTTGAGAATACAAAAGACCAAACAAGTTGTTTTAATTTATTTTTAAGTCAGAATGCTGGAAAGAACCCTGGCCACATTCAGAAGTTGTAAATATAGTTGTAAAGGTCAAAGGTTGTTTGTGTTTTTGAATTACATGTATGTATTTATACCTAATATCATATTGTATGTATGGATAAACACAGACCTACCAGAGTGCATATCAGCGTGTATCTTCGATCACACAAGACACCAGGTGCCAGTGCACTTTTTCTTTTTAAAGAAAACTATTATGGTGCAGACTTGAGTGTAATCACATAAAAGTTGACAGCAATCGATCATATCACCCACTGTGGTCACAGCCGATTGGAAATGTGGAATTGGTTGGAGTCTTTCATTTGGGGAGTTTCCTTCTGGCTGTATAATGTTAGCAGGACTGACAAAAAATATAACACAATCATAAATGTATTTTCTGCATGTAATCCTCACTCATATGCAGTTCACTTGGACATAGAATCACCATTACAGCATGTGCAGAGTATCAGTATTCCAAGGACATCTGAATGCGGTGACAGCTTCCACAGCACATCGTAACCATGGGATAATCGGTCTGTTCCCCGCTGAAGTGTGACTCTTCACATGATGACAGAGGCTGTGTGGTGAGGACTGTGCGTGTGCATCATAAGTATTGTACTGTATTTCACTTTTAAATTGGACCCCCCTGCTGGTTCTTTTCTGCTGTATGAATGTATCAGACCTGTGTTAATGATAAACACACGCGGGTTTTTTTTTCTCCATTGAACTTAGCTGATGTTGCTATCTGTGTATTATCATACAATTATAAACCATTATCTGAAAACACGATAAGTATGATCTGTATTGATTAAGAAAAAACAAACACATTTGATCACACACATTTCCAGCACTTGCCATCATTCCATTTGAGTTTCTGCCTGAATAGCTGAGTGGGATAGCCCAGTTAATTAAAGTTCATGCTTATTAGACAGCAGACAGAAACTTACCCTTATTCTACTATATTGAGGTGACATGTTGGCAGGCACTCAAAGCTAGCCCACTACATTCATTTCCTGTTAACATTCTATTTACATTTCACCTATTTCTCCTTTTTTATCCTGATACCCAGTCTTGTGGCTGACGTTATAAATGTAGTGGCTATGTAAATCCTTCCCGTTACCTACACAGAAATTAAATTTATAATCAGCTACCTCAGACATCAGAGAAAATCTTCAGGTAGTCATTAAATTCTGACTTAGAACTCCTGGATTCCTGTGCTGGATGATTGTATCAGCTCCAGATCTCCATCCAGTCACACTACGCCTGCAATTTTTGCAAGAATGAATGAGGAGCCATTTGGAAGAAGTTGTGTTACTCATCTAAACAAATAAAAAGTGGCCTCACAATCATGCTAGGTCTGCATTGTTCTGGACTAGGCATTATTAATAGATCCTGTGCATTATAATGGGAATACAAGCCCTAACAGAGAATTGACAAATATCATACTTAAATCAATAGCATGTGTAATCTTTGGATACTGGGCTAATAGAATAAATCACTGTAGAACATAACCAGCTATAATGAATTTATTCAGGAACAAAAGACCTTGTAACAATTAACATGACATTCAGTGTTTTCCAAAGTACTGTGAAAAAAACAGGCCGGGGCTGAGTTTATGAAGGACCATTTCCAGCTGATAAAGAAACATTCAATAGCATTATTTCCTCTATTGTATAATACAATTAAATAGTGAATAATTAAATTGAATTTAAATATCATTCTGGATATCTACTAGACCCAAACTTTCCTGGATGAGTTGTAGGGATGTAACTATTCACTCAACTCAAGAAAATTCGATACGATTAACGATTCTGAGTTCACGATACAATTTTCTCTCGATTTTTTAGCAGAAAGAGCTGCAGACAAATTTATTTTAAAAAATCCCTTTTCTTTCTAAACTGTGTAAAATGTGTCCTCTTCTTAATAGTGCTGAAATTGAATATAATATGGTTTAAAAAAATTCCAAATAAAAATAAGTAAATAAAAGAAATCTTCAAATAAACAAATTAAGGCTTCCATGTGCAGCTTTTTAGTGTTGTTTGCCATCCATCCATCCATTAAATACCGCTTGTCCGGGGTTCGGGTCGTGGGGGTAGCAGCTTCAGGAGAGATACCTTGACCTCCCTCTCCCCAGCTACCTCTACCAGCTCTTCGGGGAGGATGCTGAGGCGTTCCCAGGCCAGCCGAGAGATAATCCCTCCAGTGTGCCCTGGGTCTGCCCCGGGGCCTCCTCCCTGTAGGACATGCATGGAAAACCTCTCAGGGTAGCCGCCCAGGAGGCATCCACACTGGATGTCCAAACCACCTCAACCTTTTGACGTGGAGAAGCAGTGGCTCTACTCTGAGACTCTCCTGGATATCCGAACTTCTCACCCTATCCCTAAGGGAGAGCCCAGACACCCTGTGGAGAAACTGTATTTCAGCCACCTGTATCCGTGATCTCATTCTTTCGGTCATTACCCATAACTCATGGCCATAGGTGAACAGCTGAGGGTAGGGACAAAGATGGACTAATAGATTGAGAGCTTTGCTTTCTGGCTCAGTTATTTCTTAGCCACAACGAACCAGTAAAGCGCCTGAAAAACTGTAGAATCCACTCCGATTCAAGATCGGGAGCAAAACCCCGAGATTCTTGAACTCCTCCACTTGAGGCAGTACCTCTTCCCTGACCTGAAGAGGGCATTCCATCCGTTTCTGGCTGAGAACCATGATCTCGGACTTGGAGGTGCTAATCCTCATCCCCGCTGCTTTGTACTCGACTGCAAACCACACTACAGCACACTCGAGACCCCCAGCAGATGAAGCCAACAGGACGACATCGTCCGCAAAAAGCAGCGAGGCAATCCTGAGGCCACCAAACTGGACACTCTCAACACCCTGGCTGTGCCTAGAAATCCTGTCCATAAATATTATTAACAGGATAAAGGGCAGCCCTCTCAGAGCCCAACCTGCACTGGAAACACGTCCGTCTTATTACCAGCAATGCAGACCAAGTTTCTGCTTCATTCATACAGGGACCGAATTGCCCACAACAGTAGACCCCAGACCCCATACTCCCGAAGCACCCCCCACAGAGCACCTCAGGGAACCTAGTCGTAAGCCTTTTCCAAATCCACAAAACACATGTAAACTCCCAGGCTCCCTCCAGTACCCTTGCAAGGGTATAAAGTTGCTCCAGTGTTCCACACATTGTTCCTCCTGAATCCAAGATTCGACTATTGATCTCACCCCCAGAATAGGCTTTCCCAGGAAGGTTGAGAAGTGTGATCCCTCTGTAGTTAGAACACACCCTCTGGTCCCCCTTCTTAAATAAGGGTACCTCAACCCCAGACTGGCAATCCTGATCTCCACACACTGTTAAGAAGTCATGTCAGCCACAACAGCCCCACAACATCCAGCGCCTTCAGGTACTCCGGGCGGATCTCGCCCACCCCCTAGGCCCGGCCACCACATAGCTCTTTATCCACCCTGGCCACCTCAGCCACAGTGATGGGCAAGCCCCCCCCCCAGCACCCTCGGGCTCTGTGCACACAGATGTCTCAAAGGCAGTGTACGTAGATGTATCTGAGGCAGGGTTGAGGAGGTCCTCAAAGTATTCCATTCCCCAGGTGAGGTCAACAGCACCCCCTCTCCACTATAAATAGTAGGAACCAGGAGCTGCTTCCCCTTCCTGACATTCCGGATGGTTTGCCAGAACATTTCTGAGGCCCACCGAAAGTCATTTTGGTCAAAACCAATAACTGACGTATGACATTCACGTGAATACCCCATGACATCAAACTGACGTCATGAAATCAAATGTAATATTACGCCAGTTTTTCTATTAACGTACTGTGAAGTACTCCTAAAGTAGCAATTCATTTTCCACATCAACCGATTTAATCGTCATACATTTCCGTAGATTTTTAATCGATTCGCGATTCATTGTTACATGCCTAATGAGATGATTATGGAATTGCATAGATGTTAAAGTTGAAGCTACGTGAGGAAGGGAAATAGGCCTACTTACTCTAGACCAGGAGTTGGCAACCTTTGCTCAGAATGATAGCTGCATTCACATTTTCATGTTTTAACAAAGTTATGATAATACTTTCGTAAAGGTAAATTATTAATTTATGGGTTAATATTTTTCCATTTATATATTTCTTTAGCTAAATGTGACTGAGGCAGTCCATCACGCGCTTCTGTGATGTTTTAACGACATCATTTACATCTTCCTCAAAGTCATACGACGAGAGTACATCTCCAGTCCAATGGTATGCTTTCCGGAGATTTCTTTAGTACCTGAGATTGGATGTATGCTTCAATATTTATTGGGATTCCTAATTCTTTCACATACTTTTTGTAGTAAATTGTCACCACACCTTCCCAGGTTTTCGTAAAATATTATACGTTATTATAGCCATATTGACATTATAGCCAGGTGAGTTGTGACTACATTTGCAGTGCTTGACGGCACAGCAGTAGTGAAGAGGAGAGTGAAGGGCAGACGACTTCAGAACTGAACGAAAGAAGGGGTGAGGGTGAAGACTATTGCTAGAGAACTGAACAATGTTGTGATATTAGCCACCTTTGTGCTGTTACACGTCCGAGTGATTTAAAACTGAGATGCCTCCTGAAATTGGTTCTATTTATTTTTTGTATCACATTCATGATAATTTAAAACATGTATTAGCCATCAAACAAAATATTCATAATTATAATGTCTGATTACTGATGTCTGTTACTACATGTTCACTGGTTTAAATTAGTTGGCTGCATGAACTTTGCAGCTAAATTTGAAAACAATTCTGTACCATTTGATATATTTCAGTGTAGTGGAACAACATCTTAATGGGCAAGGTCTCACTGGCTATTAAACAAATCGATAAAACCTGCAGCATAAGAGGATCACATGACTTGATGCCATGGTCAATATGCTACATGATGAGAAAGTAATTTTTTTAGACCTGCCTCCAGGTTTAGAAACTGACACCATATGGTAAAACAGACCACCAAAAGCAGTGTTTTAATTTATTTTTTTTGTTGAATTTTCTATTTAGTAAAAAAATGGATGACCACATGGGAGCTGTTGCTTGCCTTAATTTCTCCTGCCCAAAGATGACTAGATAATGATCAGCTTACAGCATAAACTGAGCCAAATCAAGATGGGTTTTCTTTGTTTAAGAGATCATATCAAGTTACAGAGCATTTCAACTGTGCTATTCTTCCTCTGGGAGGTCACTGACATCAGTCCTCGTGTATCAAACAAGACTTTACTCAGCCTCCCTCAGATCCATATTGATGTGTTATTCTGTGGATGGAGTCAGAGAGGAGAAGCCGTATCCAAAGCCAAATCACACTCGCACTGACATTAATATATTCAAGGGCCTGGGTAATAATCCGCAGGTGTCCATTATGGCTGGACAATTCTGCATAAAATACGAATCCCGATTTTTTTCATTCAGAATCAAGATCTTGATTTTCTTTAACAATTCTTGAGCAATGTATTTCTCTACATATTTTTGCTTCTGCATTACATATTGTCTTTATGAACAATATGTAGTGGTGCACAATATATCAGTTAACATATCACAGACACCGTACCTGAAACATATCGATTCCAGGGAGGCAAAGGACGTAAAACCTTTAGGGATACTGGTTAGGTTTGGGCAGTATTATTGTAACAGAGTAAACTTGCATTATTTTTGTGTAAAATCACCCCACTTGGCAAATTTTATCAGGAAATACTGACAACGCTGTTTTTAAAAATACCACAGTATAATGTCTGTATGGTATGGCGGTATTAAAAACTAGCTAGTGCTCAAGCCTAGTGCTGGCTGGGGTGGTGGCAGTATCACTTCTTGTAGACTCATTTTACTGTCACTGAATAACAGAACAACAGAATTCCAAGACATTGCGTGCCACTCATGGGTGTCAGGGAGCTGCTGTCAATTCTCAAAACACTTATGAAGCTTCTGGGAGATGTGGGATGTTTGCACATCAATACAAGCCTGAAGCGTCACCCTTGGCCAATATTGCTGGATAATATTTGAACTTTATCATCATTCAAAATTAGCAGTATCATAGCTAAAGACACAAATACTGAAATAATAGAGATGATTTTTAAATCTGATGCAGTTTGTTTACAATAGCTTCACTAGTATTAGCATTAGCACAGACCATTGTTAAATCAAGTATGTCTGCTTGAGAAAGAAACAAGGTATTGTTTCTAAACATTGCGACAGCCATTAAACCCTTGACTGTAAGTCCATCAGTAAACAATAGACATTTTTCTGGTCTCTCATGAGAATGGTTAGGAACTTCCTTGTTCTGGTAGATAGTGGAAAGCCGATCTTTTTTTAACCTTGTAAGCCAACATGAACTACACTTAATTGAAGCTCCAGCTAAGAGAATCTTGACTCAATACTAAAAACACTCAAGATTCAAATAATTTCAGTGTGATAGGCAAAACCAAATGCCAGACCATCTTAGGATATTGTTTTGGCTTTAGGGAAACAAGCTTACTTGGGTCGTTATGCTAATTGTTACAATTACTATACTTTTCAGTTGATGAAGTCTGTATTCTTGTTTTCTAAGCTTACGGGTGCTGAGCAATTATAAGCAGACATTACTACCACAGTGTTTAAGTGCTTGTAAGCAATCATACAAAACATAATTCTCTCAATTTATGTAGCAAAAATCATACTTCGGCAGTTCATGTTTAATATGCTGAAGTCTACAAGAACAGTGTTCTGGAATTGGAAGCAGGAACCTTTGGTGGGAGTGTTATTCCTTTGCCTACCATGCACATGTTTTTTTGTTCAGCAAGCATTCTGTGATGCAGTTGTGCATCTGGGAAACATCTGAAGTGTGCGGCCTTAAATCCTCCAGCGACACGGCGTGAGAAATATACAGCAGTCAAGGGCACAGAGAGCAGAAGAAGCCCCACCAGGGTACTCCACCCCAGTCAAACAAAAACACAAGGCCAAGCAGTCAGTGAATCACCGCACCGGCACCATTTTTTTACAGATGACGGATGAGATAACATTGCTTTTTCTTGGTTACGATTTTAGCTTTTAGACACATGCACAGAGAGACTATAGCAAGAAAACACCACACTGACAACAACTTATAAATGGATTAGCTGCAAACCAAAATGAACAAAAATTCATGAAAGGGCTGTCCCACTTCAGATTTTTGATGACTGAAGCCAGCAGAGCCTTTGAAAATCCCACAAGGACAAGTATGTACAGCACATATGGAAGCTGTCTGCATTTCCAAATGTCTGCAGCACATTATGCATTGGAGGAGTCAATCCCATCCTTCAAGGGTGACTCGGGGCGGCACCATTATCATTGCTGGGAACAGCTTGATTGAGCTTTAGTTTTAATACAATAAAATCCAATTATAGTGGACTCAATTATAATGGAATATCATCTATAATGGACGAGGTCCACTGGTCCCAGCCGTGCACCTTTAAAAACGTGCAGAAAAAGCATTACTGTATAACAGGATTTCGCTTATAACGGACAAACAATTTCGTCCCCAGGGCCGCTTTTAGCTGTAATGTTATTCAGCTATAAGGGACATGCAGGCTCCACCTACAAGGTTCGTGGCGTGCCGGTGACATACTGTGCAGATACGTAGTCGGGATTATTAATAGTCACGCATCTGGTCAGGTAAAGTTGGATTACAACATGTACAATATAATAATCTATACCATCAGTGTGTCTGCTGGGGTGTGGCATGAGTAAATGGTGTCCTATAGTTGTGTTCTGGACATACAGCAACTCTGGATATAACAGACTTTGGATATAACAGACAGTTTTGCCAGGTCCCTTGAAGTCCATTATAACGGGATTTTACTGTAATGAGTAATTTCACCCTACAATTTCTGCCTGAAGCAGCAACAGGATGAGTCAGATACATGTCAGCCACCCATTATGTTATGCACCATACCTTTCATAGTGTTGAATGATGCAACTGCAATTCCTACAAGAAGGGAAGACATCTTCCAAATTCTAATTTTTAGAACTTGGAATTTTTTTTCATTCTAAAATCCCACTTTCATGCATATTTTACAGTCCAGAGGGAAAATTACCAGGTAAAATTCTTTCCTAAAAGGTGAAGAGATTGCAGGTGTGTGATGGCCCCAGGAATTAGAGATGTACAGCCCAGTGTTGCCTCAAGATGATTGCAGGAGGGGCATAGTAATTATCCATGATGGTCACAGAGGAACCACGGGATGCTGCCAGCATCACTTAGCCTTACAATCTGTTCTGCTCACTGAAAATGCAGACTGCAGGAACATCGACTTCTCAGTCTTTGTTACTCCTCACACCAAAATAATTCCTTCCAAATTAATTCCCATTAACACACCCTTTCCTAATGAAAGTCAAGCTTGCTTATGAAAAGCACAGCACAAAGTTTGGAAAGTTGCAGCACAATCTAAAAATCTGCATTAAAAAATCTCTCTTTTCCCCATGATGGCACTCCCAAAGCAGCCAGTCATGAAACAACCTTCGAAGGCTGCACTGCAGAAACACACAGCCACTGCCCCTGATCTTCTCACGTAAGAGCACCTTGAAAGAGCTATGACAGAGACTCAATCTCTTCAGTGTCCCAGCTCTCCTCGCACTGATTCTGATTCTGGATGCCCAGATTCACAAACATCCCAGGAGTCATCCAAGGCATAAAAGAATTATTGTATATATTTGGTTCAAAACATTCAGAAAAAGTTATTCTATTTTTATGCTTAAGGCCATAGAGCAAGAGAGCAAAGCAGGTACTGGTACCTTCTTCTAGGTCCTGGACCAACATTATATTAAAGTGGTAAAACTACAAAAAAAAAAAATCAAGCACATTGGTTTCCAGGGAAATTGCATGCTGAAAGCTGAAGAAAAAGAAAATCACCTATTTCTAAAGCATCACTTTTATGAAATGCACAGTTAAAAACCATCTGGTTGGAGCTAGAATTGGAAGAAATGGTGGCTGGGCGATGATTGAGACAGTATCCTTTAATGCGCTGTATGCGTAACACAGGATGGGACGGCGCCAATATGTGCTTTCTGCTCGCCCAAGTCTACGACAGGAGAGGAAATGGCAAACAGGGAGGGTCTCTGCCTATTACAGTCATTAAGACCTTGCTCATACTTCGGCTGTAAAGTCAATATAACTGCCTTGGTTTCCATATCCAACAGGGGCAATCAATTCGATTCAGTTACGATTATTGAGGGAACAATTTGATGCATTGGAAGTCTTTCAATTATATCACAATTTGATTAATTTTGATTACCTAAAAACAAACCTAATTTAACTTAAATTTCATAAATATTATCATTCATTAGACACTATTACTGGAATACAAAGAAGGTTGGTATCTTGATTTTTAAAGAATTTTGATCAATACCGATATGTTGCGCGTCTCCAAGGCTAACATTGCTTGTACTTTGTTAGCTAGCTCCGGGTCTTGACCATTGCTATTGTAGCTTGCAATAAGAACAAATTTTTGCTACAAAACAGAGGTGTTGCCAAAAGCAATGTGTCATAAAAATTATCTTAAGCATTAAACAGTCTTCTGCACTACAAAGCACAGATCATCATAAAGGTCTACTTCTACTGCACAACAAACCCTTAACTTTACATGGAGTCATTTGGGTTAAAGGTTCTGCATGTGCTGATAGACATAGATATTTTACACAACATTTAGAACGTGAGTGTCTCTCCTTCCACAGTTCACAGTGATGGGAGACTTTCTTCACACACATCATTAGGTTCACACACATAGTCTAGGGTCACTATATTGTGACGCAGACATGGGCTGAACCTACAGTGTCTTGTCGTTTTGGCAGGATCATGGAACGCAACAATGGATGAGAGCAGCCCAGGAATGGGGCCAAGGCTGAACCCCACCCTGAGTTACAGTAGTCACCATGGAGACAGGAACAGGACACTTCTCTACATGGGCACTCAAGCGATGTGGGAAGAGCGAGAACATATAAGTGATAATTATAAATCGCAGATTTAACCAATACATTCAATATGCTTCATGAGATATAACTGATGTAATATTTAAGAAATCCTCCCCAGATGAAAACTGTAAAGGAGGATCTCTCCATGTCTGATGTTTTGATTCCAAACCATTAGTCTACATTAGTCTGAATCTCAAAGAAAGCCAACTGTGACCTTGCAAATGCGTGAAACAGACCAGCATGAGAATATGTGTGTGGCTGTCTGTGAAATGAGTGGTGCAGACCAGTGTACTCAAGCTGCCTGTAAAGCCTCCACAGCTTCCACTATCAACTTAAGTGCCTTCCTGAGCAGATTCACAGGGTGGCTTGAACATTCCACTAAGAAAACCGATGAAACCCACAGCACCGATTAGCAGAGAAATGTGTTTCAAAGGAGGAAATTTCTGTCCAGGTCACTGTCAAGGAAAAAGGGCATAAGTCCTGGACAGCCTTCCTGTGATTGTGAAAAAATCACCGGCTTGGATTATATTTACTTTACTAGTAATTACTTAAGGATAGAGAACTAAGAGAATGCAGGAAATGGATTCAGAAAAAATAATAATCTATTAAAAAAAAGACGAAACGACATTCCTCATTTCTATTCATATATTGTTTTTTTCCCTGTTTTAGTGATTTTCACTTATAAGTTAAGACTAAGAGTGAAAAACGTGCACAGTCCACACACATAGTCCACATTCCCTGTGTGCAGAATTATTAGGAAAGTGTGTATTTCACTAGTATCTTCTCAACCAACCAATACTTTGAGTCCAGACGAATCTCTAATTCAGAATTAATTAATTTTTAAAAAGTTCAGTTTTTGGTCTGGCAGTTTCGATTGTTTTTACCCTCTGAATTTCCCATTTTACATGTGTTTTTTGCAGCATGTGTTTTGGATAAAAACAGGAAAACATAGACACTTTCCTGTACAGAATTATTAAGCAAATTATTATTACTATTACTATTAAAATGGGCTAAAGAGGACCTTACAGAGACGAGGAAAAAATTAAATAAAGTAACAGAGGGATGCAAAACAATCAAAACTGCCAGACGTTTGAAATGTGATCACTGTACAAAGGGGACTGAAGAGGCTTGTAGAGAGAAGATAATTTGAGATGCACCGATACCGATATTCGGATCAGTATTGGCGCCGATCCAGACCTATTCGACAAATCGAGGATCAGCCGGGGTGCCATGGTGGTGCAGTGGTTAGCATTGTTGCCTCCCACCTCTGGGTCCTGGGTTCAAATCTCTGCCTGGGTTCCCCATATGTGGAGTTTGCATATTCTCCCTGTGCCATCATGAGGTTTCCACCGGGTACTCTGGTTTTCCCCAACCCCCCCATTCCAAAAACATGCTGAGGCTGATTGGAGTTCCTAAAAGTGTGAATGGTGTGTGGATGTGCCCTGCAATGGGCTGGCCCCCCATCTGGGGTTGTTCCCTGCCTCATGCCCATTGCTTCCACGTAGGCTCTGGACCCCCCATAACCCAGTAGGTTAAGCAGGCATAGATAATGGATGGATAAAGTATCAGCCATGCGTGACTGATCCACATCCTATACTTACTTAGTTTTTGGCAATCAATCGCACGACAGCTGTTTCCCATTTTACATGTTTTCTGCAGCATTCAAATCGAACGCTATCGCTGCCCTTCAGTCTTTTTTGCAACTCAGTGGATGTGCGTACAGTGACTTCTGCCTGCTGTGACGTCATTAACATACCCTTTGCAGTACGAGGAGTGTAAGATAAGACGTGACGATCTGGGATTATTTTGCACTTTTAACAGAAACCATTAGCACAGCAATTTGCAATCTATGTAAAATAAAGTTTTGAGGTGGGAATAGTGTTTAATGGACAATCCCATTTAACAAAGCGCACGCAACTGCGAGACAAAACAAAGCAATGGATGATGTGGGACTCACTAACTTAATTGTACTGGTATGCGAACTCGCTGCAGCTTGTGATACAAGAGGGGCTGCCATCGTAACAAAAGTGTAACTGCGCTGACGCCAATGGGAGAAAAACCGTATTCGCCAATTGATTTGAAGATATTCATATTGAACTGCAAATGCCTCAAAAACGCTTAAAACAAACGAGGTGGAACAGTACGTTATGTAT
>JAODUD010000001.1:52517198-52529975 GCA_026784285.1 Stomatorhinus walkeri | reverse complement strand
TCTAAAGATAACACACATAAACTGCCAAAGTTCCATGTCAAATTAAAGGAGAGACTTACAGAAACTCTTGAGCATCACTGCAATCGGAACAGGATCTCCAGATGATCTTGGTGTAGTGTGCTGCATGATATTCCCAAGAGCATAAATGCTCAAACATGCAATCCACTCAATAAGGCATGTAAGGTATAACATTAAGAATGGGCTCGGACACATCTCACGACTGATGGTACAAAGGGTTTGGGGACAGATGAGATGAAAATGATTCTTGATGAAGCAGATGGATGGGCCAGTAGTTGGAGATCCTCTTCAAGCACCAACAAGGTGGTGGAGGAGAGATGGCGTGGACTTCAATTATCAGTGATGATCTTGTCATGCCTTTCTGACTTGCAGATTGTGTTAAAAATGAACCACGAGGTCTACTGCCAATTTCTAGAAGATACCTTCTTCAAACACTGGCACAAATCAGCAGCTTTCTAAAAGGTTATGATATTCCTGCAGGACAATGCCTCTTCCTATGCATCAAAGTATTTCACAGAATGGCTTGAAATGTGATTGAATTATGACCTCCCCCCCCTTCATCTCCTGACTCAACCCCGTTGAGAACTACTGGGTCTTACCAAAGTGGGAGATTTACCAAGGGCAACAAGCTCATGATGGTCATTGAGAAGAAAGGGGATTAAACTGGGTGAAGTGGGCTGTATAGAACAGCTGATAGTTTGTTATTCCTTATATATACTGCATGACAAAAATTGTTTCTTATTATTTCTGTTGATGGTGAAGAGAGAAAATCCACTTAGTTTCTGATTGCCTGATAATTCTGCACACTGATAGTGTTTTTCTTTTATTTTTGTTTGTGAAAGTCTAATGCTTTAGAAAGCTTCTGAATGAACTTTTACAAGTCTGCCCAACTTTTGCCAATAATGATCTCCAGGAATAGTACTTGCCTAATAATTCTGCATACAGTGTATTCGTTTCTTAATAGGGACTCTCCATTCATTTCTATGGGAATAACAGTAATCCCAAAGTTCTGCCCTAACCTTAACCATAAATCACCAAACAAAATACAAGACTTTCAGCATTTTTAGTTTTTTTTTTTATTTCATTCACAGATTTCTATAAAACCGAGGTTATCTTTGTGGAGATTGAAAAAATCACATTATAGGGAAATCTAGTCCCCACAATGTAATACATACATGATCATCGACACAGACATACAGACAGACCACTGCTGCCATAATCACTGCAGCATACAAGAAGTGGGTTGAATCGCAGGCACTGATAAAGGAACATGCTGTCTGCTCATACAAGCAAAGGCACATGCGGCAGCAGCAGCGGTAGTGGGCAAACACCAAGGAATGCAGCTAAGAATTCCTAGGTAAGCACAGGTGTGATGGACATGTGTGTGACCGGAGTCGAGGCACCTCCACACAACTTCCTATCGCTGCTCTGACAGGGCACACTAGGGTATCACGCCTTGCAGCCAGTCACCCCCTTTGTTTAGAACTGGCAATAAAACCACAGCCAATCAGCCAGCGAGATGCAAAAAAGTCCAGTGGCCCGCGGCAGGAGCTCGGAGGAGAACAGGGTCTGTGCCTCAGGAGGACGAAGCCTGACTCCTTGGCTTCAGGAAGGGCTGTGGATGAGTTATGGGCAGAGCTGTACTGTGGCCCAACCAGCTTGGGCGACCTGCGAAGGGCGTGGCCACAGGAAGCGTGGCGTATCTGGTTTATCGTACTACATGGCTTTTCAGACCCATAAATCCACAAGCTCTCTGTTCCAGCAAGTGGTGTCATCATTAGGGCTTTGGCAGTCTCGTCTCGAAGAAGGTTTCTCAGCTGCGGGCAAATAAAACTAAATTAACCAAAGCTAACTCCATTTAAACAGCTCCACGGGAAGAAAGAAGATGAGATGGTGACTCCCCTCATGGCCAAGGGCAGAGGCGTTGTGTCTAAACGGTTGTGTATGAATAAGCAAGCCAGTAAACCACCTCTAATAAACAACACGAGAAAATATCCAAGCTGTCAGCTTCACTTTGGATACCAACTATATAAAGAAAGAATCACCTATCTTTTCAGTTTAACCAGGAAGTATTACACTTCAGGCTGGAAGTGGAGCTGGGTCAGGGAACTGGCAGTGACAGTATGTCCAGCATTTCACTATACTACAGTCAGCTAAAAATGGTTTTATAATGAGACAGCAGCTCACATCATTTTTGTATCATCTTCCATTTGTCTTTCTCTTACAGTAACTACTAGAATACATTTCAGTAATAAAGTGGCTGAAACTTTCTGGTACTTAAACTTACTTCTTTCAGATCCAGAGGATTGAAGCAGTCAAGCCAGGGGACAAATGGATAGAAGCAGCTTCCTAGCATTGAAGGTCCAATAAGCAGCAGGGACGGGGCAGCAAGGAGCCTGCCCCCTGGAGAAGCCTTCCCCCCAAAAGCCTCAGAGAGCTCACTTCTAGGAACGCAGTTTCATCTTTCCCTGTTTCCTGCCATTGTTCTCTTTTGAGCTGAAACAGCTCAGCCAGGGATGTGGGAAAAGGTGGGATGTTATAGAATTCAGTTTCCTGCCTGTCTGTGGGCGTGCAGCCAGATATCACAGAGCCTGCCAGTGAACCCTGACCCCTGAAATGGTGCTCATGCAACAACATTCTCAGCCTCATACACTTTGTCCATCTCTCACACCAGCATGAGCAGAAAGTCAGATGGTATAAAATGCCTACAATCAGGATGGAAAAGCAGCTGTATGCAGCAAACAGGGAATGACAGGTTTTCACTTGAGAATGACTAATGAAAGCCAGTGCTGCTACAGTATGTTGGCAATAAAACCACAGCCAATCTGACAGCGAGATGCAAAAAAGTCCAGTGGCCCGCGGCAGCAGCTCGGAGGAACCTGCAGGAGCCTCTGCTCAGTGAGTTTCAGTTTCTTCCGTCTGGATGAAGGTTTAAAAGAGATTTAAAGACAGCTTTGTTCCAGCAGCCATCACTCTGATAAATAGATCATAACATTTTTTAATGTTTTGTTGTCAGTTGTTCCTGTGTTGAAGTGTGTATGTAGGATGTATGACTCATGACTGCGCCCCAAATCTACCTATGAGTACAAATAGAGTAACCTGAACCTGAACCTATTGCCCTCATCATACCTAAGGTTACTAAAGTAAACTCGCTTTACGATCTGTTTTCTATATAATAGCTATCATATTAACATGCTGCCCAACCCGAGAAGTGTGAGAACAGTCCTACCTGCTGACCAACTGATTTTCTTTTATTGTCTAAGCAAAACTAACAAATGCCAGTGGAAATAATAATAGTACATAGTAGGGATGTAACAATAAAAAAAACTCGATAATAAGGCTGTACGATAATATAATGATAAAATGTTCACGATATGATAATTATCACGATATTTAAAAAGAAAAACCTGATAATTAATAATCAACATATTCATATCAAATTAGTTATTCCTTTTAACATAAAGTGCTTCTGCTTTTCTTCATTAGTGATATATCCAGCTATGACCTTAACCATTTCCGAGAATTTAGCAGTAATTGTCCTTTGCAATGAATGACTGAATATTAATTATTACTGCAGCAGCTGGATCTTTTAATCAAAACACAATCTGTAATGGGTCGTATTTACTTGACGTCATTGTCCAAGGTATGCATAAATGAAAACGAGGTCGTGGCCATTTTACCAGGGCACGAGTGACATCTAAGTTTTTTTCTGTATACCTTCGGATCGTACAAATCAAGGCAGAGAGAGAGAAGAGCTGCCAGAAAGGCTACAGAAAACCTGGCTAAGATCTATCAATCGAAATAACTTTAACGACAATACTGTCAAGAAGTGGCGTGTTCTGTGTTCTGAGAATGAGCAGTATTTCAGCTAAATTCATTTAAAATGCGTATTCATTTCCTTTTGCGCATTTTGTAATTTATATTTTGCTGAATAGAAAAAATCAAAGGCTAAATCAAAAAAATCAAAAGCTAATTTGTAAGAAAATAGATTGTGAGATTGTCTTTTGTGTATTTAAAATACTTAATAAAATGCCATTTTAAGAATGTTCATCGCTAGCATTACAGACTTTTAAATACAGCCGATCGCCACCCTTCGCATTATTCCAAGGAAAGAAGCTGCTTTGGTGATCGGCTCAAATGACCTATTAGTACATGCAGTAAAATAGGCATATATTGCTGACTGAATGTCAGTATAGGACGATTAGCAAACAGCAGTGCTGTACTTTAGAACTTGTAAATGAACTCGCTAGCCTCCTAAATTAAGTTAATTTCGACAGACATGCTGAGGCGATGGCATCTTGCGGTTTCTCATATATGGAAACCTTCATTAGCAATAAATCAGACTAGCTAGTTTTGTTCCTAAGGACAAAGTTAATTTCTGTCATCTAAACGTGGGAGTTTTATAGCCACTGAGCTTGTGTAAAAGGGAGAACGTTGCATATCATCTGCGTGGCAGTCGCTGGTCCTGGTCCTACTGAAAGACAAAGCTGGGAATTCACACATTATGATAATTGAAGAAAGCATTACAGCGCCTCATTGCACCTGCATTTAAACTTTATGGTTAACTGTGTGGTAAATTACTTATTTCAAATGATACGAAGAATTGGCTCAGTTCCATTTGCATGACCAAAATTCAGCTTTTCATAGTCCTGAGCATTCGCTATACATTCACTTTATATGAAACTTCATTTAACATTGAAAAGAAATATCCGTTTTGAGAGGAGCCAGATGAGGTGGCTAAGGCATCTGCTTAGGATGCCTCCTGGATGCCTCCCTGGTGAGGTGTTCCGGCCATGTGCCACTGGGAGAAGGCCCTGGGGAAGACCCAGGACACGCTGGAAGGACTATGTCTCTCAGCTGGCCTGGGAGCGCCTCGGGATTCCCCTGGAGGAGCTGGATGAAGTAGCTAGGGAGATGGAAGTCTGGGTTTCCCTGCTGAGACTGCTGCCCCCGCGATCCGACCTCGGATCCAGCGAAAGACAATGGATGGAGGGATGGATGAAAAGAAATACAGAACTTTATGTAACTGTGCGATGGACATCTCCAACATTCCCTGCTAAAATGGCTACTACAATCCATTCCGAAGTAGTATTTTCTGCTATTTTTCAGCGGTGGCTGTTTTTACCGTGTGAAATATAGGCTACACCCATACATACTGATACGCTAAATAATGCGTGAAAATGGTGCACGTGTAACACTTATGACCCTATTTTGGGTCAACTCATTAGTGCTACTAGCCAGTTCTAAGTTTGATAGGAGTGGTGGGGGAAAGATAATGACATTTCAAAATTTAGGACAACAAGCTTTAGTAAATATTAATTGTATAACATAAAGAACCATGAATACATTTATATACATTTCCATTTAAATGGAAAAACGTAAATCTACCTCTTTATAAGGTATAGATTCAGATATTGTTTGTTTTGGGTTCTGAGTCCAGTGGTTAAATCAGATATTCATAGTTAATCCTAAGTCTAAATTTAGTCATATCCTAGTTCAGTTCTGCACATTTTTGACTGCGTACAGATCATATAAAATAATTATTTTGTGTCAGTTTATAATCACCTAATATGTCCACATTTAAATAATCTATCCAGTATCTTTAGCGCCTATTTATTATTCCTTTAAATCAGTAACCTCCCCCCACATATAAAAACTCAAAATTCAACACGTATAAGAAGAAAAAATAAAATCACATTGTATACCATTCAGGCATAATACTATCTAAGCGTTGATATACTGTTCAATTCAGGCATAACAGTGACCAAAGGTTAATATACAGTTCAGTCCATCATATCCTAGCCACACACGTTGTAAGAAATTCAAAGTTCCCTCTACTAATGATTCACCGTTGCTCCATGGGTCTAGCTTGCCATCCTGACATGAACTCCGTTTGGTGGGGCCCTGTTGACAAAGCACATGCAGGAATATCCTTTCCAAATCTTCGAATGAGTGAATGTAGTGCAGAAAAAAGAAAATTATTGTGGTTGAAAACATTTCTTCCATCTTCCTTTTCCTTAATGTAAAAAATCTTCTTACACCAATTAAGCTGTAAAATCAAGTTTAGCAAGATTTCTTTTTAACCATATTTTAAATCCTATGGCAGCTTGCTGTTAACATTTGCTACAGCCACCCTCAACCACTTTTGAAAAAAAAATCCGCACTCTCCACATTACGTCGTGACATCACCTCACAATCTGCATACAATTGTCTTTTTTCTTAAAGAGATAAATTATCGTTTTGTTAATATACTGTAAATGTGTTTGTTTCTGTTGGCAAATCTATAAATTATTGTTGTAATAGTAATTGATTTAATGACCTATTGTCATGTGGGTTACAGAAGGGCAATAGAGCACAAAGCAATCGTTAATGTAGTACGTATTTTTCGAGACTGAGCTTATGTGAAGGAAATAACCACGTGATATCACGATTGCTATCGTAACAGTATAACAACGGTACTGAAGTATTTTTAATCGCGATACTACGTTTTTCATTACATCCTTAGTACATAGTATATATTATCACCAGTTCATCTTATCTCAAGTGAATAATTTTCAATCCTTCACCTGTGTTTGACACAAAAAAAATCATATCTTGGGTATTTAGTCTCACTAGAGGTGTAAGCTAATAGGCATTTATGAAATGTTAAGGAAACAGATCAGAGCACATAAAACGTGCAGAAAAGGGTGAGGTGTTAAATATGGGAGGTAGGAAAATATAGAAAACAAAGGAAAGACAGCCATGGTTCAAAGGGCAGCTGTCATCGTCTTGGCTGAGTGGTCGTTCCTCCCATTCCACAGGAGGGAGGGGCAGGCAGAGGCCCAACACAGCGTCCTGAAGGACCTTGAGGGGCAGGAAGGATAAGGAGTAGCTGGAAGAAGAAGAAAAAAAAAAGAGAGAGAGGCGTTTACTAAGGCAAGAAGCTCTCACAGAGAAACAGACCACCGCCCCACACCAACAGAAGACCAGAGCCACCACAAGGGTCACTTAAAGACTATGCGCCACACAGTGATGGCTGCAGGAACTGCAACTAACCGGTGCATGGATATGTTTCCATAAGCCAGAAAACAATAAAAAGCAGCCCCCACTTGCGCTTTCACAGAGAAGGAATAGCCAGTGCCACTGTCTGGCAAAGTGAACAGTCCCAAACAAAACCCGGGAAAGCACGTGGAGACTTCCTGAAACAAGACAATAAATCTGTCTGCTTGCCTTAATGAGATTAAGGGCCCATTTGCCTTGCACTATAAAGGACCTAACACCATTGATCTCCGATTAGCTCCATGGAAACAAGCAGCAGAACACTGTCCGAAAAACCAGGGCATTTGGCATAAGAAGATGATAAATACCTATAAAATCGTCATTTTGTCAGAGACAAGCTACATTGATGAGCATCCATCCAACATCCAAGCACTTATCCAACACAGGGTCATGCGGGGTCTGGAGGCCATCCCAGGTAGCATGTTGACAGCAGTAGAACACCCTACACAGGATGCAGCACTGATAAAAATCTGTCTTTAATAAATGTCATCCAGCACATGAAACAAAAACAGAAGCTGAATCCCCGTGCTTTCCAAACACATGCTCTGCATGCAACTTCCTCAACACATCATCACTGGGAAGGCAGGGCTGAAGTTCACACCTCAACCCTCCCTTCATTAGCACCTTTGATGAGTCCAACCTGTTTCTACAGCCTTCTAGTAGATGCTGCACCAGACAAATAGGGACAACAGCTGTATGGAGTAGATTGCTCATTGCTGCCGGCTACGCAAAGCACTTCCTTCCAGGCTTCCGAAGGCACCACAGGTGCATCCACTCTAGGTGAAAACACTGGCATTCCTGCCAAATTATGTAAAGAAATGCCACTAAATATAGATAACAGCCAAGGCAGCAGTAAAGTGCATGGTCAAAAGTTTCACAAGCATCCCTCATGTGGAAGGTCCATTCTGGCAGCCTGCAGGCTTCCTGGGGCATCTTCATTCCTCATGCTCTTTCACATCCATCTCCAGAAGATTCTCATGTTCCACCTCAGAGCCAATCACTCTTTGTGTTTATCATCAAAGTAACTTTCTGCAACCAACTCAAAAAATAAAGGGAAGAAAGAAAATGAGTTACGAATCACTGCAATAATCACTTTTTAAGAGCTCATGTTCAGGGCTTGTCCCTAGATAACCATGAATAAATAACCATGAAACATCTGAAAACAAGGCCATGAAGTTATTAGAGAAAGCGAAGTCATCAACTAATGTGTGACCAGGCTATGTGGATGAGTTTACAACATTGCTCCATGACCTTCCAAAGTACACTATATGGACAAAGGTATTGGCACACCTGGCCATTTTGGCTGCAGGAACTTTTATGACATCCTATTCTAAATTCACAGGCATCAATATGGATTTAGCCCTCCATTGCAACTATAACAGCTTCCATACTTCTGGAAAGGTTTTCCACAAGTTTACGGAGTGTTTCTGCTGGAATTTGTGCCCTTTCATCCAGAAGAACATTTGTGAGGTCAGACACTGGTGTTGGATTTGAAGGCCTGGCTCACAGTTTCCATTATAGTTCATCCTGAAGGTATTAGATGGGGTTGAGGTCAGGGCTCGGTGTAAGCCAGTCAAGTTCTGTTCTTTGACAACTCACCCAGTGTTATCCAAGTATCCCCCAAAACCAGACTCATGTTTCAGTCTGCCAGACAGAGAATCATGACTTATCACTCCATAGACCATGTTTCCATTCCAGAGATCAGTGGCAGTGTGCTTTACTACTCCATCTGACACTTTGGCATTACCCTTGGTGTGAGGCGTGCATACAGCTGTTCAGCTGTAGAAGTTCATTCCATGAAGCTCCCAGTACACAGTTTTTATGCTGAGGTTAAGGTCAGAGGAAGTTTGGAACTCTGCACTTATTGAGTCAACAGAGCGTTGGCGATACTATGTGCCTCAGCACTCGGCAACCCCATTCCGTTACTTTATGTGTTCTACCACTTCTTGGCTGAGTTTCTGTTGTTCCCAAATGCTTCCACTTACAATTGACAGTGGGATATCTAGCAGGGAAAAGATTAAAAGGTACTAATGACAGTACCACACTTGAGAATGAATTTCTTTAACAAATGTTTATAAGCTTGACTGCATGGCGTGGCACTTGATTTTATACACTTGTGGCAATAGGTCTGAATGAAAAACCTGAATTCAGTGTCCTAATACTTTTGTCCATATAGCGTACCTCAGATAGAAAGATTTCTGTCCAAAAGCAAAGAGATGGACTGAAAAAAGGCTAGTGCATGCTCACCACAGTGGCTTTTCTGTGACCGAGCCTGCAGGATGTACCTGGACAGCAAATGAACAGCCACTGGCCCCATTTTAATCAAGCACAGAGCTTCAAAGAAAACAAGCAAACAAAGGGCAAACAGTGCAGACAGGAGAAAATGAAAGTCTGGCAGTGCTTCCCATTTTTGGACTCATCTGCTGTTGTTTCAACATTGATCTGGAGGACAGGCCACACTCTGGGGTAGACTCTACAAAGTTCAGGAAATGAGGCCAGGGGAAAAAAGAGGAAACGTTCGCCCGAAACACAAACAACAAAACATTGATTTTTAAAGGGGGTGGATGGTAGAAAGTAGCACTGGGCGATGCCTAAATAAATATGTGATATTTTAATTTGAAAATATTGGAAGAAATGATAATATTGAATTGCCCTACCCCCCACCCTGCCATAGACATGCAGACACACTGAAACACACCCATACAAGGAAACCTGCCAAGCGAGGCATTTTATTTTGTTTAATTTCTGGCCAAAACAATCAATTGGCGGGCTAATTTTGAAATCTAGTTTTAAAATATGTTGTGGGCCATCTAAGACTGTGGTTCACAATTTTTTTACATTGTGTACCAAAGTATTTCACTCTTCAGGTACCACTGGTGAAGAATCTGTTGGGGGCGGGGTGCGGGGTTGAGGGGGCTGGGAGATGGCTGGTGCTGCCATTTACACCAGAAACCAATGCCATTCTTTAATGGTTTACACTGTTACTTTTGTAGATGGTAGTCCAGTATTAAGACTCTTAATACATTCCTAAGAATACTTATAAATATTCATCACTTTAAGATTTGCCAGAGAATACCTAGGAGAGAGATTTAGAAGAGTTTCAAAATAAATCTTTGACTGAATGTCAGAGCAATGTTTTGAGGAAGAGTGAGGTAAACCAATGTGACATGAAAGGACTCAACATGCTCACCCTCTGCAAGTTCAACAGATTTTCACTATTAGTGATCCATCACAAATGGAATATGCTTAGTTTGATTATCATCCATTTTATATAATTTTTTTGCCATAAACAATCAAGACTGAATGGAGTTATTGATTGAAAATCCAGATGTGAACAGAAATGCAGAAACCTAGAGAATAATTTAACAACGCAATACATGTGTTTCATTAATATACTACATCTGCAGAAGATAGGAATACATTTCAAAGGTTATACTTTAGCTGAAAGGAGCTTAGGCATAAGAGCTCAGTGGGTTGGACTCCAGCCCCATACTGCCAAAGTTAGGGGTTAACAAAGTACTGTGACCTCAGCATGTGGAGTTGGTATGTCCTCCCAAGGCAACAAGCAACAAATGGTGTAACCAGCCATCAGTGTCTCTAACCTGAACACTGTCTGCGTTCACAAGAAAAGAGAAGCTACCCCATAGGGTGTAACCAGTGGTCAGTGTCACTATCACTCATAACCCCAACACTGTTTGTGGCCTTAAGAAAAGACAAGCCATCCCAAAGGGTATGACCAGCAGTCAGCATTGCTACTGGTCATCACCTGAACACCATCTGTGGCCATACGCAAGGAGAAGCCACCCAAATGGGTGTAACCAGCAATTAGTGTTGCTAATGGTCATAACCTGAACACTGTTTGAGGTCGTAAGAAAAGAGAAGAAATCCCAAAAGGATGCAACCATGCTGAATATTGCACAGTATAAATCTAGGTGTGCAGTGTTTGTGTAATAGGCAGGTGCTTCTCAGCATGTTCATTGTCATTGGTTACCAGGGCTCAAAAGTGCATACTCCAGCATGTAGATTTTACAATTTGGCACCTTGAAAAATACATAAAATGAAAAATAAATATTGATAATATAAGTGTTCACAGTCAAAAAGACAACAGAACATTCCAGTTATTCAGTCACATCAGTATATTAATAGCTTGATGTACCGCAGATATAGTGTTATACTATTTCTTGAGAAAAAGCCTGAGAGCCCTTTCCTGTGTAAAGCCATGCAGTGCTGAGGCTCCCAGTGGTGGGTGGGTCCTGCCTCTCAGCACTGGTATCGGACCGACACTGACCTCAGCACATGTGCATGATGAACCCCGGGGCTGCGGCTTTCCTGCAGGATACCGGGCTCAGCTAATGGCGAGGAGGTGGAAGGGGGAGCACAGAGCTCTCAGCAAAAAGGAAACACTGGTGCTCTTAATGTGTATGATGAAAAAAGCCCCGCGATAAAATGGGCCTTTTCCGGAAATGGGTACATTCCTAAAAATAGTTTCATGTTTATAGGGAGAAATGACAGAGATAAAAAGATAGGCACTGCATTGCGATAAAGAAGCTCGTAAACAGCCTCTGACCTGTGACGACTCGGAACACTGCACAGTTACTCTAAATAATACAGATCATTCAAATATGAGGCAAATACAGCACGAAGAAAAACTAAATAAATGATCAGAATACTTAGCTCAGAGGTTACGCTTCACGAAGTATGCTAACATTAATAGCTGTATGCGGACATTAATAGGCCTTTAAGGGAATAGTTTTCATGCTGAAATCAATGTGGTGCAAAATGCCTCCCCTCCTGCCTGGGAAAGTCAACATATTTATATTCATTTCAGCTGGCTTGTCATGAAAGCATGTTTGATATGTATAAATGTTTGCTCATTTCACATTGCCCACTTTTATAATTTCAGAATAAAATGGGTATGATTTATTCATAATGTTGCAAAGAAAATATGATGTGTTTGTTTTTTCCTGTTTCACTGATGTTGAATAGCTTAGTCATGGGATTAAACCTTACACATGAAAAAACACAAACAGCAACATTAGACATCCTGAAAGCCTCCCTTGGGCATAGATTATTCATGAGCCAATTCCCAGTAAAAGGGAAGGTTGCTTTCATCTTGGGTTATTTTACACGCATTTAAAGGGATTGCAAGTCACACCCAAAGTATGCTCCCCAGCTGTCGAGCCCGGAAGGCGGGTCCTGCTTCCCAGTTTTCACCAGCCACATCCACAAACACAACTGGTCAGCTTGTCAAAGCCCACCCACTCCAATGATACATAGTATAGGGAGGATTCACTGCTGACTGCTAGCTGCCAACAAGAGAGCGCTGTTTCAAATGACCAGGTGTAGCCCCTGGACACCTGTGTATGTGTGTCTCTCCTGACTGCACACATGGAACATGACATTCAGCTGCTGCGAGATCCATAACAAAAGGCAGAAGCTTTGCCATGATTCAGCACATTAAATGGCATTAGTTAATCTCTTGACAGAATATTTTTATCTAGAATAATCAGTGTACAGTAGTTTATAATAAACTGTTTGCTTATTTGTACAGGTGGATGTTTTTACAAATTCCAGCCTCGGTTGTCAGCGAAGGCGGTCATCCATAGGGTTACCTTGGTGTCAGATTAATGCGAAGCTAAAATATCACAATGTCACAGTGGGCCTACGTTCATAGTGGGGTACCGCAGGGTTCAATTTTAGGACCATTATTGTTCCTAATTT
>JAODUD010000001.1:52473642-52484170 GCA_026784285.1 Stomatorhinus walkeri | reverse complement strand
CTTGATTTTAGTAAGGTTAGTACACAGTCATAGCCATAAATGCAATGGTACTAATTATTGGCATAATTTCTTTCGGTATTTCAGTTTTCGGCCTTCGGCCAAGAATTTTCATCTCGGTGCATCCCTAATGACATGTTTTAACTCTCATCAGCACAATAAGTAAAAGTTTGTCTTTGCTCATACTATGTGATTGTGTGTTTGATCTGCGATACATCAGCATCCCGTCCAGGGTGTACCCCAGCCTGGTGCCTGGGACAGGATCCATACCCTGACCAGGATAAGAAATTGGAACATGGGTAGATAAAATAACCATCAGCTGGTCCAAGTTTACAAGGGGATTTTTAAGAACCAGATTATTTATTATGGCAGTGTTTTCTCCCTCTTGGTTTCCATCTAAGAGAATAGAACCTGCTTTATTGGGGCACAGTTAACATTCTCTCCCCCAGGAGACTAGTGATGATATCAAAGCCTTATAGAGTTGATAATGCTAGGAAAAAAGCATTTGACAGAACCAGTGAAATAGCAGTGTACTGCTGTACTGCAATATACCCACAGTAAACAGGAGGTCATTTTAAAACATTAAAATATAATTTGTGCTACTGTGGTTAACATGTATCATGCCACTCATAACTAAATTATTTCCAAAGTAGAATGCCGTGCTATCGTGCCAAAACCAAACCAAAATCTAACCCAGAAACTGAGCTCTACCTTGAACTGGTGGCCTGGGAGGTTCTTTTCAAACAGAAATGAGTAACATTGAGGCCACTTAAGAGCTCCTTTTCCCACCTGCAGGTGACCAATGAGATCAACCCGGTGCTGTCCTACTCCTATATGGCAGTTTTGGTTCCAGTCTTCCTGTTGACAGACTTCCTGCGCTACAAGCCGGTTCTGGTCCTGCAGAGTCTGAGTCACGTTTCCATCTGGCTGCTGCTGCTTCTGGGCACCACCCTGCTGCAGATGCAGTTTATGGAGTTCTTCTACGGCATCACCATGGCGGCGCGTGTCGCCTACTCCTCCTACATCTTCTCCCTGGTGCCTTCTGAGTTGTACCAGCGGGTGGCGGGGTACTCGCGCTCTGCGGTCCTGCTTGGTGTCTTCTCCAGCTCAGTGCTGGGCCAGCTATGTGTCTCCCTGGGCGGCCTGTCCTTCCGGACACTGAGTTCCATTTCCCTGGCCTTTGTCAGCTTCGGCCTGTGTCTGGCTGTCTCCCTCCCCTGGCCTCGCCACAGCATGTACTTCAACATGGCAAAGTGCAAAGCCAGGCCAAAGCTGGCCCCAGTGAAACCCGGCAGCCATGCTTCTGCCTCCGCCTGCTCCCCGCTGTCACGCTTCAGGAGCTCCATGCTCTTCCAGATGCTGAAGGAGCTCCGTAACGTGGTCAGGGTGCCAGGCCTGCGACTCTGGTGCCTCTGGTGGATCTTCAATTCTACTGGGTATTACCTGGTTCTCTTTTACGCACATGTCCTGTGGAACAAGGTGTACCCGGCTACTGAGAACAAGAAAGTCTACAATGGTGCGGTGGAGGCAGCCTCTACCCTGCTTGGTGGGTGCTGTGTGCTGCTGGGCAATGATATGAGTGGATTCTGAAAAAGCCATTAGCTAGTATTTTTATTGAAAGGTAGTCCAAAGAGTGGCTGATTTACATAAGGATATTGATCAGGGATAGCTGCCTCTAGAAGGACAGCCATTCTGAGAAATGCCATATGGAACCCACAGTCCGCAGGGAACATTATGGTGTGTGCCAGTCTTCATCTCTCCTATAATGGTTTGGGTCTGTAGTATTAAGGAAGACAGTGGCAATAATTGGCCATTAGGGCTAAATATATTTTAAAAGTAACTGGGAAGTGTCTTTAATAGCCTGATCTCATCGTTATAGCCGCCTGTCCATCTCTTTTCAAGCTGTTTGCTGATGTTTTGTTAACCATACAAAGAGGCTAAAACGCAAACTTGCTGGGCTTTCCCTATCACCTAGGGGCCATGACGTCCTTTGTGGCCAGTTTTGTGAAGATCCGGTGGAGCCTGTGGTCGGAGATGGTGATTGGCATCATCACGGCCCTGCAGGCCAGCCTGCTGCTCCTTATGGGCACTACAGACAGTATTTGGGCCTGCTACATTGCCTACACTCTCTTCAGGGGCTTCTACCAGTTCCTGGTGCCCATTGCTATGTGAGTGGGGGTCACGCAGGGCTCGGGTAATTGGGTTTAGTGGGCATGGGATCCGACCTGTGACCCAGAAGTTGCTGGTTCAGGCCTACTGTTTTCCCACTTATAATGATACTGTTTTTTGCCATTGATAAACATGGATGGACATGGGAATCCTTTGGTTTCTACAGATCGCAGAATGCTCTCCTATGAGACACATACACGTACAGGTGAACTTTGGGTCAGCCAATTTTACGGTGTCCTTGAACAGTCTTTTCTGGAGGCTTGCTCAAGGGCCCACAGTGAAATAATTACAAGCCATAGGATATGAACCAGCAACCTTCTGGCCACAGGCACAGTGGCGTAACCCATGAGCCATATGGCTCCCAGGCTTGTAAGTTTCTCACTGTCTCTGCAGCTTCCAAATCGCCTCAGCTCTCTCCAAAGAGCTGTGTGCCCTAGTGTTTGGAGTGAACACCTTTCTGGGAACCATCTTGAAGACCATCATCACCATCATCGTGGTGGACAAGCGGGGGCTTGGACTGGCTGTTCACCCCCAGGTATCGCCACTACCCCCTCGCTTGTTAACTTGATCAAAATTGGAAAATTTAGCTGTTACATCTTTCTTCTCCACACAGAAAATCATAATTAAAACATGAATGATATGTGCTATCTTTGATGAAAATAATCATTTTTGTCCCCCTTATATTTTGAGATTCTAATGGTCTTCTTCTTGTTTGCAGTTCATGGTTTATTTTTTTTACTTCACCCTGCTCACCTTAGTCTACTTGAGCTGTGCTGCCTGGGTCATTGCCAAACACAAATGTGAGTGGGGAGAGGGCAGGGCCACTGCTGAGGCCACGCCCACTGAGCTGACCCCCATGGAGACCATTGCCATAGATCAAGATCCACCGCCCAGTGTGCCGAAGAACCGAGACGCCTGGGGATCCGGTGGATAGTGATCTCAATTGCCTTAAGAGTACTATTGCCCACAGAATATCGCTGATGGGTTTTTAAGGTTGATCTTTGAATAACCTGTAAAAAGCACTGCTGTAGTCAACAGAAAAATAGTCTAAGAGTAGAGCAAAGTGTTCAGCTGACAGGTTGAAATAACTAGATAGTATGAAAGTGTTAAGTAGCACTGTGTCTCCTCCTGTTACTTAGTTACAAAAATGAAATCAGAATAGGTTTGTAATGCAACATCTATGCTTTTGATGTGTGGGGACCAAAATCAGTAATGAAAGTGACATTTTGAATGATATTTTATTGTAGTATGTTTTACCTCGTGAATACAGTGGAACCTCGGTTAGTGAACGCCTTTGATAACGAACAACTCGGATAATGTTTTCTGCCTTACGTAGCGTATCTGTCATTTGCCCTACCTCCTCGGCCGTGACCCTACCTCCTCGGCCGTGACCCTACCTCCTCGGCCGTGACCCTCCCTTTGCTGTCGTAATCGCCTCACTAGAAAAGTAAGGTTCCACATTTTTTTTATTTATTCCATACTGTAGTGTCATTTCTTTAGTTTTTAGTTACAGAATTATGTTATGTGCTTATTCATAATGATTTTGTTCCTACACATTGCATTTTTAGTCGGTCATAGCCAAGCCTACCAATGCTACATGTCAGTCAAAACGGTAAATTTTCCTATGTTTTCTTATGTTTAAATGCTTTCTTTAATGTTTTTATTTTTATTTAACATCATTTGTACTGTATTATAACTGTTCTCGTTTAAAAAACATACCTATATAGCCTGTAGCTTTCATATATTAGCGAGTCAACAGGGGCTAGGAACCAATTATTTCTATTTCCTTTATTTCTTTGGGGGAAAATTGTTTCGGATAGCGAACATTTCGGATAACGACCCACTTTTCGGAACGGATTGTGGTCGTTATCCGAGGTTCTACTGTACTTGGAGCTAGCAGTACATTTCACCTTGCTTGCATTGGCTGAGAGAATTTCACAAACCACGATACTCAGCACCATGTACCAAGCACCATGTCCAATGACAACCCTGATACGCAACCTGGAATCTTTGGCCAAAGTCTAGGTCATCTTGCTTATCCATTTCATTTGAAAGCTGTTGCTAATAGTACACATTAGTTTAATATATGTTATGAGCCATTGGAGGGAAATATCTGCTAATATTCAAGTTGCTGGCTGAACTTGTACTACTGTAGCTCACCAGAAATGAGCAATTAGAAGTCTTCTTAGAGATGGCGTTTGGTTCTGACTTGCTCAGCCCTGATGATACAGCAAGTGTGAAAGGACAGTGGACACCTGTACTGAGGTGCCCACTATAGTGTGATCATGCTATCAGCAGAAAGGTATATATTGCTGTGTGAGCAATCAGAAAGGTACCAGGTGTCTCAGTACGCTGACAGAGAACTTTCTGAATATTATGGTTTTAGAATGTTTCTGCACTCATAAATAATGAACCACTTTGTGGTATTCTGCTGTTTTTGTAATTTGGTGTGAGATATAAAATATATTTTTTCTAGTAAATCAGTAAATCAGAACTTCAGGTGTCTATTTCAGATTACCAAACAACACAGAAATGTTGTGAGACAGAGAACCTCTGCTCTTGGATTTAGTGAGTATGTCACTGCTATGAGATGCAGTCTGTGACAGATGGCCACAACATATGAACACTGCTTCATCCACACACACTTCCACCTTAATTGTGAATCTATACTTAATAGTGGTGCAACGGATCACTGTTGATCCTTCATCCGAACAGATCCCTCTCCATGGTTCGGCACGCACGTGATCCGAAGATTCGAAAAAAAAAAGCATTTTGGCTTCCCCGTTAAATATATTGATGGGGAAAGGGTGGTGGATAAAACCACCACAGTTTGTTGATAGTGTGGCACGAGGAAGCCATATGAGACTGGCAGCACATCGGCATGGCCGCTCATTTGAAACGACATCACCCTGGTGTGACAGGAGCTAAGACAAAGACTGCACAACCGCTGATATCCGCGCATCTAAGCAGTCCTTTGCTGCCCAATCCGCCCGGGCTAAAACTATTACAAAAGCTGTTTATAGCTGTTATAAGCTGACGTCTGCTTTGATTTCTTTCTGCATTTTTGATGACGTGGACATAAGCTAGTTTTTATTTCATTCCCCGTGTTCAAAGTAAGAAGCAATAATACCTTAAATTGCATTTTAAGTTGTTTTTGATTGTGTCCACATTAAAGGAAATAATTATCATGACCCTTTATATCACCTTAATTTGTTTTTATATAATTGCGTGGAATGAGTCTTGAGTTTAATGTTTTTTAATGGGCAAAAATACTTAAATAAATAAATAGAGCATTATAAATTTGTCTTGTCTTTTTTCTTTTTTTGCTGATCCGAAAATTGATCTGATCCGAACCGTGAGTTTTTTGATCCGTTGCACCACTAGTACGTAACACGGTGGCAGTGAAAGTGCCTGTTTTCTACATAGCTATGGTCATTCTTTATTAGAGGGAGAAATGCCCGAGCAGTAAAGTCATCTGCTGCACCTCTTTAAAATCACAGCCCCAGTAACTTTAAAAGCAAATTTATTCTGTGCCTTGTAAACTCAGTACGTGTAAAAGTAATAGCGATCCACAAGTTCTGATCGGATCAGTAACACGTGAGTAACCCTGAATTAATCAGAATTTCAGTCAAGGAGCCCCCACAGTCACAAGCTCATTGAGTAAAACACATTGTAAATCCAGCCGAGGCTTGACCCATGACCCAACCTGGTGTTCAGCTGCCATTAGCACTATGCTAAGTTAGTGGTGGGGGGGCTCATGCCCACTTAGTGCTTTTCTCCACATGCCATTAAACCAGTGCCTCCCCAACAGCAGATGGAGTGGAAGGTTAAAATGCCCTGGGTCCGTCAGCAACTGACATTACATTGTAAATCATGCATATACATTAAAATTAAAAACGTGTCAAGCTTTTTGTTTTAATGTAATATTTCTTACTATTAAGTTAAATATGTTATCCTCACCATGCCTGATCAGAACATTGTTCTGTCATGTCTTTGAATTGCTACATTTTTATCATGTCACAACACTTCTGTGCAGTCGGACAAGATAATCCTTCATTTAGAAACTGAATGCTATTATCTCAAACTTGGAAAAAAATGGAAAAATATTTTAATTGAAATAAAAATATCTGAAAGGTTGCAGCAGTCAATATTCCACAGTTCATGGTGGGATAAACTTATAAAAGATTGGTTAAATGAATGCAGGTTGGTTAAATCTGGCAGTTATGATGGCATTTTTTGGCTTTACAGATGGGGGGGAAGCTATTCTGCATGCCATGAGGCACATGCTTTCTTAAAGGGGCACAATACCATCTTAAAGGGACACTCCTCCTTTCCGTGGAGTGTTGTATCTAGGTTATACTGAAAGTACCAAGTGAGCGAGGTCCCTTGTCTATCTCTTAGCCTGTGGTACATAGCTGTTCTCCATGCACAGAACTAAATAAGAGCTAGAGCAGCTGGTGGGGACCTGTTGGAGAAGCTCCCCCATCAACAGAGACGAAGCCATGCCCATGGCCTCCTGGGCGTCCGTCCTCCAGGAGTCACAGTAGCTGTCTTCCTGCCGCTGGCCCTGAGCATTTGAGCCGTGCCACACCATCTTGTTGGGCCTTGGTGACCAATCAGGAAATCGTGGTCATGGAAAGCTTCCTCAGTTCACAAATCAACAGTATAATGCAAGCATATATGTGTAAGGGCTCAGAGTGACCTACCAAGCTGAGTCCCTGAGGACGTCCCGACCGTCAAAGGAGTAAATGGGCACACCGTCTTTCACCTTTGACTCAGAGTCGCCAAAGAGAGATTCCCAGCTGTCAAACAGTACTTGGTCCTAGAAAGTATCAAGTCAATAAAATCCTGACACTGAAAAGCACAGTAAAGCTTAAAACGTCAAGGAGGTACAGGACAGTTTTAAGCTAAAAGGTCAAATTCAAAATTAAGCAGCAACAAAAGTACATTTGGTTTGGGGTTGAGTCTCAGTGATGGTCCTTTGGGTCTCAACTATCTGGCCACCAAGCTAGGTAACATGATTTCAGAATCAGCAGATGCAGAGGTAGGTTCAAAACCGCATGCTTGAGCATTGAGCATTCTGAAAGTCTGAGGTTGGATGCACTAGTGTGGGAGCAATGCAAACATACCTTGATGTTGATTATGGCCAGACTGTTCCTGTCAGACTTGCGCACAATGCTGTGGATGTCCTGAAGCCTAGAGGACAAGAAGGCCCGGAAGGTTCCCTGGAGCCCTGCAACCTGGGCTTGCTGGAAGCACAGGAGATCAATCCCCCTGATGCCATGCATGTTGCCCCTTTGTGGAGCATTGAGGGCGACCAAGTGTAGCTGGGGAACAGAGCCACCACACGTCTTTATGAAAATCTTTAAAACAGCAATTAATTTAAAAACAATCCATTTTCAGTTACACTTGAGCCTGTTACTTGGCATCTGCATTTGGTGCATTTCACAGAAAGTGCTTTCACACTGCAAGAACTTTCTGGAACCGCAACCTTTTTTCAGAACCAGGGACTTTTGTTGTGTTCACAGCACAGGAACTCGATCTAATTGTAGTTCCTCGGAAGCTGTTTCTGAACCCTTTTTAGTACCTATTCCAGACTAGGTACTTTTGTTTGAACGCAAACTAATGGGGAGGCACCTACAGTGATAGCTTACTGATTGGTTGACCACAGGCGCCACAGCTAACTTGGAAGTTATGCAGAAAAAGAGACAGAAGTAGCGGAGCAGAACTTGAGCAGATGGAATTACTTTTGTACTTCAATTACATGAAATGCGTCAATATATTTTTTGCTTAAGTCTCAATATTTCTGCATTCTGAATATTCTGTAGAATTGGACCAATAACCATTATACACCGGTGCTGGTGGTGAAACTTGCCAGTGCTTATTAGGATAATGTTAAATCATTTTTTATTCAGTGGAAAAAGAAAAATCAGTGTGCTGGTCAGATTTAATAAGAACCAAATGTGTCACAGGTTGTATATGTAAAATATAATAAAGGCCACATCCCAATTTGATCGTGATCAATCCCCACAATAACTAACAAAACAATTTATTTATCCTGTCATTGTTTTGGTGTGGTTTTGTATGAAATTAGGAGTGAAGTATAACCTATGAGCTTTTTGCATCTCACATGATTATTTAGCTTAAAGGTCTCAGTCCCTGTTGTCTGGTGTGAAGGTGATACATGAAACTAGCCAAGAGTTTCAAATGTTCCAGGTCAAGACAGCTTTTGAGCTTGTAAAACAGGACCATGTCCAGGAACTTCGGTATGAAAGTACATCTATGCCATTAAACTAAAAGCATCCCTGAACATACAAAAGCATTTGATACAGACAGCTAACCAGAAAAGACCCATAACAGGGGTCTTACTCTTACCCCCGGTCCTGACATATGGGCATGACTCGGGACAGGCTGGGACACTGGATGACTGGGATACCGCTGAGGTGTGCTGGGGTACCGACTGTCAGGCCAGACTGCATAGCGTGGGTCTAGTGGGACGTGATAATGGTTGTCAGGCAGCCCCGGGTGGTATCTGGAATCAGGCTTCCAACTGCCTGGCTGTGTGGACTCCACAGCTGTGTGGGTAGAGCGTCCTGCAGAGGACTGAACATCTCTGGTGGTCTGGGTTGCTGCCAGGTCATTGTCCTGCATAGCAGGATAGATAAATAGTGAGATTAGCACAGTGTCACAAGGACATCAGAGATGGCACCGAATATTACTCGCCTGGTCTCTGTAGATTGGCCTGTACTCGCCCAGCTGGAAGTAGACAAGAGGGAGTTTTGGAGGTTAGACAGAGGTCTGGTCAAATATTCAAATCATAAAACAGTATTAAATAATATTGGGTCTGTGCACTGCAGACTGAGAGAGTCTCACTGTATGGAGTATGCACAACAAGTAGAGCTGTAATTCCACATTGTCCAGATAGGAAAATGTCCTGAAATTCTCCATTTCCTGTATGCAGTCCATACACCTTAATTCATGGAATGGAACAGAAGCCTTTTTCATGTTCTACCATGACTTGGCGGAAGCCGGCCCCAACTCGAACATAGAGGTCAGTCTGATCCATAAGGTATACAAGTGTTCCCTCTGGACGCTGCTGTACAGATGACACCATTGCATCATATGACCTCATCACAGTCACCTGTGGTGTCAACAAAAAGGTAATACTAATCAGATTCCCACAGTATAAAAATACATTACAGTACATACAATTTATCCAATGTATACAATATACAATAACTAGTAATCCCCTTCATCAAATAATGCCAGTCAGCACTTGTCATGGACTCGGGAGGTTCTGGCACGGGGGCAAGGCATTGTGCAGGCAAGGAAAGGAGATGATGACCCATTGACGGCTCACAGGACGAACAGGGTTTATTAACAGAACTGAAAACACTGGGAAAACTACTAAACAAAAAGCAAAACAGAGAAAAACGAAGACTAACTACAAATGGGTCAGGGCAACAAGGAGCGTGCAGGCAAAGTACAAATAATACAACACAGGGTAACTTTTAAGACTCTGAAACACCTAATGAGATAACAAGACATCCAACAATGACCCACTTGGGAACTGAACTAAGGCAGGAACTTAAATACAGAGGGGAAACAAGAATAACGCAGGACAGTGAAAATAATTAACAAGAGCTGGGAAAACAGGTGAATCTAATAAAACTAAACCATGAAACTCAAACTAGGAAATAGAATCAAAGCAACAAAGCACAACAAAGCACAAAGCAAAAAAACAAAAACCAAATCACAAAACACAGGAACCAGAAAAACTGATATAGATGAAACACTAGGAAACAAAATCTACAAAAAAACAGTGGAAGCAGGACTTGAATGCACAACAGAGGAGGGAGGGGCCACACACTCAGCTCACTGAACCATGCAGCAGTCTAGGGAGCAGGGGAAACACACAAAGGACTTTGACAATGGGGAGGACAGGATGGCCAGCAACACCTGCTGGCCAAACAGGGAGAAGACACTAAAGACTTGGACAGACGGGTGCTGACCCTGACAGCACTCACCCCAGAGGGTACTCCAGGACGTCCTGGGGGACCAGGGGGGCCTGGGGGTCCAGGTCGCCCTAGGATATTGAAAACACAGAAGGGGCAGCCAAACTTAAATTTTCTGCCACAGCTCTTGGTTTGTGGGTTTAAATCTCGTCTTAACTCTGCATATGCAATAAGCGGTTAGAAGATGTATAGATGGATGAATGGATGCTATAAATATACATACATATTACATATACAGTATGTGTGTATGGTGTGTGTGTGTGTGTGTGCATGTGTGTGTGAGCGGGTATACCTATCCTTATGGGGACACAATGTCCCCATAATGTGATAAATATCTGTTTTTTTTC
>JAODUD010000001.1:52449272-52468677 GCA_026784285.1 Stomatorhinus walkeri | reverse complement strand
AGTTAGCATTAGCATTTTCCCTATAGAAATGAATGAGCGGTCCCCATAAGGATATGTTTACCCTACACGTGTGTGTGGGTGTGTGTGTGTGTGTTTGGATAACTGGCTTCTGAAGGACAAATGCTTTGGGCCAAATAAACGACTCACCATGTATAGGTCTGTAAGCCCCTGGCAATGACAGGGATCCTGGTGGTCCGGGGGGACCTGGAGGCCCAGGATATCCAGGTGGCCCATTATGGCCAATTCCAGGTGCCCCTGGTGGACCCTCAGGACCAGGGGGCCCTCTGATAGATTCTCCTTCTGGCCCCTTTCAAACAGTAAAAATGAGGGAGAACTCAGGGCCTGGGGCACTTTAAATTTTCCCTTACGTGTAACACTTAAGGTTTAACTTATACTTAGTAGAGTGATTTATTTAATGGTGAACAAAGAATCCTTTAAAATGTTTTCTTAGTTAAGGAAAACCCTTAAGGGGTTTACTGCATTGAAAGATTTTATTTACAGCAGCAAAATTTTACATGTACCACAGAGACCGTTTGTTTACTTGTACTTGCACATGCTTGTGTTACTTATCGCCTCACATAGTTGGCCAATAGTAAAAAAACAAAAATATTGAAAAAGACAATAAAATGTAATAATGTTTCCTTTTTATAATGTAATAAAAAGGAAAAAGATTTTAACTAATCTGAAAAAGCAAAAGATAACTGTAGCATTTCTTCAGGAAACTAGGTTATCAAATGTTGAACATTTAAAGCTTAAAAGAGATTGGCTTGGCCAAGTTTACTTTTCTTCATATAAACAAAACAACTTGGCACAGCCATTCTTATACATAAAAACTTCCCCTTTGTTCTGGAAAAGGGAGAGAAAGACCCAGAAGGAAGATTTATTTTGATTACTGGCTTAATCTTCAGTCAATATATATAGTCAATAACAATTTTGAACGTGTATGCACCTAATTGTGATTCACCTAAATTTGCGATTCACCTTTTCAAGCTGGTTTTATGCTTCTCAACATATAGATGTTAAAATATCTGCGAAAATCTACTTCAGTTATGGCTTGATAATCAATATTCTCCAGTAACCACATGGGATGCAGTTTAGGCCATTCTACGTGGCCATCTTATTTCTTGCACGTCGTATCAGAAAAAGTTTTTGGAAAGTAATAGGAAAGCTCTTGAAAACGAAGTAAAGAGGTTGGTACATCTGCATAAACAATTACCTACTACAGCAAATTTCTAATTATTAATAGATGCTAGGACTAAACTAAATTTGGACCATACTTGCCATACCCAGAAATTATTACTTTTTTTCAGACAAAAATATTATGAATTTGGTAGCAAATCTAGCCGCCTACTTGTCTACCAGCTTAGGAATCAGAGCAGTAGTAGTTCTTACGACCCATTGACCATTAATAAAATATTTAGATTCCTATCAATCTCTTTATAGCTCCGATATATCAGACTCTGTTCCGTCTATTGTCACTTATTTAAATAACATTTCCTTACCTACAATAAAATAGGAGGAACGTTCAAAATTAAATGCTGTATTTACCCCAGAGGAAGTATTTACGGTGATTCAAGCTACAACAACAAATTCCTTTTTTTTGTGTCGGATGCCAGTTGCTCCTCAAGGTCACAAACCTTGACCATGAGGGAGTCGACTGACTTACATCGCTTGCAGATGAAGTCCAACTGGATGCAAATGTCCTTGCAAACCGGCCCCATAATGAACTAATTCACTATAAATCCATACCTTACTCCCAGCCAAATAACATCTTTATCTTAACTGAACTTTAACTGAACTTTTAAAATAACCAAGGTAACTCTTACTTATCAGAGAATAACTTCCTACTGAACCACATATAACTAAAATAAAGCAATGTTGCTGTAGGAAGGTCGAAAAAACCACAAAAAACCCTGTCACAGCAGGCCTGGAAAATGTCCTCCCATCTCCAACTGACAACCAAGCAAAGCTCAGGAGCAATTGTCCTTTTCTGATGCTAATAACATTATCAATGTTAGATATTACCCCGCGGGTTACGTGTACAGAAATGCTGCTCACGCGACATCTACAGCTGCAACTCACTTATTACACTCGCGCTGTTTTATATTAACAAAGGACAGACAAGCACTCACGTCGAAAAAAAAAACAAACATGAAAACAGCCACTCACAAACTGTACTGGCACACAGACACTCAAATATACTTCCAAACAATCCCAATCAATCACTGTTACACATGCACAAAACAAGAGTACATTGTGTCTACACCACTCTCTCTCTCTCAGTGTAGCAATCCCAGCAGCCTCTGATTGGACAGAGCCCATTATACTTCTGGAGGAATACAATAAAAGAAAGCAAAAAATGCAACACTTATCTTTTCTGGCCAAAGAAAAACATGACTATTTAAAGTACAGAATCCAACAGAACTGGATACGACACTTCCATGCATACTGTGGCTCAATATGGTGGTCCTTACTGGTGGCCCAGGGATTCCTGGAGGTCCTGGTGGCCCCTGGACCCCACCTGGCTCTCCCTTTTCTCCCTTGGAGCCAATGTCTCCTTTGTCTCCTTTAAGATGACTCTGTGCAGAAAAACATCCATGTGCCATAATATGGATCTAATCCCAACCTCACTCACTAACAAGGGCATAACTTACCTGAATTGTGTGGTAGTCAACACCTGGGGATATGGAAGAAAAAAACGCTTTAACTTAGTACAATGGTAGGGAAGTGGACAGACAGTGTGTGTAGATACCTGGAAACAGGATGAGCTTTTCATAAATTCTTATAAATTCAAGCTTTTCATAAATTCAATAATTTGTTAATTCTTAATGAGGTTTTGCTACCATCATTGGAGGTCGTGCTAACTTCATTAGGATAAAGTCTGTCATAGGTGCTGCAGGTGAACATAAGTCCCATGCTATTAGGGGACACTTACTCACTTACTAAGTAACACACTTACTACCTACTGCTACACCAAAGATGATATGTGGTTTACCTGGTGTTCCAGAAACACCTGGAGGTCCACGATCTCCCTTCTCCCCTTTAAGCTCTAGCAAAGGGGAATAAAACATCAAATAAGAAACACTGCTCTGCACATGCACCACAGCCACAGAGATTCTAAGTTGATAATGATGAATATAGCTGATGTGTGGCCAAATATACATCAGCCTTGC
Source organism: Stomatorhinus walkeri (assembly GCA_026784285.1). Lineage (NCBI taxonomy): Eukaryota > Metazoa > Chordata > Actinopteri > Osteoglossiformes > Mormyridae > Stomatorhinus > Stomatorhinus walkeri. Next base: position 52,465,504 of record JAODUD010000001.1, on the reverse strand, counting down.
TATGGCAACAGAGATTCTTATTTTATCATCTACAGTACCTCTAGCAGATCTGCAGCGGAATGTCAGCCAATTCCCTGGTTTAAGAGTGAAAAGTAAAGTGCAGAAACTGATCATAATGTACCTAGCCATATCGGATGCACTCGTGAGGCACCATCATCCTGGCGAGACAGAAAAGGAACAAATCAATGAAAGATAACCAGGCTTACCAGCTACTGGCACATCATTTTATTGTCGGCCCCAAAAGGACCCCATTAACTGAGCTAAATGTATCATCAAAGTTATAGATGCATTCGCAAAAAAAACATCAATTTTCAAAATTATACATTAACAGTACAAATGCACTATAATTTGGGCTTTGAACAATTGTATATAATTATATACAATTATTAATGAAAACACAATTTTAAGAGGAATAAATAAACAAAACAGACGGTAATATGTCAGGTTATGTATCAGTGCAGGTAGTTCAATGTGTTTCCTAGTATAAATCAAGTCTTGGTAGGCTTCACCCACTCCCAGTATAGTGAGGCATCACCCTACTCACATCTATTCTGCTTGGGGAAAGCAGGGGTCCAGGGGGGCCGGGGGGGCCAGGAGGGCCAGGACGCCCAGGGGGACCCTAAAAGCAATAAATATTTTAAAGTACAATGAATATTTATAACAAATGATTAGCCATTGTTATGATACTGAGGTGATTAGTCGCCATGATTAATTTTCTTCATCATCATCATTAGAACTCAGACAGTGGAGACTTGAAATACACAATAGATTTTGCTCATTTACACAGCAGGTAACGTGCTACAGGGACCATACAAAGGGCCCACGTGGAGCACAGCCGAAAAAAGACACCCCTTCAAGTCTGTGACCCCTCTGTCATTAATGTAAGTGTCCTTTATGAACATCACACTTACAGGGTATCCATATTTGGTGCCACTGGCCGGCTCTCCTTTTTCTCCTTTTGAGCCATTCACTCCTGGACGACCCTGGGATCCACAGGAAGGGTTAGAGGAAGATATTGTGCTAAGTGTTAGTGTTAGAGGAAGACTATGCTATGGGTTAGAGTTACAGGAAGATTGTGTGCTCAGTGTTACAGGAGCACAGGGTACTAAGTGTTAGGGTCAGAGGGACGCAGTGTGCTAAGGGCAAAGGGGAAGACGTTGAGCTAAGGGTTAGGGTTAGAGGAAGACTGTGAACTAAGAGGGTACAAATACTCAGATACTCACTGCTCGTCCTGGCATCCCAATTTCACCCTTGGAGCCCCGCAGCCCCTAAAAAGTATTAGTCAAATACCGATAAGCTAGTGAACATTCACACGCATCCTGTAGTCTGCAATCCAGTCTGACCAGACAGGTCGACATAGACTTTGAGGGCACAATAACAGAGTTCAAGAGAGACAATCAGTTCCATCACTGCTACAAATTCACCATATCATGTCCTATCTTTATTGGAGAGGTTCCCAGCAGGTAGAGTACATAAATAATGTAGCCTTCATTCTCTGGGGATTTTCTGCTGAATTGTGGACTCTTTGCAGGTCTTAAATACATTTCATGCATCAGATTTTGATGTTAAAGGATGAAATGTTTCTTACAGGAGGTCCAGCTGGTCCCATAGGTCCAAGAGGTCCAGGGTCACCCTGCCACAAGTAAAGATCTCAATGAGATCTGGTGTAAACATCACATGTGATTAGTGAAAGCGATGCTCTTACCTTTTGTCCCATCAGCGCCTCCAAGTTCATGGGTGTGCCATCTAGTCTAATAGTTAGGCCTGGGATTCCCTTCTCTCCCTGGATAGAGGGGGATTGAAAATCCACTTACTGAAACTGCTAAATTCTACATGACATATTCTGATTTGCCACAATGACTTTTTATAAGATGCTCCAGAGGACAACAGATAAAGAAATAAGTGCATTGTGGTACTACGGAGCTGCAGTCCACAGAACACTATGCACATCTTCACACCCCAGCATCTCCGACCTTTATAGAAATTCCTGGAGGTCCGGGTTCTCCTTGGTTCCCCTTAGGTCCCATAGGTCCCTGTCAAGGACAAACCAAGTATTATCGGACCTTCTAAATATCATATGGACAGATTTACCACAGGTATACGCTACATTCCCTTCAGCAGACAGCAGTCAACACCTACAGGGAATCCTGCCCGACCAGGAAGACCAAGTACACCCTGAAAAATCAGATGTTACAAATTAGTTTGATGTATTTAATTTAAAAAGTTCAATATGTGAAAACTGATCTACTGTAGTTAAGGAGAGATAGGACATTTTATAATGCGACACATTTCTGGAGAATAGCTTTGGGGTCACACTTACGTTGTCCGAGACTTGATATATTATCTGCCCTGGGGGGCCAGGAAGACCAGGTGGCCCTGGGATACCTTTGCTATCTTGACCTGGGACACCCTAGAGGAATGAGATACTTACAGCCAGAAAAACCATCATAGGGCCAAGAGAAACCTGAAGTATTACACCAACATGTGGTGAAAATTAAGGAAATGTAGATACACTCACTCTTTCTCCCGTGTCTCCTTTTGTACCTTTTGGTCCCTGTGGATCAAGAGATTACGTTTAAAAAATCATTACAATGTGGTACCAGAGCTTTCCATTAACCTAAACTTTAGTTCAAGAATAAAGACTTTATTGGTCAGGTGCAGCAGATGCATTGCTTACACGTTCAGCATCACTCAATTTCAAGACTTAAAAGGAGATTTTTTATGCACTAGAATTCCCCCCAGAGATCAATAAAGTTTATCCTATTTTAAGCAATACAAGACAGTGCAAAACTAGATATTATGCAACCAATGCATAATAAAGTACAGACCGTCTGCGTTATGCTGGGGAAGCAAGTGGCTCAACCATCTGTATCAATGATTAGAAGGCCATCAGTTCAAATCGCAGGTCTACTATAGTGTTTTCACTACTGGAACCCTGAGTAAGACCCTTAACTCCCAACTGGTCCAACAACCAGCTAACTATGATTTCTCTCAAAAATATATGTCACCATAACTAAATAAATGTAACCATTTCTTCATGGGATAACCTTACACATGCTACATGAATGTTACCATAGAATGTTGTATTATTAGAAATAATAATAAATAGTAAATTAAGCAGTATTACCATGGTAACGTTTGGCAATGAAATCCACACACAGCTGAGGACAGTGTGACAGCCCAGAATTAGGATCAACTGATGTTGGGGAAGGACATCTCAGCAGCCTTTAGTACTCACTGGAGGTCCGGGGAATCCACCCAGTCCAGGCTGGCCTTCCTTTCCAGGGAGACCCTCACTGCCCTTCTCTCCTGGGAGGCCCGGGCTGCCCTGTGGAAAGGTGGACCTGCCGTCACACTATAGTGCTGTCTAGTTATGTATTATCACGAGGAATATAGCACATTCACGGGGAGTGAGTGACTCCTACAGGCGGGTCTCTCTGGTACACCAGGACTTCCAGGGGGACCCAGAAAACAAACAAGCAAAGAACCCAACTTCCAGGAACAGGGCTGTGCTGAACAGGTGACACCTGCCTTCCGGCCTGGTGGGCCTCTGGGGCCTAAATCTCCCGCTGTTCCCTCCATGCCGGAACCATCCATGTGGTCCTAGACAAAGGGAAGAATTAGTAAGAGCATAATGGAATTTCCAGGCAGACTGCAAGCACACTTCACAGTTATTGCTGGACAATCACCTCATTTTCTTTTTTCAGCAAATCTGCTTATCTCTGAAGTGAAGGAGTAGAATGTGCAGCTCTCTAACAATTACATTACCAGCTGCCCTTGTGAGGACAGTCATCCAGTATATTGCAAAATCATACTCACAACATTTCCATTGTAATCTGGTCCTGGGGGGCCAGGCAGTCCTGGTGGACCAGGAGCTCCCATTGGTCCAGGACGTCCATCTTCTCCTGGCCTACCTGGTGCACCAGGTGCACCCTGGGAACCCTGGGGAGAAGATGGGAGGAATGACAGAATCCATGTGTATCATACACAGACACTCAAACCAATGACAGCATATTAGGTTTCAGCAGATTACACCTAAATACTGCGCACCCAGCATGCCCTACAAAGCTTTGAAGAGGAATGAGGAGGAAGCAGAATGCAAGAAGATCTACCAGGTGGTGACACTGATGCCTGGGAGCTTCAGACCAGGTCCTGGACTGTAACCGTTCGACCATCAGTGCAAAAGAGCTGCTATACAAATTGACCATATATCCATAATAAAACTTTTATATACTTTGATTGAATTTATTGTATTCCAGCTCTCCATTCACATTCAACATCAAATTATGTTTCTGAATGCTCTGCTTTGGAGTGACTCACATGATCATTGTGGTATTTAGGTAAGAGTTCAACCCAAAGTATGCTCCAGAGACTGAGAGGATGCTCTACACACAGTGAGGCCCCTTAGTGGATACCCCATCTTCCCACCAAACTGTTACCTTCTGCCCAACTGCCCCAGGGAGGCCCTGGTCCCCTGCATCCCCCTGCAGAATGAGAAAGGGAGCTTTGACTGGACTGAAGAGCCCTTTGCCATCCCTGCATGTCTAGATCTTTTGATGGAATACTTGGACAGTCAGTGAACGCTAATTCAGGTTCAGCTCATGAAATACATTTTCTTTTCCTGTCAAATTAAGCTGGGGAGACAGCTGTCACCTTTTCTCCTCTGGGTCCTGGGGCTCCTGAATGACCATCTTGGCCAGGGGGACCCTGAAACAAAAAAACGGTTAATTAGAGAAAAAAAATGATGGACCAAAATGTGACAAAGCACACAAATGCACATTCACAGACATACATGCACACAGGCATGTGCATCCACAGATATGCACATATGCAGGAATCAGTGGCAGCTGGTGGTCCTTCAAACAGGGAAAGCACATTTTAGGCCAAACAAAATCTGTCAGCTAGCTGGCTGGCTAGTCCCCCCCCTTATATGACCTAGTTTGAAATAAACTAATGAACTTTACTAACCTACTTATGAACGAACCTTACTAACAAAACAAGGAGCAAACTCAAGAATACTATATTTATATTTCGTATTTACAGTAGGATACGTACAAATGACAATCAAAATTCATTTGTCCAAAATTCGCATAGGATTGAACTTAAAATGTTCCAGTGCTGAAGTATAATTTCAAAACACTGTCAATCAAAAAGAGGTCCCGAAACTTTGACAGTTCCTCCAATCATCACAGCCTGCCCACTACCCTATTTACTCTGAGAGATGCTGAGCTTCCCAAAAAATTCAATAAGTTTTGAAGCATTTGTTCAATGAAGGTCTATCTTTGCTGCAGTGAAAAACAGAAGTGCCATTGAAGTCCAGCATTTACTGGGTCGTGCTGCCACGAGAATGTAATGTCAGAGAAAAAAAAATCACATTGGATGCCCTGTGAGAAATTAATGCTGATTCTGAACAAACTAGCCATAGTTGACCAAGTTCTAGCATGCCTTTTGTAATAGCGTTGTAAATATAACAGTAAATATTTGACTAAATTTTTCATTACGTTTTTGAGGAGGCGGAGCTTTCCTTGTAGTTTTAGGGCAGTCGTCACTGGCAGGCATGCACATATACAGGCATGCACATATACAGGCATGCACATTCACAGGCATGCACATTCACAGGCATGCACATTCACAGGCATGCACATTCACAGGCATGCACATATACAGGCATGCACATTCACAGACATGCACATATACAGGCATGCACATATACAGGCATGCACATTCACAGACATGCACATATACAGGCATGCACATTCACAGACATGCACATATACAGACATGCACATTCACAGACATGCACATTCACAGACATGCACATTCACAGACATGCACATATACAGGCATGCACATTCACAGACATGCACGTGCACCCATGACTACTGGCCTTTCATGAACCCCTGTGGCAAGTACCTGCAAGCCAATGGCGCTGTCCTTTTCTAGGGGGCCTGTGGGTCCTGGGGGCCCTGGTGGACCAGGAGGGCCTGGTGGACCCTAGAAACAGACTCAAAAATTGGTTTTGCACTTTATAGAGGTATGATGGGACAACTGCTGACTATGAGGCAAAATTATATTCCTGTTTCATGGTGTACAAATATGTGCAAATACTGTGTTCTGTCCAATATTGATCCAGATAAGCCATAAAATGAAGTGCTGGTTATTCTACTGTAGAGTGTACAACACAGGCTCACTTGTGTCACCTATGACCCTTGTAAGGTCGTAGAAAGAGAGGCCTGAGCCACAGTCAGTTTGAGAGGCTCTTTATGCAGTTTGCAGACTTACATGCAAAATCTCCGGATAGAGAAGTCCAGAGCCCTCCATGTCTGCAAACGTCTTAAAATTGAAAATAACACACACACATATGACACATCACATGTCAATAATTTATGTCAAATAAAAGCTACAAACACATGTGTTACACCATGCTCACGTGTATACATTTAACAGGGAAGTTTTGCTCAAGTAATTCAGCTTACTTCCAACATCCATAAAGAGACTGAGCACAGGAAGTCCGGAAACCACTTGACTGGCTCACCGATTTGTCATACAGAAGCTGTCCAGGCATTCCCGGGGGCCCCGATGGTCCTCTAGGGCCAGGCCTCCCCTCTCCTGGTTCTCCCTAAAGGTAGGTGAGTGCATAAGATCACGGAGCAGCTTGATGGAGGCTTTCAACCCACACCTAAGGTCTACCGAGTATTTAAATTGCAGAAAGAATTCTCCACATCAAGCCTGACAAATACTAACATACATAAGTCTCCTTACCTTTTGACCTTTGACCCCTGGACTGCCTGGGTTTCCTGGGAAGCCCTGTGGTCCCACAGTGCTCTGGAGGAAGCACACATGGAAGAGGGTTTCTGTGATATCATTTTTCAGTTTAATACAATTTTATTTGTATAGCACATTTTCACAACATTACATAGTCTCAAAAAAATACTCCCCAGAAGGGAAAAACTTTGAGAAAAACCAGTCTCAATGGGGAAGCCCATCCTCCAGGAGCCGGCAGAAGTCATCAAATGAACAAGATGGCAAAATCCTAATTTACACAGTCCAAATTTTAAGATTCACATCAAATGTGGAGGACAGGTAGGTGATAGGCAGGATTAACAGTGGTACAGCAGTAGGGCAGGTCAGAAGGACATCACAGGTAGTAGAGGCATTACAGGCAGCTGGGTAGGCAGAATATCCAGATTTTTTTGGGGGGTCTCCAAGCAGCACACCCCATGAATGGTGGGGGCAGGGGCGATTCTAGGGGGTGGCCAATGCCCCGGTGACAACTTACATGCCCCCCCGTGGTCCCCCTAAATACACATCGTACTTGGGTCTGAAATAAATGTATCATTATTATTATTATTATTATTGCTATTATATGCATTGAAGCAGCAACAGAGTACCGTAAAGCTAGCAAGAATAAGCAAGATTAATGAACCGGAAGTACCTCCATTATCATTGTTATTGTCAGGATCGCATGCGGGGAAGCAGGAGCAGGGAGACGGAGAGTCGGGAACTAGGCGTTTATTCAAGAAAACAGCAGTACGAGGAACAAGACTTCAATCACATACCTAGGGAAACGTACTCGAACGTGGACTGAAATACACAGGACTAATCGGAAATAACACGAAACAGCTGGTAAATGTGGGGATTCCACACGAGGTTAATGAGGGGGCGTAGCACAAGGAAGGAGCAGACCATCGGGGCAGGACACATCGTTTGGATACATTTATTTTCCAAAATGACTGTTTTGATAAATGTGCTTAGATGTGTTTAGTTTGACATTATAATGAATTCCAGGACTTGAGGTACCATTGTATCATATATTTAAAAATATATCAGTTATAAAATTTGCTTGTTCATTTATCCATGAAAATAACAACTAATAAATACTGTATATTTCATTCTTAATTGCAAATTATATCTGAAGATGGGACATTCCTTCAGATTTGTGTAATGCATATACATTTGGCCTATGTAAAATCAGATCAAATTTCGAGTTGGGGGGACTATATTACAAACCCAGCAAACTTTTTGATGACGCTTATTAGATATATCTCACACTTGTTTCTATTCCGGGAGAGTTGCTCTAATGTATTTCAGTATGTTTGAAGCTTACACAATCCTTTAGATCGGGCTTAATTTCGCACTGGAGGGGACTATGTCTGAGAACCAGCAAACTTTTTGCTGACACATTTAATAAAAGTGGTATTTGTTACTATTCAGGGAGAGTTAGTACAATGTACTTAGCCAGGTTTGAAGCTGCCATAATCTTTTAGATTTCTATTATGCATTTGACCTTTGCAAAATCAGGCGTAAATTAACCTATGGGAACTATGTGTAATATCCAGCAAACTTCTTGGTGACGCTTGTTTGACATATTTGATACTTTCATATTGATAGTTTCCATTCAAGCATAGTTACTAGAATGTATCTGAGTAGGACTGAAGCTGGCTCAAAACATCAGATTTGTATTAAGCATATATTTTTGACCTTTAAAACCTATGTGAAATCAGGCTAAATTTCATGCTGGGGCGACTACAGTATGTTTAAAACCCTGCAATCTTATTGCTGACTCTTATATATCTGGGACGTATTTTTATTCAAGTGGAGTTTCTAGAATATTTTCATGTAGGTTTGAAGCTGGCACAATCCTTTATTTATTTTTATGCAAGTACATTTGACCTTTGTTAAATATCACAGGCTAATTTTGCCATGGGGCAGTATGTTTAAACTCTAAAACTCTCTGCTGATGCTTATATGAAGTATGGGTTCCCATGTAAAGCTTAAAATAATGGTTTTTTTTTTTTTAAATAAAGACTTTAACTGTGCACAAGGGTTAAATGCATTAATCACATATAAAAACTGAACCTTTTCTTTCACATAATAAGCGGATATAGCAACTGGAAGTGTCCCCCTTATTCTTGCCAGCTTCACACTCAAGCAAGAGATTAATGGTGGGTTGTTGAATGTGTGAAAATGAATAGCAATTGCATTAGAGAAATATAGGCATACAATAAAATCCATTTATAACGAACATCAAGGGACCTGGCAAAACAGTCCGTTATATCCAAAGTCCGTTATATCCAGAGTTGCTGTATGCCCAGAACACAACTACAGGACACCATTTACTCATGCCACACCCTAGCAGACACACTTGTCATATAGATTATTATATTGTACATGTAGTAATCCAACTTTACCTGACCAGATACATGACTATTAATAATCCCAATTACGTATCTACGCTGGATATCACAGGTGTTCCGAGTAATTCAGTTTCCCTATGTTTCCCCTGTCTATCAGGAAATAATGTTTCCCCTAATATTAAAGCAAAAAGGTATGTGAAATGTCTGAAAATCACTCAGGTACATTATAACATGTGAACACTGTAATATTGCTGTATACCTTTCTAAACTGAGGGGAACCAAATATCCTGGAGGTCAGGAAATAATGTTTCTCCTAATGTTTAGGCAAATATGTATGTGAGATGTCTGAAAATCACTCTTGGTACATTATTACATGTGAATACAGTAGATCGTCACGCATAATATAGTCTTATAAGCAATACTATACCATTTTCATCAAGAAATATCTCTATCCAGAGAATTAAATACTTTCATTTATCTGTAAAAACAAAAAACATTGAAAAGGCATGAGATGTTTTAAAATATATGGCTTATTTACTTCAAGAACTTCGCAAATAGACATAAAAACAACAGCAAAACTGTGTACAAATCAGCGCGTGATTGGGGAAACGTAGGGAAACTGAATTGCCTGGAACACCGGCACGCCACACGCCTTGTAGGCGGAGCTTATGGCAAGCCGTTATAACATTTAATCTGTAGACTGGATATGTATTGCAAATATCTCTAATTCAGTTCTTCCTAGTCAAAAAGAACATTTCAGATATCCACAATAACATTCTTCCTGTCCACAATTGTCATTTCAGATATCCACAATGACATTCTTCCTGTCCACAATTGTCATTTCAGATATCCACAATGACATTCTTCCTATCCACAATTGTCATTTCAGATATCCACATCATTCTTCCTAGGAGAAATTACGTCACTTTTGCCAATCATGTCTACTGGGCTTTTAATTTCAGATATCCAAAATTATATTTCAGAATATAACATTACCCGCTAAACTTAGCCATCAATCCATGTTTAGGATTCTGGCCTCCTGTCCTCAGTCAGAAGGCTGACAGCGCAAGAGACAGGTTATCTTAGGTGAGATCAATAGCCGATTTGATGGTAAAGGAACAAAATTAAGTGATTGGGGAAATTAAATCCACAAAATCAAATTTCAGCAATTAGCATGTTAGGAATCTATGTTCTCTAAATCAATTTGCATTGTCGATATAGTCACTTAATGTGCCCCTTAAAATTTCTGGGTGAAACAGACAAGATTTAGCTCTTGCAGTGGAGTAGAAGTTAGTGAATAAGTGAATGTCATTTTCAATAACAGCACATGAAAAAAAAAATATATATATATATATATAAAAAAAAAAAAATATATATATATATATATATATATAACATTATTTATATAGTGCTTACATTATATAACATTGTATATATAGTATTTACTCTAATATAAAGTTTACTTAGATTACTTAACCATAGAAATCAATTCAGTTAAGTTTTAAAATAATCAATCCTTCCAGTCTTTGAACATATGTTAAATTAGAGGAAATTGCATCATTACCTATTTTTGTGTGCCACACACAATGTAATTGGCCCCCTCAGAATAATGATGCCCCTGTAAATAACTTTGAGCAATAAAACCACACCATGATTTCTAATAATGCTGCCAAGTGATAGCATATATGAAATGAACAACAACCGCGGTGAGAGTGAAGCTATTCTGAACATTATACCTTGATTGTGAATATTAAAATGTATACTTACAGGCCTGACATTTCTTCCACAGCTACCCTATAAATGAGAGTAATCATTTTAAGAAAAGAAAACTATTTTCAAATTACCATAAATTTTTAAATATTACACAACATACATCATACATAACATAGTTTTCATCGAGCAAATTCACAATACAAATTCACTCAGTTGCTGTGACTTGTCCCAGCTTTTACAAACAAACATCTTATGAACCAACTATTTTCTTTCCTAAAATTGGGGGGCAGGCAACACACCAATGACCTTGATAGGTAGGGAATGGGGAGGGGTATTGCACTCACTGGCCGTCCGTCCATTCCAGGAGGCCCAGCTGGACCCGGAAGACCAGGTGGTCCCGATGGGCCCCTGGGTCCTGGTTGGAACACAGAGCTGTTCCCATGAATCTCCATAATGGGCCCTGGTCGGCCAACGGGCCCTGGAGGACCTGGCGGCCCGGGGGGGCCAGGATCACCCTTCAAACCTTTAATGAAGTGATTAAAGCAAATGAGCCCAACTAGAGCAAAAATGAGTCAAAGAAATGCTTAGTATCACCTTTACTGGGCTGGAAATGTAAGTGAACATAAGTCATGCAATAAAAATAGCAATATTACATTTCAATAAATGCCTCAAAATTCTTAAGTAAAATGTAGAAAAAAGGGGACCTTTTGGCTGAAAGAATCTTTCTTTAGTTCACTGGAGCCTTTGAATACACATGCTCAACCTACACACATTTAAGTCTGGCAGGTTTCATTAAAGTAAAAAGGTGGAAAGGCTGAACCACCAAAGGGCAAATTATATCAGTGTGTTTAAAATAAAGTCCACTAGAGGGAGCTGATTGTCAACAGTGATCCTGTACCACACAAATGAAAGAACACTTATTAGCAGTCGTCTTCATGTTCTTTTTCCTTAGAGCAGCTAGATGACCTCATTGCATATTCTATCACCACAGGGACAACCTGAGCCTAACCTCTCTCTCTGAGTCTGGCCCTTTCTTCTTGACAATGTTCCAGTGTCAGTGGTGGCTGCTGAATGGGATGCAGGGGTGAAGGTGTTGTCTACATGGAGAAAAAGGGAACAAAGCGAGAGTAAGCAAGGCATACTTTGGCCACACATCTGAGCTGATTTTGCATTGTGTCCCTGCTCTCCTCAAAGCTCTCCAGGAACAGGAAGGAACAGCTCCTTCACCCAGGTTCTATAGTCAGGGGTCAGGCAGCTGGAGGGTCAGTCCCATTGGAGGAAACGCTTTTGTATCTTGGAGCTGGTCATGTATCCTGTGGGGTAAACCACACATGTGCTCCTTATACTTGTATCATCTATGGATGTATGAAACAATATTATGTTACACTGGAATGCATCAGAGCTGCCGTTTGTCATGCACTCCCAGCCAGGCATCAAACTTGCCGGCCCCGAGTGCCCTGAACATACTGGCTCTGAAAGTACTGAACATGCTGGATCTGAGTGCGCAGAATGCATCAATGCTAAAAGCACTAAGCATTCCAACCCTGAGTGCACTGAGGAGTCCTAGAAAAGCTGGAAGATTAAAAAAAAAAAAAATCATTAATAAAAATAACCAATGAGGCTCCACAACAGAAACAAGAAGAAGGCATTTATAACATGGAGGGAAACTCTGTATGTGACCATGTCCTATCCCTTGCTTCCAGGGGTATCAGGCACCCAGAGCATCACAAGCCATGCTTAGTACTGCAGTTAATACAATAACTGGGCTGGACTGGAAAGATGTGCCTGGGGCCAGGAGCCAAACTGTGAGAATAGCCCAGTTACAGGATTCATTCTAAATACATTAATAATAGGGAAAATGCACCAAATGAGCAAGTATATATGTGATGTCTCCATAACAGTAAAGCTCTCTCTCCACGAAGGAGGCAGTACCATTTCCATCTGAGCCATGTTCCCATCACCACTTCCGGATTCACCAGAGGCCTGCAATGGAAGGGAAAATTATATTAAATGCAAACACAGAAGGACACCAGAGCAAAGGTAAGCCACTCACCATATCTGAATCATCCTCATCCTCACAGTACCGCTGGGCTGCCTGTGGGTTTCCCACTAGCCTCAGGTCCTCGATCACACCCTGGAAGCATGTTATTTTCAACCATCAGCACCAAAGATATCCCATTTGATTGCCAACACACAGAGATCCACCTCTTGACTGACAATCAGCATGCCGAAATCCACCACATAACTGACCATAAGCATGCAAAGATGCCCCAATTGGCTGACTGTTAGCACACAGAGATCCACCATTTAACCAACTGTCTGCTGCAGAGGTCCACCACTTCATCCACAGATTGCGGCGCATTTTAAACTTTCTGTAAATAAATGTGAGATTTCCTATGATAATTTTCTCATTTCTAACAAACATACACGTGTTTTGTATTCAATTAACTTGTTCGCTGGAGAGTGTTGCCTATTAAAGATCACAGAGGCTTCCAGACCTAGCCAGTGTGATTAAATCTGCTGAGTGTCTGGATTTCCAGAGTTACCTCCCGCTTTCCTCAAAGGCACAAAGTAATCTTTCAGCCCCTCTGATGAATTCTACCCCATACCAGACTCTGCCATGATTGTTTGCAGGAATTTCCGAGCGACAGCTCACAGTATTTTCTCTGTGTCTGTCTGGACTAAATTCACAGTCCTGCCCCCCCCCAGGACAGTCAATGGGCCTTTCTGTGGTGGCTTAATGTGGCCTTTGTGTCCCCTTGATGCCTACCAGGGATGGGTTCAAATACCATTAAATCTGTTGTTTCCTCCCAGTGCCCAACCATCTCAGTAACCGATATAAGGTTCATACCACAAAGTTGTCAGGGTCCACCCTCCCAGCGCTTCCCACAAATATACTGGCACAGTCCTCCAACTTGATGGTACCAGGGCCACGCTTGAAGTGTCTTGTGATGGGCTCTGGATTACAGTTGGCATAGAGTACCGCCTGGTTTCCAACTACAGCAAGTGCCAGGCGGATCCAGCTGTCAGTGGGCACAGGCAGAGGGAAGCTGGCAGCAAGGTGGGAGGCATCAGACCCTGGCTGCGTGTAGAAAAACTGCAGCTGGCGAGTTTCCATTTGCAAGGCTGTAAGCTTGAGCCCCACCAGCAGGAGGCGCTGCCCAGAATCTGTGACTGCGAAGACCACGCCTGCCTTGGGTGATGTTGGGTGAAGGTGAAGAAGCAGGGAGAAGTCGCGGTAGAAAGTGCCAGGCAAGTTAGAGCATGCCAGATGATTCATGGGCATCTTCGGGCCAAACACATAGGCAGGACGGTACTCAGGGCTGGAGGCCCATGTGACCCCAGACATGCCCATTATTAGCTGCAGTAGCGACACACCAGTGTTACCTGTGGGGGAGTGGGGAAAGCAAGACTTCAGCTGGGATGTGGAATTTTGGGGAGTGACAGAAATGTAATAGATACCACTGCTATATAGATAGATACCACACATTAAATAAAAAGTTTCTCAGAGCTAGGTGAGTAAAATGTACACTATCATTTCTTTTAACACATGATCAAAATATCCTGCAGAAAGAAAAACGTGTCCATGATTAATCATGTCCTGGCATCTGTATGAAACAGCCAATTATGTCCAGGAGTTTCTGCATTTCTGCACATCAGGCCACACGTTTCTCCAGCTGTTAGAGGCTCACGGCTCACTGTAACTGACACCCATGTGAACCAGAGCTACGTAGCAGTAATGTATATTTCTAGAAGAGCCATCCATGGTCTGATGCCATTTGGCTGAGCTGCTCTTATCTAGCCCCTCATGCCCACTGCCAACTCTTTTCACTTGCAGTTTCATCACAGCACCCAGGGCCAATTGATGTTCATCACATACTCCCACACGAATGGCCATTTTCTTGCATCACCAGACACTGCTGCTATGTTCGATATACCCTGCCATTCTAACATATTTGATGTCACAACCTGTGAAAATCCCCTCCACTCTACTTAGAAATGCAGCCATGGGACCATACAATATCATGAAAAGCCAGTGCTGATGTTGATAGAGGTAGCAAAGTACTTTCATTCTATACAGCCTCGTCAGTGTCAGGATGTCAAACTCAGTGTAGATGCAGTGCAGCATACCTTACTATGCTCCCTTGAGATCTAACAATATGGGAAAATGTATTTTTGGTCAAGATCCAGAAGTCCAATTCTAGTAGTTAGGTGGGAAAGTGACAGTTGACTTGGAGACCGTATCAGTTTTCTGACACAGCTGTGCCATTATCCATGGGAAAGAGCAACATCTGGAGAAACCCAGATGTACACTGTAGATGTTGGGTCCCCAAGGAAATCCTCGCTCACTTACCAACCAAAAATGGTCTCTAAGACCATATGACGAATCAATAATCTCCACTGGAGCTTACTGAATCTCCACCGGATACTTTAAACAGACGCAGGAGCTGACATTTACCCTTGTTTGTATAAACAACAAAAACTTAGCTGGGAAAATGGCATTGAGTCCACCTTGTAGGGAAGCAAGTTTATGACCTTCTTATGTTGTTATGCCTTCGATCACCTACTCGTGTATCCTTTCTGTATTTGTGAATAACTTTAGCATCTGGCTCTTAGGTCCACATTTTCACTGGTGACATTATTTTTAAGGTTCATTCAGTTCAAATTGAGTTTTTCCACTAACAGACATACAGATCATGTCCTTGGGGTGGTTATATAAATGACAGAGCAGCGGTTCACACGCTGCCCACTAAGACACTGAGAGGTCAATGCGACAGGAAACAGCTCCCAGACACAGAATCACTCCTACTATTGAAGCGTGAATGTGAGCGTGACACAAAGAAGAAGCCCCCAGCAGCTCTACTTGTTCTGATAGTAGTGCCCACACCCCACACCCCAGTAGAAAAAAGCCTTTCATCCAATTTACAGTTTCACCAGTGTTTACTGAAAGCACTGAACAAGGGTCTGCAGGCAGGCGAACACTAAGTGAGCTATAAGGGATAAAGTATAAGAGAAAGAAACTGTACTGCATAAAGGACCAGGAAATGACGCCATTAACTGGAGATAACATACAAGGCAAGGGGACAGCTCAAAAAACCCCTCAATGTAAGGAAAGATGAGACAGCCAGCATACCACACTGAATGAGGGCCAAAGCCAGTGACTCCAGACAGATAAAGGCGTCTTTCTTATGAGCCCATTGCTGCTTTTAAGATTAGAGATCCTATGAATAAGTAGATCATGGTAACTCAAGGTCATCTGGCAGCAGCATTCTTTACAAAAGTAGGGTTTCCAAACCTTTTGATGTTTGTGGACTGGTTTACATCCTACAAAATAGTCATAGACCAGTAAAACGGTTGGGGGAGGGGGGGGGGGGGGTAACC
>JAODUD010000001.1:52396025-52429566 GCA_026784285.1 Stomatorhinus walkeri | reverse complement strand
AACATTCTAAATTTCATTCGTAGGATAGAATTTAGGACAGTTTCTACGAACGGTTGATAAATGAGGGCCCTGGTCTGGACCCTGACACTTCTGCATGTCTTGAAGGCTAACAATATTTTTGGTTTCTGCCAGAGACAGCATTGAGTCTGCTCTTTTAAGAATTTTAATGATCTGATGTGGGAGAAGACAGAAGTGGGTTGGGATATCAGGCGGTGCATTAAATTGGTTTCTGTCTTATTTGTCAAATCATAAGTTTCCTGTGCCAACTTTTTAAAACCAAGGGTTTCATCATTGGACCCAAGAATTGTTCAAAGGACTTGCAGATAGCGTTTGGTGTTTTGGATCCAAGGTGAGCATATGTGTTAAGAACTTGAGCATTATCTTTGATTCTCAGTTAAATTTTAGAAACTATGGCAATCTTGCTTCAGATTTTACCTCAAAACTTACCACTTTAATCACAAAAGTTTATTTCAACTATATTCGTAGCAGTTTATTTAGACTTTTTCCTTAAATTGGGGGAGCCACAGAGTCACCATTTCCAAGTTTATAATCTCAAAATTTCAACTTTAAAATCTCAAAACTTTTCACTTTAATGTCAAATAGTTTTTCCTCTCTTTGGTGATCCAAAAGTTGTTCTCTGAAAAACAGCCAGTCTCAGATGTTTCCGAAAAAACTAACAAACAAACAAGCAAGCAAATCAAGGGTGCCAACTTGGATATTGGAACTACTATACGGATCCCTTCACACATTTCCTTCATACATTCAGGTCAACAGCAGCACAAGAAATCATCACTGAAAGCAGATACTGTTAGGTACTATGACACCTGCTGCTCACATCTATTTTTATGCACATTGTTCTAAGAAAGCATGTGTTGTATTTTGCAGGGGTTGTGCAGCCAATCGTGTTTAACTCATTTTTGTCCATGGTATATTAACTTAGTAAGTTTAACTCTTCTGAGAGCATGTGATCTCTTTGTTCAGGACATTTGGTGATTCAGGTACCTGTGATTCAGCACAGGTACAAAGCACAGGTGCATTAATGTAGCACTGCCAGCTTTTATACAAATTTCTGAGGAGGCTCATAAACCAATGTGATCCAGGAATTTAATCGTCACAGTGTATAGAAGCTCTCTAGCCCCCCATTGGCTATTTTTTCTCCATTGGCTATTCATTTCCTTCTCAGCGTACTGCAATTAGTGTCTTTAATTACTGTGGCATACTAACTAATCCCCCATGTAATGATAATCTGCAGCACACTTCACGTTCATGTTCCTCACCATCAGGGGGAGCCACAAACTGACAAAAGGGAGATCCTCTGTTCTGTGCACATTGCAAGGTACTCCATACAATCTTAGGGACACTCAGCTCTGGTCCTCAGGTATTGATGCCCTGAAGGTCTTTGGCATTGGAGGTTCAAGGGCAGGATTTTCACCTGGCATCTAGGAGGCTTGGGGTTTCATTCCTTGCCACTGCAGGTGTGAATGTTAATAGTACATTTTATTGTGGCCATGTGCTCTATCTTTCTGTTGCATTTACAATGATAGAATAACAGAAGTGAAATACAGAAATGGTCCCCCAGGATAATTCGACCATTTTCTGTAATTTAGGACTTTGGAAATACTGGTTCCATTAAGGAGGTCACCAAAGAGGACACAAGGGATCACATGAGGGGAGTTCCACCAGTGGCCACACCTCCCATTCATTAAAGGCAATACATCACCAAGATCAAAACTGAAGCTGCTGAATATTTAACAAACAGAAGCTTTGATTGGAAAAATGGAGAAGGTCTGCCAGGAGATTGTGACTGGCCTGGCTAAACAGGTGTGTGATGCAGAGACACAAGTAGTAACACACAACCATGATGACACACTTAGCCTTAAGGGTTACAAAGGGTTACAAATGCCCACATAGCCAGTGCCAGGACACGGTTAAACACGAGGCTTTCTCCTCCACTCCCATTGGTGGGGGGGGGGTCCCACATTCCATTTTAAGTAACTGAGATTCTATAAACGAGGACACCAGGTTCAATTTGGAGCGAGGTCATGACACCAGTTGAAACCAGAATGGTGGGGGCAAGATAGGTAGGGGGTTCTCAAACAAGCCAGGAAGGTGAGGAGAGAGATAAACAGACAGTCCCAGAGTACACACACACACACATTGGTTTGTAATTATATCTTTGTGGGGACTTCTCTTCATCTTCAGTCACAACATGGCGACCTTAACCTCTACCCAGCCCTAACCTTAACTATAAGTGGCCAAATAAAATATGAGACTTCTGGAATTTTTACTTTCTGCATTTACAAATCCTTGTGGGGCCTGAAAAATGGTCCATACAATGTGAAACCAACAAGTTTATCACATTATGGGGAACATTCGGTCCGCACAATGTAATATAAACCTAGACCACACACACACACAAACTCACACTGAGAACACATCAGCTTCCCCTCCAAAGATAGTACACGTGCTCCAGGAGCTCCGCTAGAGAGGGTGATATGATCAGACATTCAATAGAAGTTTTTGGGCAGCATTATGCCACATGAACAAGCAGTCGCCTCTCACACCAGCTCACTGTGTATCAGGGTGAGACACTATGCGGGGATTTACTGAATAAACACGACAGCAGCTGCACCTGTTTGTGTAGTCAGAAAAGAGCATGTGCTAAACACTCAAGCAGAAATGCTAATCAGGCCCAAAAGAGTCCCATGGTTGCCCTCCTCATTAACGTTCACTGCAGGAGATGAGAGTGAGCTTGGCAATTCACTGCCTCAGTCATATTGTCTATCTTTGGCCAGCTAATGGAAAGGCCGGGCTTATCTGCACCCAGATATTGGAGGCTGCTGGTATTTTTAGCCACTCGCAGCAGCTGCAGAAGTATTTAGCGGTGCTGCCTGGACAATGAGGGTCACGGAGTGTCTGCTGGGACAGATCGTCACACACAGAGCTGGGGAGGCTCCGCCAGAAAGCCGGCTTTCACACGCTGGGGAGATGGACTGATTGAACACTGAGAAAAGAGAAATAGCGTTACAAACCAAACTGCATTTGGTAGGAAAAAATATTTAAGGGAGATTTCAAACGCTGTTTGTGGTACTTCAGGAAGAGAGCCAAAAAGATGATCGTTATGGACCTGTGAAGACAGGAAGCAGGTAGGTGATGAGAGAGTTACAGGACATGCGGTAAAGCGGTCAGAGGTCACTCTCATTAAATCTGAGTGATGGGGGTCACTGTCATTAAATGTGAGTGGCAGACATGAGGCTTAAGCAGTTTGTGTCACATGGTGCTGATCTTCATTAGGAATGGAGGACTTGGGGGAATTCTGCAACATGCCTTGACTTGCTGCTGTAGAAGTATATTCTTTGTTGTATTTAAAATGCATGTATATATGTAGATTAGACAGGAAACATCCCGGTTCATCTAACAACTGACATAAGACAACCTGTTGGAATTCACAAAGGGGACATCATGCTAGGAAAGTGGGATTCAGTAAGATGATGGGAGTGTGAGATGGTGAAGTGAGGGGGCCTGTGTGGTTTGCCCCATCATGCCTGTACGTGGTGCAGCTAAACAGAGAGTTTGAGTCATGCAGGATGATGTGTGAGAGCAAGTGGGACAGCGGGATTCCATGGTGAGATCGGGTTCCCCAGATTGTCAACAGCCTTCCGGGGAAACTTCACCTACAGAGACATTGCCTACTGCAGTCCAGGCTGGTTTTTTAGGGTGGATTCACACTAGCCGATTTGTACTGGGCCCAAGCATATTTGACACTCAAAATCCAATTCATTTGACTAGCATGTTAGGCTTAACCATGCTCTGGCCCACTTGATGAGGTGGGCCACAGCTTTATTAGTTGGATTCAGGGACAGTAAGCATCTAGTATGATCACTAACTGTGCCCTGTTACAGTACACAGACACGACATCAATGGATCAATGGTGACACGTGCATTTGCCCCCCTAAGGGAACGGGTCAGATAGGCTGCACAGATCGCATAATTTTTAAATATTTTTTTTTTGCAAAACTGTCTTGTAAAAAAAAATGATGCATATAAATTGTGTTAGCAGGAAACATTTCAGAAACTTGCTGCATTATAAGATCCCTTACATAAATCACTGACTTGAAGCTCGGGAGATCATATTTAACTAGTTGACATTTTAGTCTGCTATACAGCATGATGCATCAGCATTTCTGACACAAGATGTAATTGAGATTCGGCAGTGGATCTGACATATTGAGTCCATGTTTCTGATTCAGAGGTTAGCCTTAGAGATGACTATAATAGTGTAATACCAGTACTAAAGAAACATACCAAACAGATTTTAAAAATGCAGTACCACGGTACCTTATCAGTACAAACATCCCTTGCAAAACTAGTCTGCTCAAACTCTGAGATGTACAGCATGAATAAATAAAAATCACTGCATTGCATACTTGATAAATCTATATGTGTCATCGTGCACAATGACTCCAAATAACTACATTAATCATTAATTCCATTTTGCCGTGCGATCCTTCCTAAGTTTTCTTCAGCACAAAAAGTCACACAGTGATGACAAATGCATGCCTGGGGCAGGATTGTTAAATTAGAGGAGAGCACAGGACAGCGAGAGAGTGGGGGCAGTCATTCTCAGGCACAGTACAAGACAGCTAAAAGTGTGAAGAGGAGGTGGCGAGGCCAACAAAAGTGCTGCCGCCAGGGAGCTTAGGTCAGACCCACTGCGTTTTATTTAGCACCAGCTGTGAAAGCAGCTCCTATTGGCTAAAATATTCAGGCTCCTTCCATATCACAATGAGCAGGCTCTTGCATCCACCATGCCTTAAAAAATGTGGCTTTGTGGAGCGTAGTTTTTCTGCATCTTTCCCTGCAAGTGAACAAGCCTCTGCTTTCAGGGTTGTGATCCTACGTCACCCACTCCTGGTTTTAGATTACAGGGTTTCATTTCTTCTGCCCCCCCAGCAGAGAATCCATTTAACACCAGAGAGAACAGGCCTGTGTACTGTCAATAACTAAGTTTACATGCACAGCTTAGTCAAACTATAGTTATAGCTCGACTACGCCTGTGACGTGCAGCAAGGACAGAGGAGGCAAACCCCGTAACGTGGTAGCGAACAGGTTTAATGAACAATTCGGGAATTCTGTAAAGAAGTGCTTCCTCAAATTTGTTTTAAAATGTTTTCCCGCTAATTTCAACTTATGGCCACAAGTTCTAGTATTTAAACTAATATTGAAATAGCCATTATATGGACTACGGCCCTGTCCCAGTATACATACACGGGAGGGGAATCAAATCATTGAGTGAAGTATATCTGACTCCGCTACAATAAATGCCCACATGGCTTCTGTTAGCTTGTTAGTACTGGGCTTTTTCCAGCTGACCTATTATGTCACAGACATAAAAAATATAAAATTAATATTAATGGGTGCGTAGACAAATTAAGTGACACAAGTTTTAATTGTGGCCTGGTCAGAATAACAGATAGAAACAAGATCAGGATAGCATAACAAGAAGTAAAGTATTTTGTATAATATATTATGACAGCAAGGTATTGATTTTGCTGTAATAAATATTGGGGTATTTATGAAACAAGAAAAAGACAACATTAAATAATATATACATATAATAATAATCATTAAAATTGCTAGTTTTTTTTCCTATGACAGAGTAATACTTTAGTAAGACTTAAACTCCCTGTGCTATAATATTCATACCAAATTGAAAGTTAGAAAGAGCCGACTAGCGATGTAAGAATTGCATGTGTCCAATACTACTACAGCCATTTTTAGAATTCATTATTAAAAAACCCACCTTGCTTTTTAATGTGATTTGGCGCTGGCACCAGTTTTTATACACCAACGGAAAACCAACACCTTTAATACCATACTTTTGGTACCTTCTTAAAGTACCAAAAGTACAGTACCTGGCGCAGTGGTAAGCACCCTTCTGTTAAGTGGTGAACTGGACAGCTTTACAGCATTGTACATTTCGTACGTGCTGTATGTCCTCTGCTATGCTCCAAGCTTCTTCTTCATACCAGCTTCTTTTGTTACTTCTGGGTCAAAGCCCAGGGGGGAAACTGGAGCATGCGCAGAACACCTAGTCCAGTTGAGCGTATACCTGCAGAAGTGAATTGATTCCTAATCGTGCTATCTGGGTTTGAATCTGATTGAATCTGGGTATGAATCTGATTTCGAGACATTTGCTTGGAGAAATCACTTTAAAATTCCATTTTTAGTCAGATTAACACAATAATTAGATTTTCTTAGTCTGGATGTAAACGTACTGAGTGAGTCAAATATGTGACATTTCCCCTCCTGAGACCTAACAGATAAAGCTGGGAGGTGTGTGGTGTAACAGATGAGGCCTTCAGCACAGAGCATGTAGTCTGAAACCTGTCTGAACCACTTGTGTTTCCATCTCTCCAGGTGAGTGTGTAACAAAGCAGGGAAGCAGCAGCAATGGATTCATTTGCAGGCGCCCCCCGCATCCGGGCCAACCCCCGTCCTGTCACAGTGTGTGGTGGTTCTGACGCCATCCTGACATGCTGGATCAGCGGAGATCCCCACCCTGAGGTGGTCTGGGAGCGGAACGGAGAGAGGATCCCCTTGGGAGGGCACTTCTGTTCCACTGAGAATGGTGATGTCTACAGTCTCACAATCTCTGCAGCAACACCAGAGGATGCTGGTCAGTACATCTGCAAGATCAAGAACAGTGTTGGGGAGGCTTACGCAGCTACTACACTGAGGGTGGAGGGGATAGCAGATAATAGGGACACCAGCCTGAAGGGCAGGGGCAAGATGGATGGAATGAGGTCGACCAGGGAGGACGATGACATCACCATGAAAGAAGAGGGCAAGATGGAGGGGATGAGGTTAACCATGGACAACTCGGACTCCACTCTGAACCTGGAGAGTAAGCTGATTCATGAGAGGCTACCTGAAGATAATTTGGCAGTTTTACAGAAGATGGAGGGAGAGGAGCAGGAGACAAGATTGACAATGAACAATGAGGACACCAAGATAAATGCCGAGGGAAGGCAATCGCCTCTGGCTTTCAATGGCTGCACGCCTCTGAAGGTGGAGCATAAGATGGAGCAGAGGAGGCAGCCCACAGAGAGTGAGGCAGGGAGGATTGCGAATGGCTATGCTCCCCTGAATGTGGAGGAGATGGAGGGTGCGCCCCGCGTCCTCATCAGGCCACTGTCTTCCCGTGTGTGCCTGGGTGATGACGTCACGCTGTCCTGCAAGCTGTGGGGACATCCCCTCCCCGAGGTTACCTGGGAGAAGGACGGCCGGCAGCTAAATGAGATCTTCGACAGTGCACACTACAGTGAGGGAAGCCAGGATGGTGGCTGGTTCCAACTCTGCATCTATGGGGTGCGGGGCCCCGATGGTGGGGTGTACACTTGCAGGGCCCGCAACACAGCTGGACAAGTGCTGGCCAGCGCCATGCTTCTGGTGGACAGGCTCAACCTGGAAGAAGATGCAGTCCAAAATGGCTACGGTCACTGGGAGGGCCGTGGGCGGTACCACCTCCCGCCACTCAGGGATGATCCCTCCCTCAACCCCAGCAAAGTTAAGAAGTTTGCGGTGACAGAGGGCAAGCATGCCAAGTTCCGCTGTTACGTGACAGGGAAGCCCAAACCGGACATCGTATGGAGGAAGGATGGCCGGGCCATCAGATCTGGCCGACGCCACCTGCTGTATGAGGACCGCGAGGGCTACTTCACCCTCAAGGTGCTCTACTGCAAGCAGCAGGACATCGGAATGTACGTGTGTGCGGCGTCCAACATGGCTGGACATACCCTGAGCGCTGTGCACCTGTACGTCAAAGGTACGACAAGCTCGTCTGTGAAGCACAGGTTATGGTTAGGCCGTTGTGCTTGTGAGAACTGACCCAGTAACATTCTGTAATCATATGTCGCAATGGTAATATAGGAGCAGAAAAAGCTTTTCATGATGTTACTGGGAACACAGACCATGGGAATGAGTGATTAGGGCCCAAGACATGAGGCTGATGGCCTGAAATTCAAATGAAAACCTGGGAGTTTTGGCAGGGGGTATAGGACCTTGTAGTGCAGGGGTCTCCAACTCCAGTCCTGGAGAGCTACTATCCAGTAGGTTTTCTGTTCCACTTGGCTTCTGATGAGCCACACCTACTCCTGTTATTTACCTGAGAACAGATCATCATCAGAAGCCGGGTATGATAGAAAACCAACTGGACAGTAGCTCACCAGGATCGGAGTTGGAGACCCCTGTTGTTCTTAAGCACTGAGAAAAGCACTGAAGACCAGCAGCAGTTCAGCTTTCCAGATGCACATGCTGGCTTATTTGAAATGACAGCTATGTCACATGTGCCTCCTTACTTCCTCCACTTCCCCGCCACTGTCCCCTCAGAGCCTCGTGGACACTTCCAGCAGCCACTGAGGGATGCGGAGGCTTGTGAGCATGACCTGGCAGTGTTAGAGTGTGAGGTGGCCAATGACAGCGCCCCGGTCACATGGTACTTGGAGGACCGGCGGCTGCAGGCCAATGTCAAGTACAGCATGGAGGAGTGGGGCAAGCGAAGGCGACTGACCATCCGTGACGTGGGTGCTGACGATGATGGTGTCTACCTGTGCGAAACAGCAGATGGCAGCAGGAGCATTGCAGAACTGGCCATCAGAGGTGACAGCATTTTTATTTACTCATTTAGGATGGACTTCCAATAACAAGTGCACTTTGGTGCTCACTTTGCCAGCAGAGTGAATTATGTGCTGGGTGTGTTACCCATCACATTTCTCTGTTTATGTCTCGGTCCATAGGCACCATCATCCGCAGACTCCCACGCCGGCTGGAGGTCCTGGAGGGTGAAAACGCAGCCTTCTGTGTGGAGGTGGCTGAGGATGAGATGGACGGCAAGTGGCACAAGGATGGACTGCAGCTGTGGGACACCCACCGCACCATTATCAAGTCCTTCGGTAAAACCCACATCCTGGTGTTTGTTGACACCTTGCTGCAGGACACTGGTATAGTGACATTCACTGTGGGTCGGTCCCGGACTACGGCCAAACTCAGAGTGAAAGGTAACCATCTCTCTCTCTCTTGCCTGCCCTACTTACTTTCCCACGTGTGTCTCTATTTCACGGGCTGCTCTTTTCATTCCTTGCTCATAGCTGCCAGACACGCCCCACCCAGCTGCCCCTCAGATGCTCAGATGTGCCAGAACTGTGCCAACGTAGCCCTGCTGTCCTGGGCGCCGGTGCAGGATGTGGTCAAGAGCTCCCCCTTGGGGTATGTGGTGGAGCGACAGGAAGTAGGTTCCCAGGAGTGGCTGCAGTGCCAGACCACAGATGGTGCCACCTCAGCAGAGGTGCTGGGTGACAATGTGCCCCGTGAAGCCGACTATCGCTTCCGTGTCTGCAGCATGAACAAATACGGCAGGAGCAGCTATGTGGAATTCCCCGGCTCAGTGCACTTGGGTGAGGAAAAGGCTCCCATGAGGATCCTACTCTGAGGGGGTAAAGGAATGTGTATAACATCACACAGTGTGCTGATAACTGTTTGCAGAATATAGTTACAGTATCAGGCTGTGTTTCTTCACAAAGGCCTCATGGCATTTCAGTGAGCTTCAGGATGTCTAAAGACTGACGGGCTACAGTCTTACACCAGTCTTACTCCCACATTGCTCTGAATTTTGAGTTGTGATGTAACACTGATAGCTCGCCATTCCAATTATCAATATTGTGAAGTTCAGTGGATTCAATTTATTATGGTAATACCATGCTTGCAGAATATGTACCCACGTAAGCCGAAAGTAAATGCAGTGGAACTGTGATCACGTCTGTTTGGGTGAAATTGATCACTATAAGTGGATGATCATTATAACTCTTATGTAATATTTTTTCTCTTTTAATGTCTCAGGCAGTTTTCTTTCTAATTGACATTTGTATATTGCATGAAAATAAGGTAATAGAATAGACAGCATTGCTATTTAGTAAATTTTACTGACTCTTTCAAAATACAGTTAAATCTTTTTAAAATGCTTTTCAAATTGCAGTACTGTACAAATTAAATCCCTGAAATGTATAACTCAAATACATTATAATGCAGTACTGTATATAAAATATAGCTTATTGTGGTTTTGCTGCTGCCTCTCATTGGTTTGTTTTTGGCAGTTTATCATAAACTTTGATGAAACTATATTTTTCATTGAGTTTCTTTTTCCCATAATGTTTTCCGTGCATGCAACAGGTAGACGCAGACAGGTTACTGCAAGGCAAAGTAGGGTCATCAAAGTAAAGTAAAAAAAATACCGTAGTTTAATTTTTCCATATGTTGTCATGTATAAAAACCCTGAAATTAACACTGTAAACTTTATTACTATATTACTTGATTGCTATAAGCAAAGTATTTCTACAGGAATGGGTCTCAAGCTTTTTGATCACAGTTATAGTGATCACCCACTATAACTGTGATCACTATAAGCAGTTTCCACTATATTTTGAAACCCCCGGCCTCAGCAAGGCTCCTCATTCTACCTGCTAGTTTGGTATATACATTAGTGGATAAAACTGTGGAAACAATTCCAACTTTTGGAGATTGCAGACCTTTATTTAACTGTCACCCCAGTTACTTATTTAATTGTCCATTGCATAATATTTATAACATTCTTTGATTGTTTATAAACATTACCACAATATATGTGTACAAATTCCATTCACCCATTTTCCAAACCACTTATCCTTCTGGGTTGCAGCCTATCCTAGAAGATACAGGCACAAGGTGGGGAACAGCCCATCACATGGCACACTTACACACCATTCACAATTTAGTAACAACAAGCCACAGCATGCCTTTCGGGGAAAACCAGAGTACCAGGAGAAAACCCCATGACAACATGGATAGAACATGTAAACTCCACACACATAAACCCAGACCCAAATGCTGGTCCCAGAGGTGTGAGGCAACAGTATTAACCACTGCACCATCATGATACTGCATGTACAAATTTTTTAAATGTAATGCAAGGAATGCTAGGTGTTTCCACAATTTTGGCCTCTAGTGTAGGTGCTTGTGGAGATGATGCCCCCTTAACTGTATTTTTCTGTGTTTCAGTCCCTGTGCTCAGGGTGGTAGGACCACTGCAGAATGTCCTGGTGCGTAGAGGCCAAGAGGCCCACTTCATAATTCAACTCTCTGCCTCAACCACTGGATCATGGTTCTGGAAGGGCACCAAGGTTGAAGACAATGGCAAATTCTCTACCCAACAATCTGGCACGTGCCATTCCCTGCTCATTCAAGGGGTGGAGCTCTGTGATGACAGGACAGAAGTCTCCTTTGTTGCTACTGGGATTCGAGAATCTGCCTTCCTTCTATTGCAGGGTATGCCCAGCCTTAACGTTGTTCCTACATTGATTGTTTTTACTAGTGTAATATTCTATCCATTTCTCAAACCTCTACTCCAGGTTACCATTGCCAACACTGTCCAAAACATCTCAAACTGGAGAACCTTGAGAAAACAGAATATTGAGATATGGGAGGTGGCAATGCTGATCTAAATGTCTTAATAATCTGTACACTCTGTGTGTGGTGCAAGTCATTTAAATCCTACTACAATATGCATGACTGTCCTTATTCACACAGCTCCAGCAATGTTCACACCTCTCCTGAAGATGGACTCACACAAGCATGTTGAGCTTGGGCAGCCAATCGTACTGTACTGTGAGCTGTCAGACCCTACGGTCCCTGTCCACTGGTCCAAGGATGGGGCTGAGCTGAACGCCAAGAACGGATTTCTTGTCCAATCGGTGGGCAACATGCGAAGGATCATCATTGAGTCGACTGAGTTCTTGCACTCTGGGGCCTATAGGTGTGATTCCGGTGATGATGTCATCACATTTAACATTGAGGTCGAAGGTAAGCTTAGGGTGTACTCACACTAGGCATGGTGCATGGTTGCCGTGAACCAGGTCCAAGTACGATTGTCCCCCCTCCCCACTCCCCCTCTGGCCTGCACTCACATAGAGTTTCAGCATTCGTGCCGGAGCACGCTTACGTCATTATGGTGCGACGGTTTCAGAATAAACAAGAAGAGCGGCACTCTCGCTGAACACAATGGAGTCCATCGCTCTGGTTACTTTATTGATAGTAATTTTGAGTCGTTTGGTCCGCGGTGGTCCACAGCCCTCTCACAGCCTGTTGCTAAACAGGTCTATTGCTTCCGTGGCACGAAAACTTTCACACAATCGTGCTGCTCATATGAGGAGGTTTGCAAGGTACCAGCTGAAGTGCAGCAAGGACTTTGCAGCTTTGATTACCGACAATAGTTCCCGTACATCGATAAGGTGAAAATTAATATACTGAAATTCATTGAATACAATTGAAAAGTGCATTATGAAATTTGAAATACAATATGTTTATAATGTTTTTTGTAATGATGACAGTAGCGTTCTATAGCTAATAATCAAACTTACTATCACTTGGAGCGTTGCAAAAACGTGACGTCACGCGTCCTGTTTCTTGCTCCAGCATGGTTAACGCTCACACTACATGCAAACCGCACCCGAGTCCAACTGAACCGTGCTCTGGCAGACCTCTTCCAAGCGGGCCAGGGACGGCTAAACAAACCGCGCCCGGGCACGGTTCAGAGCGCTCACACTAGTCAAACGAACTGCGCTTTGATGGTGAAACGCACTCGGGCACGGTTCAAACTGCCTAGTGTGAGTACACCCTTAAAGTCATTCTTCCAGGTCTTGGTTTTAATGAGGTGTCATACTGAGCTCCCTAGCTTATAGCCAGTACCGTTCCCTGCCCTTTGTCCATTAATGATCAGTAGAAATAGGATCTTTCCCTGATCTTATATGCTGTTTACCATATTTGTGTAACATTAAATGCAGCTCCACTGCCAAGGTTGGTAGAACTTCCCGAAATTGAGAAGAACCCATCTGTCAAAACTGGTGACCCAATCATCCTGCAGTGTGTGGTCACAGACCTCACTGAGCAAGTCTGCTGGTCTAAGGATGGAGTCGAACTCTTCACACAGACTGGACTCAACATCCAGTCAGAGGGTACTGTGCAACAGCTGACTGTCCAATCAGCAGACCTCTCCCATTCTGGAATTTACAGTTGTAGTTTAGGTGATGATGTCATTACATTCAAGGTCAACGTTCAAGGTGAATTGTTGTTTGGATTTTGAAATAATATGAATAATAGTAACTTGTGGCCACTGAATGAGTGCTGCTTTCCTATCTCCAGAACCACCTGTGACATTCATGGGAATGCCTGAAGAAGATCATCACAGAAGAATTGTGGAATTGGACCCTCTGATCCTGTCTTGTGAGGTGTCCATGTCAGATGCAGAGGTAAGCTGGTACAAAGATGGAATGGAAAAGCACCATGGAGACAACAACATCATCATCCAGGCCTGTGGCAGCACAAGAAGGCTGATCATCCAGTCAACTCAGTTGTCAGATTCTGGGACTTACACATGTCGCTCAGGAGATGAGAAGGTGCTCTTCACAGTGCACATACGAGGTTTGGAGAATTTCCCTAAAATAAACACAGTGTAATGTGTGTCTTTAGGGTGCATTTTCATGTTGCCTCATTCCACAGAGCCTCCTGTGATGATCGTCCACCCCAAGGAAGACATCCACCTAGAGCTGTACCTATCAGAGGAGGTGGTCCTGAGTTGTGAGCTGTCTCACTCCAGCAGTGTTGTGCACTGGTACAAGGACGGACAGAAGCTGCAAGAGGTAGATCGGGTCAAACTGAAGAGTGAGGGGCCGTACAGGACCCTGGTCATTCCCCACAGCACCATTGAGGATTCAGGAGAGTATGTGTGTGACACAGGTGATGACTCTGCGTTCTTCCAACTCAGCATAACAGGTGTGGATCGTTCTTCATCACTGCTGTGCTGTCCAGTTACTTTGGGTGCATAGACACTTTTTGAGGCTCTTTCATACCTCTGGGACAAAATACTACTCCTTCTATAGCTTCTCTGTCTTTCAGGCTCATTCTCCCCTTTATTTTCCAGAAGCCCCTGTGTGTATAGTGTCTCCCAACCAATCACACGTGGAGGTGTGCTGCTGGGCTTTAGAGCAAGTGGTTCTGAGCTGCGAGATCTCCAAGGCAGAGGCAGAAGTCCACTGGTTCCGTGATGGCCTTCAGCTGGAGGACATGGACGGTCTCTTCCTGGAGAACGATGGAGTCCACAGGAGACTCATCATACCAGCAGCAACTACTGAGGATTCAGCTGATTACATATGTGAGACCACTGGAGACTCTGTGACCTTTACTGTCATTGTCACAGGTATGTGATCTTCAATATAGTCTCTGATAGTCTTTTTGTTTCAAATAACCATAAACAGTAAATCATGACTGAGACAGATTGTTTTTGTCTGGATATAGCATTGTTTTCATAACATACACATTTAATAGGTTAGAGAGTACCTGCAGGTCACAGGCTGAGATTTAAGAGTCAAGACATCTCCATTCAAAGGATAGAAACAGATTTCACTTCAGGTTATACTCCCTGTAGTATTAATATTAGCTTCCGATTTCAGCATTCCCACGGTTTCATTCTTCTGTTACTCCAGAAGCCCCAGTGAAGTTTGTCCATCTCAGAGAGATGCCTCAGCCCACAGAGGCTTTTGCTGGGGAACCGCTGGTGCTCAGGTGTGAAGTGTCCCACCCAGAGGCACCAGTGAGCTGGACAAGGGGCAGCTGGGAAATCAAAGTGGGAGATGAAGTCGAAATCACAGAGGATGGTGTCTTCCGCCAGATAACCATACTGTCGCCCACTGTGGAGGATTCTGGGAAATATATTTGTCAGACAAAGGATGACAAAATGGAATTCCAAGTCAAAATCACAGGTAAGATCCAGCTTGAAGAAATTTCACAATTTTTACTGTTTTTTAAAATGAATCATTTAAAATTTTGGTTCTTAAAGAGCCACCAACAAAAATTCTGAGAAAAGAAGAAATAAAGACTGAACTGAAAACACTGGTGTCTGATGACCTGGTGCTGGAATGTGAGCTTTCTCGAGCCAGTGGGAAGGTCATGTGGTACAAGGATGGTAAGCAGATCATCGAGAACGAGCGCTTCTGTTACGAGGAGGAAGGGTCCTTCCGATCCCTCGTCATCCTTAGCGCCGAGCTCACGGATGCTGGTGAATATATTTGTGACACTGGAGATGACAGAGTGCTTTTCAGTGTCACAATGAAAGGTATGACAAACATACTGTACTCATGTAAATAGTCATGTTGAGTAACTCATAATGATGTACCATATACGTAATGATGACAACCAGTTGCTGGCTTGCTCTGCAGAGCCCCCAGTGACCATTATAGGTAACTCAATCAGCCAACAGCAGCAGTGCCTCATGGCAGGAGATGATCTCATCCTGGCATGTGAAGTGTCCCGCCCAGATGCCCCAGTACAGTGGTACTGCAATAACAGTGTGCTGAGCTCAAACTCCCGAACCTGTGTGGAGAGTTACGGTACTGTTAGGAGACTCATCATTTTGGGGCTCCAAGCTTCAGACTCAGGGAGGTATATGTGCGATGCCATTGATGACAAGATATACACCACTGTCAAGGTGCAAGGTATGACTGGTACCTCAGAGCATGCATCAGTGTAAGTCACACCTACCTTTTTCACTAATCGGGGTCCCTTGTATCTGACAGTGCCACCTGTTCAGTTCATGAACAAGGATGAGGGTAATGTGCTAATAGGCTATGAAGGCGAGAGCATCATGTTGAAGACCCAGGTGTCCCGGGAAAATGCCACTGTCTGCTGGATGCGGGACTGGACCAATGTGGCTGGGGAGCGTTTCCACCTGAGCAGTGAGGGTAGTGATCGCATCCTCACAATTGACCCCCTGCAGAGGTCAGACAGTGGGGAGTACACGTGTGATGCTGGCACGGACCGCATGCACTTCAGCCTCCTGGTCAAAGGTGGGCACCACAAAGACACCAGCACCTCATTTATTAAGTTTTGAACCAAACCTGGAGGCATGAGATGATCTGAACAGGACGTTTTTCCCAAGGTTAATCAGAAACTGGTTCTTTGAAAACTGTGTAGAAAAACAAAGTAGTGAAGTAGTAATGTTTGTTTTAGAGATGAGAGTGAAATTTGTGAAAGCCCTGGAGGACACAGTGGCACACCAGAATGGCCTGGTCACCCTGCGGTGTGAGCTTAACAAGCACAGAGGTGATGTCCTGTGGCTAAAGGATGGTGTGGAAATCGTGCCCAGCCGACGGTTCACCATCCGTGCTAATGGCTCGGAGCGTACCCTCACCATTCACCGGCTAATACCTGCAGATGCCGGAGAGTATGCCTGCGAGTCCAAGGATGCCAGGACCTGCGGAAGACTCATGGTGAAGAGTAAGAGGTCCTCCATTATAAGGGGAACACGGCCTATGGTTGTTCTGGTATTTAACAAGTTTTCTGTAATTACTCGTAAAAAGGGGGTCCAAAATACACAGGAGACTACTGGTTTTGCTGTATCTTGCCATGACTGTCATTACCTGTCCCCTCCCCTCCCAGTGCCTCGTGTGGTTGAGTTCCTTGTTGAACTCCACAGCACCACAGTGATAGAGGGTGAGGACGCCACCTTCAGGTGTGTGGTCTCCCCAGAGGACGTGCAGTTGCTGTGGTACCGGGACGGTGAGATGATCGCCAACACCGATGGCAGGATCAGTGTGTCCAGAAACGGGCTGTGTCACATGCTGCACATCCACGGCTGCCAGCTGACGGATGGTGGGAGGATTGCGGTGGAAGCCGAGGGTGTTGTGTCAAAGGCCAGTCTTCAGGTGCAGGGTAAGCTGACCTCCAGCACCAGTCACCTTCACCTGAGTTACACTGGATCCACCTGCGTGGCATTCAGAAGCATCAGCCAGCAGAACACAGTAATGCTTCTTCTTTCAGAGGCACAAGTGCTCTTCACCAAGAAAATGGCGTCGGTGGTCTCCGAGGAGTATGGAGAAGCTACAC
Organism: Stomatorhinus walkeri; assembly: GCA_026784285.1. Taxonomy (NCBI): domain Eukaryota; kingdom Metazoa; phylum Chordata; class Actinopteri; order Osteoglossiformes; family Mormyridae; genus Stomatorhinus; species Stomatorhinus walkeri. The sequence goes on along the minus strand of JAODUD010000001.1, from coordinate 52,412,598 downwards.
TAGAAGTGGAGGTCAACCTGGAGGCAGCAGAGGTGCAGTGGATGCGACAGGGACTGGTTATTCAGCCAGGGCCCAAGTACACACTGAAGAGTGAGGGGTACCGTCGCTCCCTCACTGTCCACAGCCTGGGCATTTCAGACCGAGGCACCTACTGCTGCGAGACGCTGCACGACCGCACACAGGGAAAGCTGAACGTGCAGTGTAAGTGTGCGCTGTCATTATTACAGACCTCCGTATAACTGTCTATGGTTGAAACCTCGCAGTGTAAGTGTGCGCTGTCATTATTACAGACCACCGTATAACTGTCTATGGCTGAAACCTCGCTAGCTTCCATTAGTACTGAGATAACTGTTTTTAGCCCAGAGATAACCGCTATTAGTCCTGAGATTGATGCTGTTAGAACAAAGTTAGGCGCCATTAGTTCTGAGACAGCTATCCTTAGGCCTGACTAACTGCCGTTAGCCCTGATAAAGCTGCTGTTAACCCTGAGCTAACTGCTATTAGTCCTGAAGTGGCCGGCGTTAGCTTTGAGATGGCTGCCTTTATATCTGACATAGCTGCTGTTAGCCCTGAGAAAGCTGCTGTAGCTGATATAGCTGTTGTTAGCCCTAAACTAGATGCCATTAGTCCCAAGATAGCTGCCGTTAAGCCTGAGCCAGCTGCTTTTAGTCCTGAGCTAGCTGCTGTTAGAACTGAGCTAGCTGCAATTAGAACTGAGTAGGGTGACGTCTCATTCCGTTTGAGTCCAGTAGTCCTTGTTTTGGACATGTGTCCTTCTTCTTAGAGTCATGCAAAAACACAATAGTTTTGGGCCACCTGGCCATTATGCCTTCAGGAAAACAAACCCTCACCTATGGCAATGGGTCTGACTGAAAAACATGAATTTAATGATTAAGAGATATGTTCCAATACTTTTGTCCATATAGTGTAGCTGTTAGCCTTGAGATAGCTGTTTTTAGCCATGAGATAGCTGGTGTTATATCTGAGATAGCTGCTGTTAGGCCTAAGCTAGCTGTCATTAGTCCTGAGATAGCTGATTTTAGCCCTGAGATAGATGTCATTAACTCTGCAATAGCAGCCAGGCAAAAGGTCTTGATTCTGCAGTGGAGAAATCTCTGCTTCACTCCGTTCATTGTTTTCAATACTTTCAAAACAAAAATTTTAGCACTGTGTCTGAAAGTGTCTGATGGCAACAGTAAAAGTTGTAAATGGAACCCGCTCAACACATGACTGCATGAGAACAGATCTGAGAATGTGGGCCTGGCCAGAGGGGGCACCACATTGTTAAAGTCTGACTCAGACAAGCAACTCTGTATCCCCTCCCAGTGTCTCAGCATGTTGCATGTTTATAACAGTTACATATACAGAACGTCTATAATATTATCATAATTATTACTATTAAAGTCAATCGTGTATAATATTGGGATTTTCTCTGCTGCTCACAGCAAGGAAGATCATCATATGCAGGGGACTGACTGACATGGAAGTACTTGAACGGGAAACAACCACCTTCGAAGTGGTGCTGTCTCATAGCAATGTGGAGGGCGTGTGGCAGAAGGACGGGCTCCGCCTTAAACCCAGCAACCAACTGCGAATCACGTCCAAGGGGCAGGTTCACAGCCTCACCCTCTCCAGTCTCACTCTGGAGGACACCGGCACCGTTGTTTTCTCGGCTGAGGGTGTGAGGTCATTGGCCAGGCTCACTGTTAAAGGTAAATCAACTTACAAGTAAATGAGAGGTTCAAAATAACACGATCAGAATTAAACAAATGCAGCTGATAGCTGATATAATCAGATCTGGCAGAGGTATTGTGTTCGGTGTTCCAGAAGAATTTATAGCAGGCAAGGGATGGATACAAACTCAGTTAAGATGATTATATTCATAAAATGTTCAGCAGATTCAGCAGACCATCTGAGCTGAACCCTTTTCACTCTCAACCATCTCCAGAACCTCCGGTGACATTCCAGAAGGAACCACAGGACCTCTGCATGCCAGAGGGTTCATTAGCCTCCATTGAGTGTGAGTTGTCCAGGCAGAATGCCAGCGTGAGGTGGCTGAAGGTGAGAGAGTATCCTCCATCTAGGTGATGCCTTACCCTCCAAGAAAGCAGTTTATACTTTCCAGAAGCATGATACATCAATTCAAAGTCACCCCATGGCTAGATATAACATACTTGAAATCATAGGCTACTGTATGTATACTGATAGTATAATTCTGACAAAGGGCAGCCACCTCAGACTCAATCTCAATGCCCCAAACCGGTTCCTCCCCACCTGCAGGACAGTGTTGAGCTGAAACCAGACAAGAACCATCGCATCTACTCCATAGGGCATAAGCGCCTCCTGCAGATCCTGGAGTGTGATGTGTGCGATTCTGGGACCTATGAGTGTGAGGCTGGAGATGCCAGGGCGTCCTGCTCTGTGGACATCTATGGTATCAGTTATCACTGCTCGTCCTAGCACCTCCTCTGGCCTTTGGTAGTGAACTGTCCTTCATTGGGGGGAGGGCACCTTCTGGTGGTCTTTTAAAGCCTGTTTGTGGTCCCTACTTCCTCAGAGAGGGAGGTGGAGGTGTTGCAGGACCTGGTGGACCTGGAGATCCAGGAGGACCAGAATGCTGTGTTTGTGTGTGAGGTTTCACGTGCCAATGTCCCCGGGGAGTGGTTCTGGAATGAGGATAAGATAAGACCCACCAGCATGATTAAGATTCGACAAGAAGGTCAGAGCCTATCAACTCAAGCACCTCCCTGATTATTTATTCCTTGTTTTTATTGAAATGCTTAGCTCTGGCCTCTAGGTGGCAGTCATTGGTGAACTAGAATTACATTAAGGACATGGATGCAGATTTTGGAAGTGGATCCTAGCTGACATTAAAGGCATTACTGAATGACACTTACAACTGTAGTCTAGATCTCAGGTGCTTTTTGTGCTGCACTGTTTAGGGGCCAAACATTTTCTTCTGATGTGCAACGTGACGTCAGAGGACTCTGGAGAGATCCGATTTGCCGCTGGGGGGGCAGAGTCCATAGCGTACCTGGAGGTGAAAGGTACAGTGTTGCCTTTTCTATACACATGCCCACCTGTGATCAAACAAGTTGCTCTGACCTGGAAGCACCACCTCCCCCAGAGCTCCCGGTTACCATTGTGAAGCCACTTCGGGACCGGACAGCGCTGGAGAGGCACAGGGTGATCCTGGAGTGCACTGTGTCATCCCCACGGGCCACTGTGCACTGGTTCCGGGGGGCCAACGAGATTGTACCATCGGAGCGTTTCATGATCCACAGTGAAGGCTGCTACCACAAGCTGGTGATACAGCCGCTGGTCCAGGAGGACGAGGGGACCTACAGTGTGCAAGTGGAGGAGCACACCTCATCTGCCCAGCTGTTGGTGGAGGGTGAGGAGCCAGGGGACAAATGCGGAATCCAGGAGAACAGCACAAAGGGGCGGGTTACACACGGTCTCAGACATGGCCGAATAGCACAAGGGACGTGAAGCCAACGGAAAATAAACCCTCTCTCTCCAACCAGCCCAGGCACTGCTGATTCTGCGGGAGCTGGAAGACGTGGAGGTGACAGCCCCAAACGAGGCACGTTTTGAGTGTGAGGTGTCGGTACCGGCCGCCCGACCCCCCCTGTGGAGCTTGAATGAGGAGACCCTGCAGCCAGGCCCCCAGGTGCTCCTGGAGAGCCTCGGCACTGTGTATCGCCTCACCCTGAGGAACACGTCCCCTGACATGCAGGGCATCGTCAAGTTCACTGTGGGAAAAGCCAGGAGCTGCGCCAAGCTCTCTGTCATTGGTGAGAACAGCTGGGAGTGAGCAGCACCCTGTAACAGCCATCTTGCATGGACTGTCCATGCTACAAACAGACCCATGGCTCTGAAACCAGAACCAGGGGTTAAGTACCCGGGCATCATTAAGAATGCAGTGATTAACAATCTAAAAAAAAATACCTACAGATGATTTAAAGCAAACTTTAATTATATCAATTTCCAGGTCCTTGACTAGGTTAATGTTACATGATGGAGTGTTAATATCTCTGGCCTTCACTTTGTACAGGTGATTAGCTCACCCGGACAGGAGGCCTGGCCCATCACTGGAAGGGGGACCAGACCCATGTGACCACCGGCACCAAGGCGGCAGCTGGTCTGCTCCAAACACAGCCCAGCTGCTCAGCTTAACAGCCAGCCCTAGTTTAGCTCAATGAGGAGAATCAGTACAGAACCAGTACAGAACCATGCATGACACCATGGATCCAAGGGGGGATCAGGAACAGACTAAGTTATTAATTTATAAGAAAGAATGTGCATAGGGCATATAGCAATAAAATCATTTTATAAGAATTTAATTGGAACACCCAAATTATCCTGTAACAAGACCTCAATTTTGCAAGGTCCAGATTCAAAGAGAGAAAAATGTCAATACTGTTCATGTTTCCCCCACATAAGCAAAAAAAGTGAGGAAGGTGACTTTGCTTTTTTTTTTTATGGACACAGGCCTAACTCATATACTTTTTAAAAAAATAACTAGTTACTAAAGCTGTAGATCTGAATTTGCCCCGTGTTCCAATTTTTGTTTTTATATTGCAGAATTTTTGTGTTAATCTGTTTTTCTGTTTGCGGTTTCCCTCTGTAAACATCTTGAAGTTTTTCTGCATTCCTCAGAGAAGGAAAATACCCCTAATTAAACACGACAGATGACATTTGCTTTGTGGGCCCACACCTGTGAATGACAGTCAGGAATTACTCATGACGAGACAAGCCACACTCACAGAAACTGTTATATTTGGAATAATTTATATTTCATTTTTCCACACAAAATGCAATAATTATATATTGCATAAATAATTCTTCACAGCTGGATTACAATCACTGTTAATTATACTGTGTTCCCAAATCATTCAGAAACTCCTGTATATTAATGCCAATTTTAGTTTCTTTGAGTTCCGTGTGCAAGGACCACAAATACTTGCATGTTTTGGTATTAAAGTACAAGACACAGTGCAGGAAAGTTAAGAAGACACACTCCACAGATACATTCTCTACAGGGAGAGAGGGAATAAAATCTGCTTCTTCCATTGTGTTAAAAGCTACAATCACAAGGTACAGAAATAAATGACAACTGACCTCAAAGTTAATTGCAGGTTGGCAGTTTTTCCCGGCTGACAGGGAGTTGCACGACTTACAGACCAAAGACATGGTTTAAAATAAAATTCAAATTAAATTCCTGCTGAACACTTGACTTTGTACTCTGAATTACCAACACAGTTACAGTGACTAGTTATTTCTAAATGTGTTTTGTTTTTTACTCTTGTTTACTGCAAATCACCCTTTATGGATTAATTACAGACAAAAGAGCATCTCCTACAGTCCTGTGGCTGTACAGCAGTTTCCACTGACAGCAGGAGATGCTGGTTCAATTTAACCGACTAAAACCATTTTCCCATTAAAGAAATCCTTATGAACCACCAGCTCAAAATTATAATAGAAACAGGAAATGGTCTTTATAATATTTTTGCAATTATATAAAATATGGTAAAGTACTTGGAGATCAAAGTGCACATCTTGTCCTAGCTATTTAAATGCAAACCTGACAAAGTATGGTGGTGATTAACCCTGAAATCCAGGGGATGTCCCAAAATACTATAATGCCCCTGCATAGAGTCACATAACACTGGCATTACCCTCAGTACAACACAGGCTTGACCCTAGCGGAAAACATTTTGAAATTAAAATGTTGAATTTGTACAGTGATCAAATGTGACCCCATGTTTTAACTGAATACAAGCTCTCAAAATGAAATACTATTATCCAGGTAAGTACTACTGTTACCTTAATTATAACAGAACAGAATGGCAAATGACTAGAATTTTGCTCATATAATATGCAGAACAATTAACATGCGTATTTCCTATAAAAAAAACAGTGTGCAGTTTAATGTTGGAGACAGTACTAGAGGGACTAAGCACAGCTGGTTATACCAAGCAGGACCATTTTACGACAGAAGAGAAAGTCCTCAGAACATAACGTACAGAGAAAGACTGTACACTTCACCAACATTGTAATGCAGTATAAAAATGTATACATACACCCACTTTAACAGATACAGGAAACTGACTTGTCTCTCTTTTGTCCTGAAATGTATAAAAAATAAATTTCCACCATACAGACTGGTACCAATGTATCTGTAAATACAGTATAAGACAGAACCCAAGATAGAAGTGCAAGGCCAATGAGTTGAAGGGAGTTAATCCAGTCTATCAAAGGCTGGAGCTGAAGCAAATGGGACCTGCTCCCTCTTCAAAGGGGGAAAAATGTGTTTTTCTTTCTTAAAATTACAAAATCAAAAACAAGAGGTATAATAAAGACTCAGGTGATCTCCAATCAGGCTGTCCAAGTAAGATTAATGCATCAGAACACAAAGGGCTCAGAATGTGTGGTAGAATGTTCTGTCCCTCAGACCAGGTTTAACTTTCCTATAAAAAGCATTTTAAAGCAAAACAGTCCAGTTTCATTTTGAAAACTGTGATGCCAGTGTTCAGTCACACACATCTCAACATGAAACAGCTGACATTTTAGCTGCTTCTGCAGGACAGTGATGCAGGAACGAACAGTGTCGAGGCCAAAAGCATCAAGCTTGATAAACTTCATGGTTCCACTTGTAGGTACTTCACAGCTCTGAGGCTCCTTAGAAGAGCAGGTTGGCTCCACTTGTAGGTACTTCACAGCTCTGAGGCTCCTTAGAAGAGCAGGTTGCCACCAGCCTCTTTTCTGCTTCTCTCTCACATTTCCTGTAAATGGAATTCTGGGAAGGTGCTGATCAAGAGGGTGGGAGACCCCCCTTCCCAAACTGTGCTAGCTTGTTTTCCTCTGCTGCTTGAGGACAGCATACACATCTTCAACCTTACTGAGTCTCTCAAAGAATGGGATCAGGTCAAGAAGCTCTGTGTCGGACATGTCGTCAAACCAGGAAGCAACGGGGACCTGATGGACAAGGTGTATGTATATGTGGGGGGGGGGGAGAAACACCAACACAAAACATTAGCCATGGATGAAGATGAGATGAGACCAACCAGGAGAAGTGTATAAAAACAAAGACCAGCAGCAAAAAAACTTTAAGGAAAGGGTACTAGTGATGCTGATGGATGACAATGTGAGGGACACAGAAGCAGTAGCGGCGATGGGGGTGGGTAGGTGGGCACGCACGGCGTTGTCTGGGTGGAAGATGTAGGATGCTGGGGAGTTGTCCACGATGATGACCTTGCTGAGTTCCCGACCCAGACAGCTCAGGTCCTTAACGTAGTTCCCACGATGAAAGACACAAGACTCCCGGAAGAGCCGAGTGCGGAAGGCCCCCCACTTATCCAGCAAGTCCGACACAGGATCAGCGTACTGAGTCAAGGAAAAAATGGCCACAAGGGGGAGACATAGTTCAGGAGGGAATCAAGGCAGAGTCAGGGTAATGTTGAGAGAGCAGTGTTTAATCTGGGACAGATGACCTTGGAGAACTTACCTTGGCCAAACTGGCTGTGAATAACACACATTCAAATAACTCTCCCATCCGCTTAAGAAACTCATCCACATGGGGGCGTTTCAACACATATACCTGGGTTAAAGGAACACGACACAGCTTCAGTCCTCAAAAGCACAACAGATTTATGGACTAATGAAAGTGGTAAACCTACCACAGTGGACACATCAGACACACAGAGCCTGCCTAATCACACCTCACAGTGCGTCAAGCTCAAACTCCAGCGGCTGTCGCTTTTGGCCGTGCTCCTGAGCCAAGTCATCCAGAGTAGGCTTTGGCGTCCTAAACAACCTATCCTGGATTACTTGAACCAGGCCCAGGTCAGAAACCCCACAGGTTCTACCTGTGTTTATGAGGGGATGCTCTTCTTCGCAAGTACATGCTGCTATACCCCTTTAAGAAGCTCAGGAAGCCCATTCCCGATCTCATCCCAAAAGCCTGGCTGTTTTGTGGGGCCGGGAAGTTGAATTAGCTGCCTGCTGCCTCAGGCTCTTGGACCACTGGTCACTCCATTAGACTGCTGGAAGGTGCAGCAAACCCGACACCAGCACATGACATTGTCATTAGTACTAAATAATTCCTTAACATGATGTTTCAAAGAATCCAGAACTGGACATCGTGAAACTATGCAGATTAAGAACTTCACTCAGGGAAATTTGAACGGACAGCCTCTTAGCCAGAGAAGCAGCTCATCAGATAGCAACACCAAACACCAACGCCGCCTTCCACACACTTGGGGCAGCTCCAAAGCCTGTTACATGCTTCAGCCCTGCACTTCAGATGCGGTGAGCTACTCTACACATCAAGTGATATAAGATAACATCACCAGCTGTAATTAGAAGGTGCTGAAATAAGAAGACATCGCGCAGAACAGATTACCCACCTGATGGACGGTGCCATCTATTTCCACTGGAATGATAAAATCAGCATTGTTCACAGGCTGTGTAAACAGACGCAGTAAATCAGATAGCATAAAGCAGCAGAGTACATCAGACAATAAACAAATGGGGGAAGAAAAGTCTCGTGAGGATAGCTTTGCTGAAAAGCTAAAGGTTCGCAGAAAAGCTCAAAGCGTAAAGGTATAAAGCTCACATTTTTATAATTTTTCATTTTTAATTTGTTTAACCCACTCAGTGCAATCATAGGATAATAAAAGCTTGAATCACAAAGATCACTTCCTAAGTCTGATTTATGCCAAGTCTTTTCAGCCATTTAGCCATCAGGAACATCAGCATTAAAAAATAAAGTTAGAACTCAAGACAAAGGATCACACAGATTCATGATGCCACTCTCCACCCTGAATGGAGAGCCTGATTATTTTAGAAGTTTCTTCCTGCTCACAGATCAAGTGAACTATATGCGTATACTACATCCTGTGGTTTGCCACAGTCAACCAGAGGTGCCACGAGCTTTTACCTTGAAGGAACTGTGAACTAGTGTTTCATCCAGATCAATGACCACACAGATCTTGCCTTCATCTATGGACTCTATCTGAGGCAATAGAGTCTTTGTTGGGACCTACAGAAACAGCATACAAAAACAAACTGAATAAAACAATGTCAAACAAATCAAGCCATGTAAAATATCTTTATTGACATATCATATTATTGTATGTCAATGATCCCATTATAAAATTATCATATGCCTTCAGCAGCTAACAATCCAACATACCAGGACTTCTATTGCATTAAACATTACACTAATAACAACTGACAACAGCCCCACATAATTATTCCATGAATTCTCCACAAGGGGGCAAATGGGGGCACTGTAGTAAAATTCCAGAGGGTGGGTAACAGCATGTGACTGTGGAGTGTTGTCTAGGGTTACACTTCTGTGCGGAGCAGAGGGACAGAGCCTTTTTAGAACTACTCTCAACATCTGACAGAAAGTGAGGAAATGTGCTTGCTAAATCAAGTCAAATCTCAAAACAACGGGTCGAATAACCAAAACACATCAGTCAGGAGGGGCCGATCAGATCCTCTGACACTGACTCTGACATCGCAGCTCCATATGGAAACTATAGAGCCTATATTTCAGTCAACAGTGTCATCCATTTTGCGGTTGTCGTTCTGACTGACAGGTATTACTTGATGTTCTCCAGCCTCACTGATATTCTAAATGCCGCCAGTGAACAACACTCACAAAAACAAACAGCTGATGTTTTCTCACACACAAGCAAACACAGGTACCTGTTCCTCAAAGCCAGTGCAGTAGTGACAGTAGCAGTCCTCAGAGACATCACTATCATCGTACACTTCAGCCTCATCATCAAGTTCTTCAGAGTGTGAACTTTGATAAATGATGTTCAGGTGTCCAAAGTCACCATTGTCACTGCATTCAAATTCACTCTTTTCAGCACATTCATCGAGGTCACTAGATTCACTCTTTTCAGAAACCTTCAATTGTTCATAATATTCAGCATCTTCAGAAGATTTCCTATCTTCACACAATTGTGCAGGCATCATGCTTTCTTCATGCGGTTCACAAAACTCATTTGGTTTCAGAGATTCACACATTCCAATACTGGGTCCAAGAGGTACCCTTTGTTCAGGGCTGTGTTCAGGGCTGTTGTCAAGGCTGTGGTCATGCAGTATGCTTTGTTTAAAGCTGGATTTAGGTGCCTCATTTTTTTTAATACCGCAATAAGAGAGTTCCCTTTGTTCAAAACTGTGTATAGCTAGTTCACTTTCATCAGTTCCCCGTTCAGCTGGTTCCTCTGATTTTGTTCTTAAATTGGATGGTTCCCATTGTTCAGAGCTGGGCCATTCCCTTTTCTCAGCACTGAAGTCAGACAGCTTGCTTAGTTCAGTATTGTATCCAGGAACACTCCTCTGCTCACAGCTTTGTTCTGCTGGTTCAAGGCTACATTCTGCCGATTCCCCTGGCTCAGGGTTTTGTTCTGCCAGTTCCTTTGGTTCAGAGCCATGTTCTACCAATTCCCCTGATTCACAGCTCGACACCACCGGTTCCCCAAAATTAGGACTGTTTTCTGTCATTACCTTTGGCTCAAGCTGTTCCGCTGGATTAAAGCCATGTTCTGATAGTTCCTCTGGCTCAGGGTGGTGTTCTGCCTGTTCCCCTGATTCACAGTTCTGTACCACTGGTTTCCAGGGTTTAGAGCAGCGTTTCTCGATTTCCCCTGGCTGAAGGTTGCATTCCACCGGTTCCCTGGGTTTAGGGCTGTGTTCTGCTGAGTCATCTGATTCAAGCTTATGTTCTGCCTGTTCCTTAGGTTCAGAGTTATGTTTTGCTAGTTCCCCTGGCTCAGGGCTGTGTACAGCTGCTTCCTCTGCTTCCCAGCTGTGTTCTCCAGATTCAGGGCTGCCTTCTACCTGTTCTCTGGGTTCAGAATTGCGTTTTCCTAGTTTCACTGGCTCAGTGCTGTGTTCAGCTGATTCCCCTGGTTCACTATTGTGTTCAGCCAAATTCTTGGATTCTGAACTACGTTCTGCTAGTTCTCCTGGCTTAGGGCTGTGTGTTACTGATTCCCCTGATTCACAGCTGTGTTCCACTGGTATCCCAGGTTCAGAGCAGTGTTCTGCTGGTTCCTCTACCTCAATGTTATTTTTTGCTAGTACCCCTGACTCAAGGCTGCCTCCTGTTGGTTCCTCTGGCTCAAGGTTGTGTTCTACTGGTTCCTCTGGTTCAATTACCTCAGTGAGAACTGAAATTTTGAGGTGTTCCTCATGCCTGGATGGCTCATTTTCTTCAGTGTTGTCCCATGTTTCACTGGGATTCAGCTGCTCAAAACAGATACATGAATCAACAGAGTTCTCTTGAACATTACTGTGGTCTCTGAGTTCTGAAAGTGTATTGTGTTCACAGAACTTATTGTGCTCAGATGGGTCCCTCTGCTCAGATGCATTGCAATCTTTTTCCATTTTATTTTTATCAGAATACCCCCCATATTCAAAATCCTTAGATGGTTCAGAGGTACCAAGAGGTACACAGTTTTCATCAAACTTTTCCACGTTCTTCACAAGACTCTGCATTTCTGTGAAGAGCTCAGGAGTTCCACTTTGTGTAAAATGCAGACATGCAATATCTTCAGAGAGACAGGACATGAGTGAGGAATTCATACCTTCAGGAGTCTTATTGTTTGCAGAGTCACAGGGTTTAATTTGTCCCAAAGGCTCAATGCACTCATACAATGCACACTGTTCATCAGCATGACCAGAGGGACAGATTGTGTTTTTCACACAGTGTCCAACACTGTGTACAGGACTGACAATTTGATTAGATGGTTCATCATGTCCAATGGCCTCACATTGTTCAGAAATATCACTTTGTTCATAGGTCTCACCTTGTTCAAAAATATCACTTTGTTCGTAGATCTCACACTGTTCAGAAATATCGCTTCGTTCATAGGTCTCACATTGTTCAAAAATATCGCTTTGTTCGTTGATCTCACATTGTTCAGAAATATCACTTTGTTCATAGGTCTCAAATTGTTCAGAAATATCGCTTTGTTCGTAGATCTCACACCGTTCAGAAATATCACTTTGTTCATAGGTCTCACATTGTTCAGAAATATCGCTTTGTTCGTAGATCTCACATTGTTCAGAAATATCACTTTGTTCATAGGTCTCACATTGTTCAAAAATATCGCTTTGTTCGTAGATCTCACATTGTTCAGAAATATCACTTTGTTCATAGGTCTCACACTGTTCAGAAATATTGCTTTGTTCGTAGATCTCACATTGTTCAGAAATATCACTTTGTTCGTAGATCTCACATTGTTCAGAAATATCACTTTGTTCGTACGTATCCCAGTGCTCAGAAAGATCACTTTGTTTGTAGGTCTCAAATTGTTCAGAAATATCACTTTGTGGATTGGTGCTGCATTGTTCAGAAAGATCACTTTGTCCTGAGGTTTCACAGCATTCAGGATGTTGCACATGAAACTCTTTTTGTTGCAGGATATGGCAACAACCACTTTGATTGCATTCAGACCACTTGCACAAGTAACGGATCACATGGTCTGCAGAGAGCTGAGTATCTTCTAATACCGCACTAGGTCCAGTAATCACGCCTTGCTCAGGTTCCTTGTTTTCCAGGAGCTCAGAGAGTGTCCTTGGCTGTGTAGGCACACTGTCCTGTAGTGCAATGCATTCAACACAAAACTCACATGGATCTTCCGGCTGCTGGAGTGACCCAAAATTTTGCCAAGACACAGAACCACAGTGTTCACAAAAGCTACTTTGTTCAGTAGTCTGCATATGGTTATACATCTCACAACCTTCCTTAAAGCATTTAATGTGACCTTGCTCCAAGGAGCCCTTCCTTTCAGAAATGGCACAGCATTTGTAGTGCTGTTCAGAGAGACCATTTTCCTTACTTAACATATGAAGTTCTGAGCTTCTTAGTGGTGTGCCCTCATTTTGGTAGCTTTCAGGACAGCAGTCAGAAGAACTGCAATTCTGCCCAGGGACCTCAGTACAGTTCTTCAAATGTAAATTCTGTAAAGAAAATCTGAAGTAATTACATACTGCACAATCTGTCACAGAGCAATCACTGGAGTCAAATTCTTCAGGACACTGCAAGTACACGGGAGACGAGGAGGATTCAGATCCCTTAACAGCTCCAGAAGCCTGAAACAATGCAGAAACATTCCCATAGCATGCAGGGCAACATTCACAAAGATTAACTCCTACAGACGCCTGACAAACATCACTGGATCCATTTTGTCCAGGAACCTCCAGAGACACAGAAGCCTCACAGTGGTCATTACAGCATTCAGGGAGGATGCTGTGTGGAGGTCTCTGGTCTTCTGGGCACTCAAAGTAATCCACAGAGCACTCAGAAAAGTCACTGTCTTTGGAAGGTCTACGATCTTCAGGATGCTCTAAGCATTCAGAAATATCACTGTTTTCAGCTCTGGGGTCTTCTGTGCACTCAAAGTACTCTGCAGAGCACTCAGAGAGATCACTGTCCTCAGGTCTGTGGTGCTTTGGACACACAGAGCATTCCACAGAACATTCAGAGACCTCATTGTGTTTACAGGGACTGCGTTCTTCACACGTCTCACAGTGTTCAGTACAACACTGAGATTCAGTGCTGTGTACAATGTGTTCAGCATAAGCCTTACAGCATCCGTGATTTTCACCATGTTCAGCACAGCATTCATAATGGTCACTTTGTTCAGAAGGTCCAGAGAACTCACAATTTTCAGCGTCCTTGGAGCAGTCCAGGCAGCTTTCAGTGGGCCCCGGGGTTGCGGCCGGTTGGCGGCTGGCTCGTGGCACTGGTGGCAGCAGAGCACACACAGACATTGCTGGAGGGTCACTTCCACACTGAGCTGTGAACCCGGTCCCCTCCAGGAGCGACACAAGCCGGCTTATTTTGGGGCTTCAGAGACGTGACAAACAGCCCCAGGAATATCAAGTCACTATAAAGAGCTGAAGTAAGCTGAAGTCAAGACCCGCGCTGCTGTGCAGGGAGTGGGCCTCCTGTCTGTCAAGAGAACCGCCCGCCCAGCAGGCCGGACTCAGAACAAGAGACTGAAGGATCCGCCCTTGACTGACCAGCAGACTCCTGCAATGATGGGCAGGAAGAGGGCAGGATGAGAGCAAACGAGGGCTTTGGGTCCCGTGTGGACAAAATGAATCGTGTGACACCCAGGTGCACTGTATGTACTGCAGCAGATGTTTATGGAGACGGGAGGGGGGGTGAAGGTGGGTAGGAACAGTGCAGGGTAGGGCAGAATGAAGGGGATTATAGGGATTGATGTGTCTGAGAATGAGTGTTACTGAAGCATCACCATGAAGAACCTCTTAGGACAGTGAAATTATTTTGACAGCTATATACCTTACTTTGCTTTATTTTATTCCAGCTATTTAACTATTAGCATGGATCACTACTCCAAAAAGACTCCATTAAAATGTGACAAGCAAAGGAAGGAGGGAGAAGGAGAGAGAGAGAGAGACAGGGAGAGGGAGGACTTATTGACAGTGGGCAGAGAACAACAGACGAAACCTACCTTTAATACAGTGCCATTTTCCTCTACTAGGAGGGGAGTGTTGTTGTTGGAGGGGGGTTGCTCTGTGGGGGTGTGGCAGAAGCAGCAGAAAAGGCTGTGCAGCATGCCCCGGTCATGGAGCTGCTTTGGGTGTGGGGGTGCATGAGCTGGGGCTGCTGGGAGTAAAAAGCACCAAACGTGAACTGCAGCTCCATACAAAACCCACTGTCTCCAATCCTGCCACCAAATGGGCATGTTTTCATTCCAAATCTGACCATTCACCTCCTGTGACCTCCTGGAACTCATATCTGCTTCTCTTTCAAGTGTCGACTCCAGATTACTATCAAGGAACGTTTCACAAGCAGGTTTATGATGCCCTGAAGAGCTGGCACAGATGTGCAGGCTGTTTACCTGAAAGTTACCACACTGTCCCCACATGTGTTTCTGTAACGCCACTCTCTGAATGACCATAAAACACACAGGCCAGTTCGCCAGTGGCCACTGACAGCTGTAGTGTGAAGGGCTTAGCGCTTTTCAAATTTCTACTCCATTCTCAAGCTAAGCGCCTGGCACCAGCTAGTGAATAGGATAGCCCTGCTCGTATGCCCCACATGCCAGCCGTGAGCTGCAAAGCCGATGGGGTGGAAACTTCGCAAGTGTAAACAATTTGAGTAAACACACAAAAAGCAGCTAAATCACAGAAATGACTGAGAAGTTCCCACAGCTGAAGGTGACCTTGAAGTTACAGGAATCCTGAGGAACATCAAGCTGCCCGAATAACAGCACACTTAACACCTAAATAGCGCCAAGTGAGGGCTGCTGACAGTGGCAGCTTTCCACTGTATTTATAGCGCCTTGCATCTACCCAGGCCATAAACGGAGGCACAAAACAAAACATTGAAAGTCACCTTACAGGTCTGGTAAGGGGGGATTCTGGGTCACTGCTCGCATTGTGGTAAAACATGGTAAAACCTGGCACCCTAATCTATGTCTTAAGCACCCCCATCCCAAAGTCAAAAACAGCCCAGTAAATTTACCATTTCTAATTTTAATATGGCGACGGGTGGGGTGGGGTTAAAAACAGATGTCCTTTTAACCAGGCCAGACCATCTGTTCTGTTATTTAACCAAAAAAACAATAGTGTATTAATACAGTATGAGAAACGAAATCAGGCCCCCCAAGAACCCCAAGCTCCGGTTTCAGCTGGGGTTTGAGGGGTAATGAGCACCTAGATTCCGTTAATGAGGTTACAACTTTTTCTAATGTCAGCCAGTTTCAACCCCTCGTCCGTCTTGCTTGTTAAAGGTGGATTAACCCAGCACTCATTGGGGGTGACTCTGGTTCTATTCGGATCCGGGCCTGCACCCAACAGCCGGCTCGGGTTCTGCAGGCTGACACTCGAGCTGGTACTACAAACTGACAAGGTGTCCGACAGTGTCTGTGGCTGCTTTGGACAGACTCAGTCATGTGGTGGCGGGGGGTGGGGGGCCAGCTTTTCCAGGCCAGCAAGCTCTCATTTCCATGTGGGAGGGTTAACAATCCAGGAGATCATAAACTGCAACAGCTCTCGGAAATGACAGTCAGCCAGCAGAGAACAGGAGCCCCCCTCCCCCTGAAGATGTGATCTGGTTGAGACACGACTTTGCCAGCTTGGATAAAACACTCCCTAAAAGGCAGAGTAAGGCACATTAATCCCCAAACAGCTCGGCAAGTGTGCCCAGCAGGGGGACTTCACTGTAGGTTTTAATAAGCTAACAGGTGACGGCCATTATTTTGATGCCTGGTTTTTAAATACATCTTGATTATTCTATAGATTTATTGAACATAATACTTTAATCCCCTTTACAAGCCAAAAATGACAAGCATCCCAATATGCTTACATCATGGGAACGCGACAATCTGGGTCACACATCGGCATCTTTCCTCCATTCCTACCCCTGCTTTTCTGCCTCTGTCTGTCCCTGGGTGTCAGGTACTTGGGACCTGGGGTGTTTGAAACCAGGAGTCCTTCCTTAGACAGAGAGGCATCCTGCCCCCCCCCCACCCCACAAACACAAAAACTGCAGATCAACTTGATTCAGGCT
>JAODUD010000001.1:52322020-52371818 GCA_026784285.1 Stomatorhinus walkeri | reverse complement strand
GACCAGAAAGGTACTTCCAGAAGACGGATAGATGAAATATGAAGCTTAAGTTCATTGATAATGATCGTCTCTCTGAACGTATTTAAACACCCGAATATTTCAAACGATAGCGACGCTATCGACACACGCAAACAGCAGAGGTCCTCGCGCACACGTTAAAATCCTGCCTTAGATATTATGGCAGAACATCGGGTGGATGCTACGGTAGGTAGTAATTAAGTGCACCTCTATGGTGATTTTCTTTAAATTAAAAGGCGAGGTTTTAAAATTTCTTATTAGTAAACGGGCAATTAATTATGCAGCGAAGCGTCGAGGTGCTTCTAAATGCGTAAAGGGTTTCTGGAGGCGGATTCCTGTCTAGAAATTCACAAAAAAACAAGGTGCGCACGAATTAGGCCTACTATTCGCGTCATGTCGCATTGCCCTGTTGTCAAAGTATAAAACACTTGATATTTCGAGTTGTACAACTGTAAAACAAATCACTTAAATTAAATGCCGGACATGTTACCAATGCATTATAGATTACGTGATGCAAAGTATTATGCACCACATATTACAAAAACTCAAGCACTCGGGATGTTGGCTTCGGTA
This sequence comes from Stomatorhinus walkeri, assembly GCA_026784285.1. Taxonomy (NCBI): domain Eukaryota; kingdom Metazoa; phylum Chordata; class Actinopteri; order Osteoglossiformes; family Mormyridae; genus Stomatorhinus; species Stomatorhinus walkeri. Next base: position 52,371,227 of record JAODUD010000001.1, on the reverse strand, counting down.
TTAAAGTTAAAAATGACCTTACTCTTTCTGCATACCGTCATATAAGTGCTTGTAAGACACCGGCAACGATTGAGCAGCGAGACAGCGCCCGATGCGCTTGACAGCTCCGCAAAACTTTTCAAAGCTTACCTCTGCCTCTCACAGGCGCGTTGGCCTCTTCATTTTTGCTAGCTTGAGTGATTACTGACGAGGAAGGTTGGTCCATGAGGTCCTTAGTGTAATTCAGACTATAATTTTATTAAAATAGTAAGTTAATTACGTATATGTAGACTCTCTACCATTAAATATAAATATCCTGAATTCCGATGTGTGCATGAATGCAACCGGTTTCCATGCATTCATTAAAAAGTCATACAGGAAATAAATATATTTAAACATAAAACAACAGTTTGCTTCACATAACTTTGTAACAACATGGAGTTCATCTAGGCTCTCAATTTCAAGATACAAACATGGAACTTGACTGTTTCAAGGCTTCCCCTCCCTCTTAAAGCGGCAACTGCGCGCTTCCGTCGCCGCGCTGGGGCTTCGGACCGTGAGCCGCGCAGCCTTAACTGCATTCCAGGCTCGCTCGGGGCAGGGGTGCATGTACTGCACACACGATTCCCTAAAGCGCGCCAGTCAATTAATACTACCCCCCCCCACACACACACACACACACACACACGCACAGCCTGCACTACACTTGGGCATCACACTGTCTGGATATTAGGCCTATACCGCAGTAAAGGCCTAATGTATTGTAAAAAAGCAGCGCTAGTGTACTATGTGTACTGCATTTGCACTTGTTTTGCACTATATGTTCGTCTACACTTTGTTTTGCTTTATATAAATCTTGTTTTTCCATACAAAGTATTTATAGTTGCTACCTCAATTCTATGGCTGGCTGTTTTCACATATGCATATACATTAAAATATTTATTTATATGATGATGGTTTTTTGTTTTTTTTAATTTTTTTCTCTTCTCTTTCTTTTATTGCACTGAACAGGAGCAACCCATCTAGTTTCTTAGTGTATTTTAATACAGTGACAATAAAGCTTCTATTGTATTCTATTCTACTTTGTAGCTTAATGAACAAGAATCTCCCCTCCTTAGATCATTACGTTTTGTCTTATATTTTTATTTATAAATCAATATAAAAAAACTGCGAAAGCCACCAAGCCTGCCGCAGGTAACTTTACTGGATATGGAGGTGAAGCGAGGCTTTTCAGCAGCAGAGCCCATAACTTGGTGATTCCTAATATATCCTGGACGTCCCCTTCATTAACAGATAATGACACACAACGTCAATTAAGGACGAAAATGAGCCGACCGAAAAGATTGACTTAATATCATATACATCATATAAAACAAAAATCGTCGTCACGTACATTCTTCAGTTGCTTGGATCTCATCCCTTCTCGTTAAAAGATACTTTAGTTTTAACCCTTAGCTTTTCCGTACAGTATACCTGTTTTTAACGGTGAAGAGGCACTTCGCCCGGGGAGCCTTGAAATGGCCTGGAGTAAAAGACAGCTAGGGAGAGTCGCCAAAGTCCCACCCGGGCTCATTAGCTGGACTACATTAATATTCACGGTGTGCTGCGCTTATGTTAAGATAAAGTAACTCGTTAATTGTATTAACACATTTATCCGCACAGAGGCTTTCAATGCATTTGCGATATGTGTCATATAAAGCTACGCAAAGTATCCGGTTTGCCGTCAAATGTAACCCTGAAGTGCTCTTTTTTTATAAGCTGGAAAAAACCATGCACGGACAACCGAAGAACAGGATCTAAAAATGTAAAACCTGCAGAAATTAATATGATATTTCATGGCACAACTAGATGGCGCTGTTGATTACGCCTGGGAACCTGGACGCTGCACTGAATATGCTAAATAATTTTATTTACTGTATATTTCGCTCGGGCAGCTGGAATATAAAGCTGGTTGAAGTCAACAGATTCTCTGCTTTAACCAGGATTGTCATGCTCTCTCAAATATCGCTAAATATCCACAAGGCAGTAGTTAGAGAAATGTACAGTCCTTTATTAAATATCATAGATGCTGATAGGGGATTAAGTCAGGGCCTCCATCTGTCCAAGGATGGATCTCCAAGCCTATAACTTCTGAGTAGAGCATTTGCTGATGGTTTGATGTGCTTTTTCTCATGAGGATGAGACATGTGAAAATGAAGGGTGAGACATGCTGCACCTCATGTAGCTCAGATTCATCCTTACTGCAAGGCAATTTTCTATAGGTCAGGCACCTGGTCCCTCCTAGCCCTGTGATGAAGAAATAACCTGTACTGGATGATATCAGAGCAGAGAGGGCCACAGGGCAGAAGTCCACAACAGCCCTGCCTCTTCACAGGATGTCCAAACGGGCAAAGGACTGGTCCACTCCAAGTTTGTTCTCCACGAAGACCTCGTACTTCCCTGTGTCTGCGAGGTTTGCGTTTTTGATGGTTAGGATCGTGTCAGTGTCTCCGACATCAAAGTAAACCCTATGAGGGACACGTTTAAACACTCATCAGATCACTTCAGGCGTGTGAACGCTGGATCTGTATGTTTCATATGGCACCTCAGTTCCTAGGACTGGCACCCACAGCCTTCAGCAGTCTCTGTTGTGATGATACACCCACCTGTCATCCTCATTGATGTCATCCCCGTCCTTTAGCCAGCCTACATCAGGCGCTGGCTCCCCGCTGATCTCAGCTCTCAGCTTCACCATCGACCCCCTCTTCACCTTCACACTGTCGGGGCCCTTGGTGATCTTGGCAGGAACTGTGGGGATTAGAACCCAACCCTGCCATGATGCTGTGTGCTATTCCTGTGTTGCTCAGGATAATAATAGTAATAGTTAATTATTATTATTACTGTGTTTCTTATTGCCATAGATATTTTACCCAATTCAAACTAAAATTAAGTTACAGGAGGTGTCTTGGGACCTAAACATGCAACCTTCTGATCAAAGCGCTACATGGTTTATTGGTGCACAGTCAGGACTTCAGACCAAGGAGTTCTTCTAAAACAGCTGATTGGTTACCTACCCCCCCCCCCTCGCCCCCCAGCCCCCACCCTTCCCATGCGCACCCTCCACCATGATGCAGGCTGAGTCTGAGGTCTCCCCAAAGGGGTTCTTGATCTTCACAGTGTATTGGCCCAGGTCGCCCAACATGCCGTCACACACCACCAGGGCCACTACGTCGGGGTCCTCAAACACATAGCGATACTTGGAGCCGTCCTTGAGCTCCCGGCCGTCCTTGGACCAGACAATGAAGGGGTCGGGAAAGGCGCTGACCCGGCACTCTAGCTTGGCTGCGCTGCCTTCCAGCAGCAGCACATCTGTCAGTGGCTGCAGGACCTTGGGGGGCCCTTTCTCACGTAGCTCCTTACGTGACCTGATGGTACGACATACACACATAGGGTCATGACCCTGCCACACAGGCCACTCTTACTGCTGGTTACTGTCACTGCTGGTCACTGTCATGAGTAACACAGAGTCATGGGGCTCTCAGGTCATGCAGGATGACCCTAAAATTTCATTACAATGGCCACCAGCTGTGTATGGGGATATTGTAGTGGTGGGGAACTCCTTAACAGCCAACGAGAGAATGAATAATGGACATCATACTACCTTATACTGTAATTTTTTGCACATTAATCTTAAAATTTATTCTTCTATTTATTTTTTCTATTATATTTTACCTTTTTTACATTTTTTGTGTGGACAGCAAAGTATGAATTTAATTGCACTTTCTACTGTAAATATGACAATAAACACTTTGAACCTTGAATCTTCACAGGTGTCAAACAATCTTCTGTAGAGAACATCATTAAAACACCAAGCAAACAGCTACCTGTGGCCTCTGTAGGACGCCTGAATACGAATAGCTGCTTCCTGCACCTGGGGGTCATTTATGTTGAGGGTACACCCCGGAGGAGGGGCTGTCTTGACTTTGGACATCTGCAGGGAGGAAGACAGGGACCCCCACAGGAATGTGGGTGCCATTTGCATTCAGCATGAACTGTAAGGTACAGCGGCAGCATGTTAGAAAGACGAAGATGGTGAAGTAGTACAGGAATCCAATAGAGAAGTGAGTGAGCTTTTGTTGTCTTAAGAGATTGAGGAGGACCTCAGGGTACACCACAAAAGCTCCATGCTTAAATGTGACCCAGCTTCAGCAGCACCCACTGCATCTCCCATTCTGGCCCACCATACATATGTACAACTTCTCCATCAATACCCCTAGTACACTGAACTAGACCTCGCAACCCCAGGAACTCACCCTGAACTGGCTCTGGAACAGGCTCCACTGGCTCTAGACGCAGCAGATGGTGAGTGTGGCCGGACTGTCAGATGGGCCCATTTAAACAGAGTCCAGAGGGGACCCTTCTCACAGGGGAGGCACATTCCAAGTGATGCCTGTCCTTTTTTGGAGTATATCACGGGGTTTGACCCGGTCTGGCCAGTGAAAGAGCTGCTGCCCCAGCAGTCGAAGCCTCCGGCTGACGACCTTATATAGCCTTGGCATAAGCACCATGAGGGGGATAGCTACAGGGCAGGGTGAAAGGAGAGTGGTCCCTGGAGGACAATATCAGCAGGTGAACTTGGGGGGTGGGATGATGACCTGCTGTGGAATCTCCCAGCTGGACCCAATCAAGCCCATCAGTTTTGAGTAGAGGACATCTCGCAGGTCTGAGATATAAATATGACTGGTGGAGTTTATCAACTAGTGAAAGGGTGTGTTCTCCATTCTCAGAATTGTGATGGTTGGGTTTATTACGTTCAGGACTCTCAAGTTTCATCAAAAGTTTGGAGTGAGATCTGGAGCGTGTGTTTCATGGACAATTCGTGAGGCTTGAGAGCCCTCCCTACCGCATTCATCAGATCTTGCTCTTCCACTTCCACTTTGCCTGTACTCCGTATGTGTGCATATCCATGTAATGCTGTGCTCGCAGCAGGATCACGCAACTTATTTTGGAATTTACTCAGAATCAACAAATATTTTCTGAATGGCTGGGAAAGCTATGAACTCTTTGAAAAGCTCCACTATATATGCCTGTGCATCATGCATTAATTCCATATAATGGGACACGTTGGTGGGAGTTATCCCTTACTTCTCAGAATGAGAAACACAAGGTGTTGCATGTGAACTGGTTGGAATGCGCGAGTCTCACCGTCAATGCATGAGACTTGAGAGCCCCCTAAACAAGATGAAGGTGAACTAAATGCACATTACAAGATCATCCCACTTGAATAGCTTGCTCACAGCCAAACCTTGATTTTAAACCAAATTTAGTGCACAGCTTCACCAAGAAGCTTAGCAGCTGTTAGACGGTGTGTCAGTCACAAGAAATAACTCTGCCAAGTTGACTCCAAAGCCACCTTTTTACTGTGTCCTAAAAACAGTGAATGAATTACCTGAGTAAACACAATCTTTTACAAATACAGTGGTGCCTTGGAACACGAACTTAGTTCATTCCAGAAGGCTAGTCGAGTTGTGATTTGGTTGAGGTACAAGTTGCATTTCACCATAAGAAATTATTTAAATGAATTTACTCCGACCCCCAAACCTATTGAGCTACCTAACTAATGATAAAAAAAGCATTAACAATCAATATAAAACTAATATGCACATAAAAAACCAATAATCATGAGATAAGTGACAATTTATGAGCACTTTACCTGTATTGAGGTAAGCTGAGGAGGACGAATGAACAGGTTATTGTTTTAACAGGTTTGTTTCATTTTGCTGTATTCTGAGTTTTTGGTCATGTTGTGGCTATATTTTTCTCGACTAACCTGTTCGAGGTCCTAACTTGTATTGTTGAATATGTCTCGACCCATAGAAGTTAACAGGTGCAGTTGAGGTACAAGTCGAAAAACAATTGACAGACCCACTTAATACCTGAGTTGGTCAAGTTAAGAGGCATTTGAGTTCTAAGGTTCTACTGTATACAAAAAAAAAAAAAAACACACACACACAGGGGTTTAGCCCTGTGACCACACCCCAATCCCCTTCAAATTCCCAATATGAGCTGCAGTGAGACCCCTGGCATGGGGTGGGGGCCTGGACTCCTTGGTGCAGCCTGACAAACACAAAACCTTCACAGTAGAATCTGCATTTGGGCCACAGCATGTGGATATGCAGTGGGTACGGAAAGTATTCAGACCCCCTTCAATTTTTCACTCTTTGTTATATTGCAGCCATTTGCTAAAATCATTTAAATTGTTGCAGATTTATTAAAAACAAAAAACTGAAATATCACATTGTCCTAAGTATTCAGACCCTTTGCTCAGTATTTAGTAGAAGCACTCGTTTGAGCTAATACAGCCATGAGTCTTCTTTGGAAAGATGCAACAAGCTTTTCACACCTGGATTTGGGGATCCTCTCCAGTTCTGTCAGGTTGGATGGTAAACTTTGGTGGACAGCCATTTTTAGGTCTCTCCAGAGATGCTCGATTTGGTTTAAGTCAGGGCTCTGGCTGGGCCATTCAAGAACAGTCACAGAGTTGTTGTGAAGCCACACCTTCGTTATTTTAGCTGTAGGAAGGGTTCTGGTCATCCCAAACGTCTTCCATTTAAGCATTATGGAGGCCACTGTGCTCTTGGGAACGTTAAGTGCAGTAGAATTTTTTTTGTAACCTTGGCCAGATCTGTGCCTTGCCACAATTCTGTCTCTGAGCTCTTCAGGCAGTTCCTTTGACCGCATGATTCTCATTTGCTCTGACATGCATTGTGAGCTGTAAGGTCTTATATAGACAGGTGTGTGACTTTACTAATCAAGTCCAATCAGTATAATCAAACACAGCTGGACTCAAATGAAGGTGATCTCAAGGGTGATCAGAAGAAACGGAAGGCACCTGAGTTAAATATATGAGTGTCACAGCAAAGGGTCTGAATACTTAGGATCATGTGATATTTCAGTTTTTCTTTTTTAATAAATCTGCAACAATTTCAAAAATTCTTTTTTTTGTCTGTCAATATGGGGTGCTGTGTGTACATTAATGAGGAAAAAAAATAATTTAAATGATTTTAGCAAATGGCTGCAATATAACAAAGAGTGAAAAATTGAAAGGGGTCTGAATACTTTCCATATCCACTGTATTTGAGTAGTGTTGTTTGTGTCTGTAAACAGAAACGTATTCTGAAGCAGAATGAAGTACCTGAATTGTACCTGAGGGAGTGCCGTGATTCTGTGGGTCTCCAAGAAATGGATTGCGCCATTCTCCCATGCATGTCCAGCAACACTGAGCTCAGTAAACATTTATTTGAAGTCCACAAAAGATCCATGTTTACTGCAATATCAGCTATAACAGTGAAGCGTTACATTGACCCCCAAAGGCATAATTAGCATGTTTATACACTACTCCACCCACTGATTTACTCTCAAGTCATACTGACAATTAGTTCTGAAATACACACCAGTGATAAAAGAATGTTAATCAGATAGTAAAAACTAAATTAAAAGAAATACACTCTACAATTCCAGAGCGTCGTTGTAAAAGGGTACAGAATTATACGTTTACAGAGCACGTACTGTATGTTGCCAGTCTGAAAGGGGGGTCCTAATACATATTGCTCTCATACGTGTGGCTCTGACCCCTACTGAGAAGGTGTCGCCGTGAAGAACCAGTAACACTGAGCAAAGAGAAGCACAACATGGCAAAAACGCTCTGGGAAGAGAGGAGCTGTGGGAGGTGGGGCTCTGGAGGAGGGAGTTTGAGCCTGGGGGGGCTTCTACCGGTGTTGGATATGAGGGGGGAGGCTGAGTTCTGGAGGAGGGATCAGTGATCCACTGTGTACTGTGTTCACTCTTCTGTCTGAAGAGTGGGGGGCATAGACTCCCCACACCCTGGAGCCAGCACATCCCCCCCCCTGCTGTACCATTGTTCCAGCCGGGCCACTCATTGGGCGGTGGATGTGGTGGTCATGGTCGTCGAGCTCTGATAGGAGCGTAGTAGCACCTTGTGCTTGGTGACGCCCTCGGCCCGCCGCCGCTGATGCTCCACCAGGAAGGCCTTGAGGCGCGTGGTGGTGAAGGTGAGCGTCTGCCGCCGCAGTTTCATCAAGTAGGCGTCCTGCAGCCAGGCGTTGTTGAAGCAATCTTTGATGGTCGGACGGGCCCTGGAAGCCAGTGCAGACATCGGGAGAACTACATCAGCTACAGGCACATTAAAGCCATCAGCAGAAGCTGTCACAGTGTCCATGTAAAATCAAATAATAATTAATCATAAACATGAAACATTAAGAATGATCCCACAGTATCTGACTTGGGATGAAGAGTGACGTATGAGGCTGAGCTCACCAGGCGTAGCTACACATGATCTTCTTGAGGAACAGAGAGGCACTCTGAGACACGTTCTGGTAGAGTTTTGTCTGGTCAAACTTGGCAGCCAGGATTTTGGCCTCAGTTTCCAGGGGGTCGGACTCCTGGAAAGGCAGCCTTCCACTGAGCCTGGAGTAACAGAGGCCAGAGCAGAAACGGGACAAACATCCGGTCACCTTGCTGCCTTCACATGTCATACCTGTCAGCATGCCACCCTGACGCGTCTGTCTCCTACAACACTGACCTCCTCCATGAATTCCACCATCTTACCTATAACTCTCTCTCTAGTGATCATCTAAGTATTTACATGTCATGTCCCACACATCTCCTTGGCAATGGGGGTACTTACATGACATAGGTGACCACACCCAGACTCCAGATGTCAGCGGGGGGGCCCACCACATCTCCCTTTAACGTCTCAGGAGCTTTCACATCAGCAAAAAATGAGAGCAATTAATAGTCAGTTATAAGAAAAGATACTGGTGAGATCGGTTAAGCCTGGGTATCAATTATGGGGGTGATAAAGGCTTATGAAACACCCAAGAACCGGGCAATACAATCCCCCCTCTCAAATAATCATATTGTCATGATTAATGAGTGGGGACCTAACCCCCACCCTTCACCCAGTGCTCAATCCAAAGTTGCACTCTTGCAGTTAAGGATTTTTTAATGAAACAACCCAGCTCTTAATGTTTACTATAAAAGTCTGCATTTTAAACCAAGACAAGGGTGAGTATCAATTTAAATATTCACTTGTAACATCACACGGTTATTCACCCATCACCTGAGCAGGACAACTCACCCATGAACTCCAGGGTAGACAGGTGACAATTATGAGGCTTGAGGAACAGCGGATTGAAACTCTGTGCACTGCCTAAGTCCACAATCTTGAGTACATTGGTGGGCAACACCATAATGTTGTCAGGCTTGATGTCCAGGTGGAGAATGCGCCGGTTGTGGAGGTATTCGAGGCCCTGCAGAGCCTGAACCACAAAGCTGACCACATCCTCCTCCGAGTAGCGGTACCTGAGGACAGCATGTTGTACTGGGTCATCAGCATGCCGCACACACGCTGCACACACCATACACGCCACACACACACACATGTCTGACCTGTCAACAAGGCTGTACAGGAGCTCCTTGCCTGAGCAGCTCTCAGCGATGAGCACCAGGTAACGTGGTGTGATGTAGGCCTCGTGCAGCGCCATCACGTTGCTATGGTGCAGGTTTTTCAGTACCTCGTACTCACGCAGCACACCTTGTTTGCTCTCTGACTCGTACGGAACAATCTTGGCCATGAAGAGCTGGCCTGTGGCATTCTCCCGACACTCGCGGATGACACCAAAGCGGCCCCTGTCCAGCACGTCGGCCAAATGGCAAGGCCCCAGAAGTAGGGAGACTGTATTATTTTATATACAAGTGGATGCACGGTCCATCTTACACACACTCAAGCTTAAAGCTTCCATTATGACAAACTCCTTGTTTTTACACGGCTCACTAAATGTATTCACACAGTGGTAATTGCACTAATCAATTGATATGATTATGCAGAGACCACTACATCAAAAATACAACAGAAGCAGCTCTCCTGGGATCATGCAGCATTGTCTGTAAACACCACCTACACAGGGCTTGACTCTATTCTGGCTTAGCACTTTCCCTGTATGACATTTGAATGTTAAATAAGTAGACACTGGTGAATCATGGCTGCTACTGACCTGCTCTTCTCCTCCAGGAAGGTATAAGGCTTCTGGGGCACCCCCTGCCTCAAGGTACTCTCACCTGGCTTTCCTGAAGGTGCTTTTTGCACTGAGGAGGTGGCTGCAGCCTCCCCAAAGGGGCTCAGGCTGGTCACCATCACTACAGGGCACAAGAGGGTAGGGCTTGTTGCTGGGGGTGTAGCCTGGTCTGTGGACATGGGAACATACGTGGGAATGGGAGAGATAGGTTTGCCAAGAGGAGGGGACGGTGAGACCAGTGGGGGTGGGGAGACAGGAGGAGACTGGCTCATGGGGGGGACCATGTTGACAGGACTCAGTGGCTTAGGAAGCACTCTTGGGGGGGTGGTCCTGATTGTGGGCAGGACTCCAGGGGACGGGTTTCCCATAGTGATGTTCAGGGTGGACTTGGCTTTTGTGGATGTAGACGGGACTGAAGATGGTGTCTGAAACTCCTGAACAAACTGAGTGGAAGTGGCAACATGTACAGGAGGGGATAGAGGCTCAGTATGAGCAGACACAAGAAGAATGGGTGGGGCTTGAGCTGTTGGGGGAGCAGATCCTTGGTGGAAAGAAGAATGGATTGTTGGGACTTTGTCTGTGGGAGGCACAATTTTTTGGGCAGAAGCAGGATGGGTAGGTGGGCATTGGGCTATGGGAGGAGCAACCCTTTGGGCAGAAGCAGGACAAGTAGGTGGGGCTTGGGCTCCAGGAGGAACAATTCCTTGGGCAGGACCAGGATGAGTGGGCAGGACGTGTGACTGAGAAAAGGAAGATACATTGGATGGAGGAGGGGTTGATGTGGGGTGAGAAACAGCAAATCCAGATTTACTGGGAATGGCAGCAAAAGCAGGCCTGAGGGGCATGGCTGAGCTGACAGAAGATGGTGCAGATGGCTTCATAATCATGCTGGCTGCTGCCTTAGGAGTCGCTGGGAAACAGAAGGTTCAGCTTAGACTATGAACTTTATCTTTCTGGAAAGAAATAGAGGATATGGGAAGCGCTTACCTGAAGAGTCCAAACACACCTTCTCTGAGACGTTACTGTAAGGACTCTGCCCTGCCTTGTTGACACAAGCCACCCTAAACCTGAAGGTGTACCCAGCTGAGAGGTCCGTCACGTTGTAGTAACAGTCGGCCAGACCTGTAGCTACAATCAACCAGTTTTCTTCACCTGGTGAAAAGCAGGTGAATAAAAACCTATGCGCCTCAGTATCCACCACAGCTATGCCGAAGGGTCTGATCACTGGAGGTATGGACCTGGGATGGTTCTGCTAACCCACCTTCAGTTCTCCTCTCCAGGGAGTAGGTGCAAGCTGTCAGCGTGTCTGAGGGCTTCCATAGCACCAGCACGGTGTCCCGGTACCGCTGGGGGATCTCTGGCGTCCCGGGCTGATTTGGAAGACCTGGAGGAGACGGGGACTTGGTGTGTACTGAGCGTAACATCACAGGGAGAGGCACTGACCACATAAACATGAGGTTAATCTGGGGTGCAGCGTCACACCCACGTCTCTGTGCATGAGTACAGCATGTGTCCCTCTGCAAAAGTGACAGTGGGCCATCGAACCCTTTGGAGAGATGGGTAATGGCAGGTCTACAGGCAAACACTGCACCCTTAGGTGGGGGTCCCCATGTGGCGTTTGTCAGGAGGCAGCAGCGGGTCATGGTGGGTACAACAACTCAAGGTGGGTACAGTGGGACAGTGGGTCATAGCAAGTACAAGAGGTACAACAGGTCTGAACAGGTACAGTAGGTCATGACATGTCAGGGTAGGTTCAGTAAGCACAATGGACCAAGGTGCAATATAGCAGGTCGGGGGGGTCACTACAGGTACAGTGGGTCGCCATGGGTAGAGAAGGTCATAGCAAGTACTTACGGGCGAGGGACACGGTGCAGGAGCTGCTAACAGAGCCCAGGGGGTTGGTGGCCACACACTCATAAAATCCAGCATCGTTCTTGGTGGTCTTCATGATCATGAGGAGCTGTCGGCCATCAGGGCAAGCAATCATGTTCATCCTGGCATCCACGTCCAGGGGCTTCTTGTCTGTGAAGGAAAACTGAGTCCAGCTGGGGCTCACAGGCTGGTGATGGAGGGCTCCCCTTATTTAGAAGTAAAAGTCTTGAACAATCTCAATGGAACTGTCAGGCTCTGAAATAATGTGGTCATCGCCTGATCATTTTCATATAAAATGATTGCATGGAGAGTAGAATAGGATGAAATTCCTAGTGTGGCAGTAAAGTAACTAGTGGGTCACTGTCACCAAATTTCAGTGAACTGCACCTGAATGTGATGAAGCATTTAGAAATGCATGTTGAGGTGTGATGTCAGGCTGTGTTTGGAAGTTGAGAGAGAGCAGGAAACAATCTGTGGAATGATAATCAGGATGGGCTGGGAGGGGGGGTGGGGGTGGGGGCTCACCCTTCACCCAGGCAATCCGTGGGCGTGGGATTCCTGCTGGGAGGCAGCTGAGGGTCACTGGGTCTCCTTCCAGCAGAACATGGTCCCTCAGCTTGATGTGAAATACTGGAGGGAAATCTGGAGGGTTGACATCAGCCCTTAGATTTAACTACACAATATGACCTATTACATGACCTGCCAGAAGAATCCCGTTTGTTATTCAGGTCCATTAGGAAGGCAGGAAATGTAAGTGGGTGTGTGGAAAACATAAACATCATGGGAACTGAACAGAAGATGAAGCTGATCATGAGAGACCTCTGCTAACCTTGAGGTCCAGCAGGAACAGCCACTAACCAGCTAACTGGGACCAAAGTGCAAATATCAGTAGTATTAAAATGTTCCCCGGGAATGCCAGTTAGAATTATTTCTGTATAGATAGCATCATTCAGACTGACAGAAACAGCCATGTATCTTTTAAAATAAATAACCTAAAAAAAGAAATAAGTATCAGGCAGCGTTTTGGTGCTGTGCACCCCATACCAGAGGCCAAGCATGAGTATTTGTTCCTCTGAAGGGCACCATTCCCCCGGACAATAGAGGACGGGGTGTCTGTCTTTTCCTTCTTGCTCCTGCCCAGGCCCCAGCGGTCCCACCGTGAGCGGCGTTCATCATCCGGTCCTCGAAATGAGAGTGCGGACTGTTAGAGCAGCTAGCACACTGAAAAGCTGACACTGTGGTGAGGGCTCACCAACCTTGTAGATGAGAGTGGCCAGGCGACAGGCAGGCTCTCTTACCCTTCGCTGACTGCAGACTGGTGGCGGACTCAAGGGACTCCATGGACGCTCCAGCACTTGGCTCCGCCACCTTCCGCTGGCTGCCTCCCTCAGAGCCCGAACGGCGCAGGATGTAGATCAAAGGAGCCTTTCTGCTTTCTGGCTTGGCCTCCTTTTCTTCTGCCTTCCTCTCCTCCCTCCGTTCATCAGACTGGCTCCAAATTCTCATGGAGATCCCAGCAATCTTCCGGCGCATAGCCAGCACTGGTGACTCACCAGATTTCCTAGGTGTACTGCTGCTTCCCTCATCCTGAGAGCATTCCACCTCACCATCAGGCTCATTCTTCTCCTGGGACCTGTTGCGACCAACAGCCCAGGAGACTCTGCGCCTGGGTGCAGTGATGGTGGAGTTGGCCAGTTCCTCTCTGTTCCTCTCATCCTCCTTGTCTATTGTTGGAGCCCTTTTCATCCGCAGGGAGAGCCTTCGCATGAAGCTCTCCTTCTCAGCTGGCCTGAGCTCCTGGACAGACATGGACCTTTCCACTAGCCTGGGTGTCTCATATCTGATGAACTCTAGGGGCACGCCTGCAGGGCTTGGGCGGTACACCTCTTCATCGCCTGTAGGAGTTGACGTAGCATTCACTTTCTCCTCAGTTTTAGGCTTGGTCAGCATCTTCAAGCCACGAGTTAGAGATGACTCACGTTTCTTGAACTTGGCTTGAAACACCTCCTCTGAAGCGATATCTTTGATGCTGGGGTTGAATGCCAGCTCCTGTAAAGGTATCGAGCTTGTGGGGGTCTTGGATCTCACCCTGGAGAACACAGCAGGATGTTCCAGTGAGGGAGAGGACTCGGGTTTGAGAGGGCTGACGGTGGGATTAAGGCTAGGTGCCTGGATAAGTGTGGGGGCAGGTGCTGGAACAGATGCAGGCATCTCTGCGAGTTGCAGAGATGGAACCAGGATGGTTTGAATGATACTGGAGTATGCAGATGTCCTGCCATCTGGCAGCGTCACACAGCTGGGCTGGGTGGCAGGACTCACTGAGGTCTTATTGGGACCTGGTGTCACCACAACAGACTTAGAGGAAATGCTTATTTCAGTTGGTCCCTTCTGGCTCCTCACTTCCTTTCTGTTTGCCTCTTCTCTCATCTTCTCTTCCACATGATGTGACTCTTGAATGACCCTGGGAGCCACTTCAGAATATGATCTGATCTGGACCTGCATTTCACACTCCATGGACAGTGGTTTACTAATGGCCACCTTCTCCTGTTTGTCCTCTGGGTTCTCCAACATGCAAGATTTCCTTTCAGGATGACTCACCTGGGGAGTCTCCCCAGTGATGTCTGCTGCTTCATCTTCCATCCTGCTCTCTGTGTCTCCCAAAGCTTTTGTTTCCTTTCCTACTACTGTGCTCTGCTCAGGAGCCTCTGGAACAGGACTAGGTGGCATGAAGCAAACTTCTTTGGGGGTGTCAGGCCGTGAGTCCAGCCTGGCCTGTTCGGTCAGAGCTGACATGGATGCGGCCTCCTGGAGCCTCTGCTCCTCCCTCTGTGCCAGGGGAATTTCAAGGGGAGCACCAGAGCGTCGATGCAGGGGGATGGGCTCATTGTCTCCTTGGGTGAATGAGGCACTCTTGAAAAGCACCTTGGTCTTGACTGCCCCTCCTCCTGGAGCTTCAGTGGAAGCTGCTTTGATGAGTGGGGGCACGGCTGCCCGGCGTGGGTGCGTGTATCGGTCAAGTGACCCTGTGTGTCTCTCATCCCCGATGCCAAGTGTCTCTAGCAGGGGGCCCCGGAGGCCACTCATCTTCTTGTCTCCCGAGCTGCCTCTGAGTAGTCTTTGCCTCATAAGCTCCAGTTTTAGAGCATAGTCCTCCTGGCTCAGTCTCCCATGGCTGGGACTAGGACTCCTCCTTGGCAGCTCCATGGACACTGCCTTCTTCAGGCTTTCCCCCCCCTCTTCTTCGGGGGTAACTGTGGTGCCCCCCTCTGCGGTGATGTGGAGCAGGAGGGCACTGTCAGCAGAGCTGCCCCTCCTCAGCTCCCCCCGTCTCTGGCTGCTCTCAGTCTTATCCAACTCCACACTTGAACCCCTACACAGTGGTCCCCTTGTCTGTGCCGACTCCTTTTCTGCCATCATGTCCCCTTCTTGCGCTTCCCTCTTCCTGGTCTGGCCTGTCCCTCTGCTGACTGGCTTACACTCCATGGGCTCCTCTGCCCCCACTACCTCCAAGGCACTGCTGGTGGGTCTCCCCAGAACTTCATCATCGGCAGAAATCTCATTGAGGGACATGCGAGAGCCGGAGAAGGCCACAGTCAGAGGCATGGGGATGAAAGGCAATTCGTCCACGTCCTCATCCGAGTCCGAAGAGGACGAAGGCGGGGGAGTACCCTCCTTCAGATGCCTAGGCACTGCAATGGAGATGTGGCTGGAGGAGTCATCCAGCACCTCTGGAATGGAGCGCATCACCATTTTGGATTTATAACTGATGAGTGAGCGCTGCAGACGGCAGGGGACAAAGGTGGTGACACAAAGCACATGCCATTTTAATTCAGGCACTGAAAAAAAAATCCCCCCTCACCTGCCACTTCCTCCTTGACAAGAACTGCTTGAGAGACTCCGTGCTGATACTTTTTCCCTTTGTCAACGTCTATGAGAGATGGTTAAACCGTGTCAGAATCTGACTGGTGGAAGTGAACAGAAGCATATAAAGCATAGAAACACTGAAAAGAAGCCATTGAGGTAGTGGAGACATAGGAAGAGCAGGGAAGCCGGTAGAGTGAGTGTTGACTCATCAGTGTCAACACAAAATAACACCAGCTAAGCAAGTACTGTACACCACTTGGTCCACAAACTCACCTTGAACCAAGGATGACGAAGGCACTCATTTGTATCAGGTCTCCTGAGGAAAGTACAGACGAATCCAGTTAGAGTCACCAGAAACACGGTTTGTTCTCATTCACAGTTAATTACCTTTCACCAGTGTATCTACAAGGACATGAACTTTGCATAAACACCATGTATGACTGGTTACATCTTAGTTACATCCTGCCCATGTAAACCCCACCCCCCCCCACCTTGCCCCATGAACTCACAGCCTGTCAGCCACCAGTAGTTTAATGATGAAGCCCCGCCCTTCCCAGCACAAGCCCGCGAACATGCTCTCCTCAAATGCCACGTTGTAGTTGCGCACGTTGAGGGCCGTGTCACGGTCATTTTCTCCAGCAAATGGAGACACGCCAGTCAGGCTGGGAGGACAATAGAGCAGTTTCGTCAATCCTTCACCCATTTGACCTGTCCCTCAAACCCCATCACCTTCACAAGATACATCTGCAGAGCCCTGCAGATTTAGATTAGACATACGGCTAACATACCACAGGTAGGTTATCACACCAACAGGCCTGCCAAAAAAGCAAAGAGTCAGAAACAATAAAGTAGAAAAGACTACATTTAATGATTCTTCCATATAGAGCATCAAGGCACCTCACCAGATATCTGTTGCCCTGGAGACTGGTGTTTGGTTAACAACCTCTGGGGCAATGAACTCGGGAGTGCCATATTTGCAGTAATGGGTGTCACCAGGCGTGAGCTCTATGGCATTGCCAAAGTCGCAGATCCGGACCTGGTCACTGCTGCGGTCTGACATGAGGATGTTCTCAGGCTGTTGGGGTTTTTCAAGACACAGAAGTGTGTTACACGTCTGCCACCAGACACCAGGGCCAGTGGGAAGACCTCAGAGTAGGGATGTAATGAAAAATGTAATAGGATTAGCAATATCACGATAAAACCATTGTCAGACTGTTACAATATCAATCACAATATCACATGGTCATATAAGCTCACTTCGCTCAAATAGGCTCCATCTCAAAAAATACATGTTACAGTGGAGTTCGAGAGTTTGGGCAAGCCAAGTAAAAATGTGTATTAATGTTCATAAAGAGGCCAAGGAACGATGGAAACATCCCCAAAAGCCAGAAAGATGCAAATGAGAAATTCTTATAATATGTAAAAAAAAAGTTGGATTTTATTTTCATTATTTACACTTTCAAAATAACAGAAAACCAAATAATGGTGCCTGCAAAAGTTTGAGCACCCTGCAGAGTTAATACCTTGTACTGCCCCCTTTGGAAAGTATTACAGCTTGTAAACACTTTTTGTAGCCAGCCAAGAGTCTTTCAATTCTTGTTTGAGGTATCTTCGCCCATTCTTCCTTACAAAAGTCTTCCAGTTGTTTGAGATTTCTGGGCTGCCTGTTATGCACTGCTCTTTTACAGTCTATTCATAGATTTTCAATTATGTTAAATTCAGGACTCTTCATGTAATCCACCGTTGATTTTGAGGTGTGTTTCGGGTCATTATCCATTTGTAGAAGCCATCCTCTCTTTAACTTCAGCTTTATCACAGATGGCATCAAGTTGGCTTTTTTTGACATATTATAAGAATGTCTCATTTGCATTTTGATGGCTTTTACGGATGTTTCCATCTTTCCGTGGCGTCTTTATGCACATTAATACACATTTTTACTTGGGGTGCCCAAACTTTCGATCTCCACTGTACATTAACAAATGCTTTGTGCTCTATTGGCCTTCTGTAACCCACTTGACAATAGGTCATTAAATCAATTACTATTACAACAATAATTTATAAATTGGCCAAACAGAAACAAAACACATTTACAGTATATTAACAAAACGATAATTCATTTCTTTAAGAAAAAAGACAATTGTATGCAGATTGTGAGGTGATGTCACGACGTACCGTGGAGAGTGTGTTTTTTTTTTGCAGAAGCGGTTGAGGCTGGCTAGAGAAAGTGCTAACAGCAAGCTGCCATAGGATTTAGAATACAGTAAAAAGAAAACTTGCTAAACTTGATTTTACAGCTTATGTGGTGTAAGAAGATTTTTAAAATTAACCAAAGGAAAAGCCACCACAATAAATAATTTTTTCTGCACTACATTGACTCTTCCGAAGATCTGGAATGGATAGTACTTGATGTGCTTCACCAAACAATGACCCACTGAACAGAGTTCATATGAGGATGGCGAGCTGGACCCACGGAGCAATGGTGAAAGATGAGTAGAGGGAACTTTGAATTTCTTACAATGTGTGCAGTTAGGATATGATGTGTTGAATTGAACTGAATAACCTTTGGGCACTATTATGCCTGAATTGAACGTTATATCAACCCTTGGATAGTGTTATGCCTGAATGGTAAACTTGTTTTCTTTTTATACGTGTTGAATTTTGAGTTTCATATGTGGGGGGAGGTTACTGATTTAAAGTAAAGATAAATAGGTGCTAAAGATACTGGATAGAGAATTTAAATAAGGGCATATTAGGTGATTATAAATAGACACAAAATAATTATTTTATATGATCTGTGTGCAGTCAAAAACGAGCAAAACTGAACTAGGATATGACTAGATTAAGACTTAACTAAGGATTAACTATGAATAACTGATTTAACCACTGGACTCAGAACCCAAAACAAACAATATCTAAATCCATACTTTAGAAAGAGGTAGATTTACTTTTTTCCATTAAAATGTAAATACGTATACATATGTATTCATGATTCTTCATATTCTACAATTAACATTTAGTAAAGGTCAGAAAACACTACTTTGGAATTACAGATTGTGTTTTGATTAAAAGATAAAGCTCCTGCAATAATAATTAATATTTTATAAAGGAACTACTGACTGCTTGTTTTTGTTTTTGTTTACAATTATATGCATTGTTCAGTCATTCATTGCAAAGGACAATCACTCCTAAGTTCTGGGAATTGGTTAAGGTCATAGCTGGATATTTCACTAATGAAGAAAAGCAGAAACATTTTATGTTAAAAGGAAGAACTATTTGA
Source organism: Stomatorhinus walkeri (assembly GCA_026784285.1). NCBI lineage: Eukaryota > Metazoa > Chordata > Actinopteri > Osteoglossiformes > Mormyridae > Stomatorhinus > Stomatorhinus walkeri. The sequence continues at coordinate 52,352,159 of JAODUD010000001.1, read as the reverse complement.
TATAAATAAATATGTTTATTATTAATTATTTAAAAAGTTTTTTGTTTCTTTTGAAATGTCGTGATGATTATCATATCATGAACCTTTTATAGTGATATTATCACACTATGAGTTTTTGGTATCGATACATCCCTACCTTAGAGAGCAACTTACTTTAATGTCCAGGTGCAGGATATTGTTCTGGTGCAGGTAACCTAGTCCTTCTATCAGCTGCCTTATAGTTGACCGGACCTACAGCAACAGAAGTCTTTAAGTTAGCCAGGCCTCCCAATCCATGTAATCAGCAGATCTGCATGTGATTAAGTCTGATTCCCACTGGACCTGCTGCTTTTAACATATAGACTAATATGGATGAAGGTGAAACTCCAAAAGCACAAAGAGGACACAGGGTCATCCCAAAACCTATAACAATATATTTTATTACATACTTTTAGTTACCCATAGCTGTCATGGTATAAGCCAGGCTTACCAAACTGCAGTCAGCGTCTTATCACTAAGGGACACCCTCTGGGAATCAGACTTTCTTACCTCACACTCCATGATGGATGACTTCTTTGCTATTCTGTCCAATAGTTCCTCATGACACCTTTACACAGTGGTCAAGGAAAGAGCTACATTCAGCCAAGATAGCCGCTGTCATATCAGGCCTCCATGAAGATACAAGCAGAATCTGGAGCTGAGGCTAGACTAGTTCAATGCGGGAAGGAGCACCTTATCCCCAGTGAGATGGTACGTTATCTGTGCTAAACAATCATGTTGCGTTTCATTACGAGGGAACACAACGAAAAACCCACAGGGATACAGCTCGGTGACAATGACAATGACATTCTTCTTCTCAAAGGCATCATGGAAGTAGATGATCCTCTCATGCTCCAGCCGCAAGAGTAGACTCATCTCCCTCAGGGCGGACGTCTTCCTCTTGGCACGGGCCGAGATGAACTTTGCTGCAAACTCTGCCTTGTTGGCTTTTTGTGTCACCCGCTTTACATAGGAGAAGGCCCCCCTGAAGAAACAGTGCATTGGACCACAAAAGGGGGAGTTATCACCAGTTGGTATGGATATCATCTTTCTATCTTTGTGTGAACATTGCTGTCATGCCTTTCAAGATGAACCAACAGATCTATATGTTCAGACAAAGGTATCATACTGCATGATGAGTGCCTGAAATCTACGTTTATGTTCCACCATGTTCCTCATTGCTCTACCATGTTTCATTATTTTGCTCCTTCTGCCTGGCACTGACCTGCCAATCTCCTTGTGAATGTCATAGTAGTCTGTGAGCCTCCTCATCTTCCTTAGAATGATCTCCTCACCTTCCATGGGTTCCTCTGTTTCCTGCTTGGCAGCTATCAGAACATCACACATCCTCATGTTAGGAGACCCGATGATGCACACTGTTGCTGGTTTTACTAACCCAATTAAAATCTCTCAAAGGATGACAATTTATCTAGTTATCATATAGTCACCTTTTACCTAATTAAGCTATTAAACTCATCATATAATGAGAAACAGCCTGTCACTGCCTGAATGATATAATCGTTATTTTTATCTCAGAAACTAGATGTTAATCTTCATTGGACCCTTATTCAACATTCATGGTATTTCTTTTACAGCCTGTTATTTTGTAGCGTTCCTGAGCAGGAGTGTGTGTTAGATCCAGATGACTGAATTCATAAGCTTCTGGAGACTGTGGGACCACGCCAGACTGAAGTCACTATGCCGTCACCCACAGTACCCCACCTGTGAGCACAGTGAGCTCAGCCTTGCAGGACATGGAGCCAGCCAGGTTCTGGGCCGTACAGGTGTAGACCCCTGAGTCCTCCTCCTGTGTGTTGAGGATCACCAGCGAGCACTCGGTGTCGTCGTACACAAAGGTGAAATGGCTGCTCTCTGACAGCAGTATGTCATCCTGGACGACAGGAACATTTGTAGAACATAAAGCAAATGCTAAACATAACAAACAGTGAGCCAATTTCATGCCAATATTGTGTGAATATGAAAATGATGGGAGGCAGGGTTTGACCATTGAAAGCTTAAGTGAAATCAGTTATGAATAATTTCCAGCAGAAACAGATCTGAAGGCTAGCTGATGTCAATATGTATTATACTTATGGAACTGGATTTATAAGGAATATGGTGCAGGTAAATATGTCACCCACTGAACACAATGCTGGAGGTCACAAATAGAAAAGGAGCTGGAGCAGTTATGCATAAATGACCACAGCACATCATCCCATCTATGACTCTCCTTCCTGAAGCATTGGGAAGCTTTGGTAAAACGAACAGGCATCAGTGATGCCCACCTTGTACCACATGATATCAGGGATGGGCTTGCCGTCAACGACCACCACCAAGCGGGACGTCTCCCCAATATGCACATCCATATCCTCCATGATAGACTCAAATGTGGGTGGAGCTAAGAAAAGACAATGTGAAAAAGCACAGCGGTCATCCACAAAGAGATTACCCACAATTCTTAGCAAACAAAACCAGGCATACCTGCAAGACCAAGGACTGAAGCTATTTCTCAAAGGTTGTGGGTATGAAATATTTTTTTGTCAACATATAGACTACTGATACTTAATTACTGGGCACAGTTGAGCTCAAATTTATTTATCCTTTATCAAATTAAACTTAATTGAATATAAATTAATATTTTTAATTGTCAAATGATTTGTTGAGTATTTAAATATATGCAGCTGGAACAAGAGCCTTTATAAGTTTGTTCTATCAGGATCATCCTTGTGACAGATTTCCCACACTCCTGCATTATGGAGGGGTACTAGTAAGAGGGCAGACCTGCCATGTCCAGCATGAGGATGCAGGAGTCATTGCCGAGTGGGTTGCTGGCCTCGCAGATGAGCTGGCCCACGTCGCTAGCCCTGGCTCTGCTGATGCACAGGGTATGCTGGTTGTCATCGGGCATGCTCAGTTCAAACTCGCCAGGTTTGTTCTCCAGCTGCACTCCATTCCTGCAGATGGCAAGCAGTCACAATGAGTGACAGGTTTATTAAAAAGGGGGGAAAGGTTTATGTGGACGTGCGGGGGGGATTAGACACACAGTGAATCATGCTGACCTTACACAATGGCACAATGTCAGCATGAGAGAATGTGGAGTTCTGGCTTTACAGGAGAGATTAATGCATTTATTACATTAATGAAAGATGGCCGTTTGGGTTGAGAGAGGGTGTTCAGACCACCTGCCTTTTCCAGATGACTGTGGCTTGGACATGGTTCAGAGTTACGGTCATGTTAACTGGCTGATTCTCAACCATGTAGATGATATCTGGCTTGTCGATAAGGACGGGAGCTTCTGGAAGATATGGACCTGTGTGAAAAGAAGGGTCTCGGAATGTCAGGGGGGCTGTGGGTCCAAATAGATGCAGGGTCAAACACCAGAACCACACCAACAGTATTCATACTAATCCCAAAATAGGCCTAAATGAGGGAAGATACTATAATATACTATATTATTGTCCTCATGTCATACCTCTTTCCACAAGCTGTAGGGGATCTGTAGAAGGTGAGGGCTTGCTCAAAGCCTTGCTAGTGGCAGAAAGGACCCTGAAGCAGTACTTCACCCCCTTGCAAAGCGATGTTACTGTGTAACATGTTTGTTTCAGGCTGGAGGCGATGATGCTCCACTGGATTGAGCCCACGGCTTGCTGCTGCACAACAAACATCAGGGAACTGGAGTCTGCAGTAAGAACAACACGTCAGGTCACACTCTGTGTGATGCTAACATGGCTCTTTCTCACTGATCATGCACCACATTCGTCCTCCTATGGGTCACAGGGTTTCCCACTGTGAATGTGGAGGCTCAGCCAGCAGCAGACTGAAGGAGCAGGTAATGATGCAGCCGAACACTCTGTGGCTGTGAGCTTTATGAGGACCAGCCTTGGAGACAAACATTTCCCTGCCAGAAAATACAACTCGGAACTGAACCAGGATTGTGTAACTGCAGACTGGACTAGCATAGACAGTACCTATAGATGGGTCTAGTCTTTTGGGTTTGTTCCAGCGCAGGCTGATAATCTTGCCGGTGATGGCCTCTACAACTGGAGGCCCATCAGGAGGCTCTGGGAGGATATCTGGCGAGAGGACACACCAGAGACCTTACACATACGCACTGAATATTCTGCAAAACAATAATTAATAATTAAAAAATAATTTGGGGCCACACAAGGTTCCGTGAAAGTACAGAACTGCAGATCTCACCTGTCACATAGAGGTGAGCATAGCAGGTGGCCTTTCCCACCCTGTTAGAGATGACACTCTTGTAGACACCACCATGGGTGTGGCAGACCGTACGAATGACCAGGCTGTGTACATCTTGGTCTGCAAGAGTCCAAGCAAAGACAGACATCTTTGACGGACATCAGCGATGGCTGCTCCTTCAGCTCCAAGACAGCTGACCAGGGCTTGACTCAGTTAAAGTGAGGCTGGACCTAAAGTGGAGCTGCTCTCACAACAGTGAGATCTGATTAACTTCCTGGTCATGTGACACATGCAGCTAGGCCACCATAGACTGTGAAAGAAGCCTAATGTCTTCCGGCACACTGGGAGCTGTCACACCCACTCACGCTGTACCATCTTCCTGTCATCTGTGCTATCAATCTTGTGGCCGTTGTGAAACCAGGCGATGGAAGGGTACGGCATCCCAGCTGCCTGGCAGCGCAGCACAGCCTCTCTACCCTGCACCACTTCCAGGTCGCACAGCGACTTCACAAAATCTGGCATGGTGTAGCGCTCCACCTCACTCTCCACCACCTCTGGCTCCTCTGGGATGGATGGCATCTTCTCCAGCTTTGCCCTGCAGGCCACCAGAAGACAGGAGCAAAGAAGAAAGAGATTGTCATATGTTGTATATCCATGCTCCTTCATATCTGTTCTCATAAGTGTTCTTCATGTCATCTGCTCTCCTTGGTAACGTGTCTGGTGAGAACCACTCATGTTCATGTTGTAAGTAGGTATCTCAGTAAGAATCACAATAATGGCAAACAGCATGAATACAGGGAACTAGGTATTTGGTTTTCTGCACAGAACAATCTGTGTTTTTATGGGTGTTCCCTGGGAAATAAAGAAACCCATGGAAGTATTCATTTGCCTACTGATGCATTACTTAACTTTAGGAAAAAGTTTCATGGCTGCAGGCACAGAAATCTGTTAAAAAGGCTGGTAGCAGTATGCATAATTACTTCCATTGTAGCTATTGTTCTAATAGTTATAATGGCAGAATGGGACAGGCATAAAACAGACGCCTACATTTGCGAGGAGATGGTGGGCCTGGGTTCCTGCACATACAGCTCAGCAGAGCTCTCTGCCATCCCATGCACGTTATGCGCCACTGCAGTGTACAGACCCTCGTCGCTGCTGCTGGCATGCAGGATGAGCAGGGAGTGGCGGCCCCTGTCCTTCAGAATGTGCACGCTTTCACTGTCCGTAAGTGTGATGTCTGGGGGGAGGGAGTGCATCAGCAGACAATACACCTCCGAGACAGGAGGAGAAATCACACAAATCTAATATACTGCAGTAATTTCATCAGAAATCACAGTGTAGCAACTGCACAGTGGGAAGAAGGCGGGAGTGTGGAACAGAATAGGGGAGTGTAGAACAGGATAAAAGAATGTAGAACAGAATAGGGGGAGCATGGAACATAAAAAAGAGTGAAAGAAGATGGAATAGAGGAGTGTGGAACAGAATAGAGAAATTTGGAAAAAAGGAGAATGGAACAGATAAGGGGAGTGTGGAACAGAAGAAGGAAGTGTGGAAAAGAAGAGGGGAGTGCAGAAAAGAAGAGGGCAGTAGGAACAGGAGAGGATCATGGAACATAATAGAGGAGTGTGGGACAGAACAGAGGAGTATGGAACAAAAGAGGAGTGTGGAACAGAAAAGGAAAGTGTGGAACATAAAAGAGTATGGAACAGAACAGAGGAGTGTGGAACAAAAGAGGGGAGTATGGAACAGTAGGAACAAAGAAAAAGAAGCATGAAATAGAAGAGAGGAGTGCAGAACATAACAGAGGAGCATGAAGACAAAATAGAGGAGTGTGGTACATAACAGGGGAGTATGGAACAGAATAGAGAAATATGGAATAAAAGGAGTGTGGAACAGAAGAGGGGAGCATGGAACAGAAGAGGGAAGTCTGGAAAAGAAGTGGGCTAATATAATGCCCATATTCAAACAAGGGGATAGAAGTAATCCAGCAAACTATAGGTTAATCAGTTAAAATAGCATTATTGTAGCTATAATCCAAGTCGAAATGGTAGATTACCTGGATGCAAATAACATTCTGAGAGATAGCCAACCTGCATTTAGGGGAGGTAGATCCTGTTTAATGAATTTACTTGAGTTCTTTGAGGAAGCTATAAGAGAAATTGATCACAAAATGGTCTACGATGTGATCTATTTAGATTTCCAGAAGGCCTTTGATGTTGTCCCCCACAAATGGCTCTTGCTTAAGCTCAAAGCTGCAGGGATTTTAGGAACTGTAGCAGCTTAGATCAAAAACTGGTTAATTGACAGGAAACAGCGAGTACTTATTAGAGGCACAATGTCACAGTGGGCCTGCATTCATAGTGGGGTACCGCAGGGTTCAATTTTAGGACCACTGTTGTTCCTAATTTACATTAATTATATTGACACCTATACATACAGTAAACTGGTTAAATGTGCAAGGTGGGTGGTGTAGCAGATACTGATCTAGCAGCAGAGAGACTACAACGGGATCTGGATTTAATTAGCGACTGAGCTGATACCTGGCAGATGAAATTTAATATAGATAAATGTAAGGGAATGCAGGGAGCAGAAATATAAAATACAGATATTTCATGGGTTCCATTGAAATAAAGGTAGGTGATTATGAGAAAGATCTCGGTGTGTATGTTGATGCTTCCATGTCCCACTCTCGCCAGTGTGGGGAAGCAATAAAAAAGGCAAATGGAATGTTGAGTTACTTCTCTAGGTGTGTGGAGTTTAAGTCAAGGGAGGTGATGTTACAATTATATAATTCCTTGGTAAGACCCCACCTAGAAAATTGTGTGCAGATTTGGTCACCATACCTTAAGAAAGACATTGCTGCCTTAGGAGAGGTACAACAGAGGGCTACGAAAATGATTCCTGGTCTTATGAGAAGAGGTTAGCTGAGCTGAATCTGTTTAGCCTCAAGCAAAGGAGACTAAGGGGGGTACATGATCCAGGTATGTAAGATTCTAACAGGTCTGGATGCTGGCTTTTTCAGTATTAGTTTAAATAATAGAACTCGTGGCCATAAGTGGAAATTAGCAGGAGAACATTTTAAAACAAATTTGAGGAAGCATTTCTTCACACAGCATGTAGTTAGAGTATGGAATAGTTTTCCTGCTAGTGTAGCACAAGCTAAAACCCTGTATTCCTTTAAATCAGAGCTAGATAAGATTCTAACAACTATGAGCTATTAGTCAAGTTCTCCCCAAACGAGCTTGATGGGCCGAATGGCCTCGTCTCATTTGTAGATTTCTTATGTTCTTATAACAGAAGAGGGCAATTTGAACAGGAGAGGATCATAATAGAGAAATATGGAGCAGAATAGGGGAGTATGGAACAAAAGAGGAGCGCAGAACAGAAAAGGAAAGTGTGGAATAGAAGAGGGGTGTGTGGAAGTGAAAAGAGTACAGAACACAAGAGGGGAGTATGGAACAGTAGGAACTGAAGAGAGGAGCATAAAATATAAGAGAGGAGTGCAGAACAGAGGAGTGTGGAACAGAACAGAGGAGTGTTAAACAGGGTTCTGCTAGACTTGTCGAATATTCAGCAATACTGACTCAGAGCTCCTTACCAAAGTGTTTCCAGATGATGTTAGGGGATGGCGTTCCGCTGACCTTGCAATCAAAGCGAGCCGTTCGGCCTTCCAGCACTTCCAGCACATCGAGCTTACGGGTGAACATTGGCTCGGTGGATGGGATCACTTTGAGGTAGGCGCTAGAAGTTAACTCCACTGGAATCGTTAGCAGAAGAAAAGAGCCCATGATCTACTGAAGCATACAAACAAGCTTCTTCAGATGCCACCGTGCACTTTGCCATGATGATGCTGAATGTGACTTCCATGCTGGTATAATTTTTTGTAGGATTAAGCAATCTGTCTGATGCACGAGTGTCTCTGCTGTTTCTTCTGAATTCTAGCATGTGTTAAGTTATTAAATAAATAACCCTGTCACAACCCTGACTGGCTTAGTGGTAAGTGAACATAAAAAGATGGATGGTCTCTGGAGGAGGTCTGTGCCAGGTAAGAACAGCACTCACCCTTAGCAGTACTCAGCTTGCAGGTGTATGTTCCGCTGTCATCTTCATGAACGGAGTTGAGCAGTAGGCGGCATGCGCTGCCATCAAAGTGCATCTTGCAATTGAGCAGCGCTGGTTGGATCAGCTTCCTATCTGACAGCCAGTCTACATCAACCTCTGGGGGACCTGACATGTAGCACTCGAAGAGAGCAGTCTCCCCAGCCTTCACTGTCACATCTGTAATCTCACGGGTGATGGCTAGGCCTAACTGTACAGGGGGCACTGGGAGAGACAGTGCAGGTCATTTTGTTATGGTCTACACTGAGCAAGACATTGTAGGTCATTATATTGTGCTGTACACGGGATGGAAAAAGTGCAGGTCATTCTCTTATGGTATTCAGTGGGGGAGGCAGCGCTGGTCATTTCGTTGTGGGTCTTCATCGAGCGAAACAGTGCAGACCATTAGATGACAGTTTACAATGGGGAATACAGGGCAGGTCATTCTGTTATAGTCTATGCCAGGTGAGACAGTGCAGGTCTTTCTGTTAGGTCTGCAACATGGAGATGCAAGTAATTCTGTTATACTCTGCACCGGGAGGATTCTCCATTACAATGGGAGAAAAACAGCATGTGAAACAAGTTTGTTTTGGTAACTTGAATAAAGCTTCTTTAATTCATTTTAGTAAATCCTCAGCTCCACAGCTTCTTTTTATATAACGTCCATAGTTTCTCTTGTGTTCCTATTATTGCATTTGTTCACTGCTGTCAGTTCATTTAAGCCCTGAGTTTCTGAGGCAAGCTCCAGCCCTGGCATTTGTGTGACATCAAAGTGGGAACCAGGGTCAGCCTAAGAAAGGCTTTGGACAAAACGTGTCATCCATATTTAATAGCTACCAGGTCCAAAGTGTTTGAAAGCCCTGAGGCGTGCTCCATGGGGGCCCACTGGGAGGGAGGCGGCAGGTTCTGATTTAATCTTTAATGAAGCCTTGTCAATATGGCAGAATGCTGCCGCATGGCCGAAGTACATGAATATGATAAATAGGTAACCATGACTAGTGTCAGTAAACAAAATGTGTAAATAAAAAGAATTACAGATTATTTTATGTACAGTTTTCTGTTTTCTCCATTGTTAACTGTGCCCTGCTGACTTTTCAAGAGGCGTCACTGAGTCCAGCATGGAGGACTTAACATTCACAGAAGCAATAATGACTAAGGCGTAACACATGACGCCTTTTCTAGTGGAAACTGGAAACTTTCAGTACTGCTGACCAGTGATGTGAGCTAGATGCAAGAGAGGTTCAGAGCATACTCTCACCTATGACCTCCAGGCGGCAGTCACACTGCTTCATGCCATACTCATTGACAATCTTGCAGGTGTACAGCCCTGTGTCAGTCTTCTGAGCTGCAGTTATTCGCATCTCAAAGCTGCCATCCTCTGCCTCCTGCAGAGTGTGCCGAATGGAGGCTTTTATCACCAGCCGCCCTCGTAGCCTGGAAACACAGACAGCGGATTTTAGGGGAGATCCATCGACAGAGAAAGTGTGCAAATGTCTTCAGAGAAAAATATGCTTTAAGCTCTTTGGATGGAGAATCAAAAGCACATGAATTTTCCCCCTCTCTGGTAGGTGTTTCATTTCCAATGAATTGTCTACTGCAGAAGATAAAACTAACTGTGTAAGGCTGAGGAACCCACCAATAGATCAACGGTTTAGGCTGTCCCTGCACGCAAACTCGCATGGTGATATCGTCCCCCTCGGTCACCACCTGGTCGTTTAGGGTTACCTGTCAGACACGTATGTGGGATGAAGAAACAAGCCACACAATTCTGCTGTATATGGAGCCTATTTGCTAAATGAAGGTATTGGTGTAAAGATAATTAACCCTAACCTGACCCAGATCCAGCAGGGGTTCATAAGCATCTACAAATCAAAATTCAAGCCTAGTTGTTTTGCCATTTAAAGGTTTTAGGACACAGTTTCTCACTGCCGTAGAAACGAGGGCATGAGAGCATGAGGTTGCACGCTCTTTACCTGGAACGATGGGGCTTCCCTGAATGCTACGTCCATCGCCCTCCTGGACTCAGGCACCCGACATGATCCTCCATCTGCCTCCATGCTCTCCTCCAATGGGCTTAGATGTTCTTCATTGGATGTGATGGCACTGCTGAGGTCTGAGGGAACACCATGGACTCTTTGCTGGTCTTCTGCAGGCTCTGTCCGGTAGGCAGGGAGTCAGACTTTGACTCTCTATCAGACATACAGACTGTGACTATCAGACAGACAGACTGTGACTCTATCAGATAAACAGACAGACTGTGAAGTTCTATTAGACAGGTAGACTATAACTCTCAGTTAAACCGGCAGATAGTACCCTTCTATCTACAGGCAGTAGGGAATTCTATCAGATAGACTGTGACTCTCTTTTAGATAGGCACTGTGACTCTATTAGAAAGACAGATAGTGACTATCAAACAGGCAGACAATGAATCTTTAGACAGACAGACAGATAGGGACTATCAGACATAAATACAGAGATTCTATATAGACAGACTGTGATTATCAGACAGGCAGACAGTTACTCTTTATCAGACAGACAGACAGTGAATCTCTATCAGAACGCCAGACTGTGACACTATCAGACAGACAAGAATTATGCAAGAGCAAACAGCAGCCTATGGACTTGTTTAAAAAATGCAAAATTACAATTCGTGCTAAGAGTTTAGACTTTTGTCTTCCAAGACCATACAGTACATGCAAGGCTTAAACTTTAAATTCATTCAAGTCTAATTCAGGTGAACAAACACAAGAGTCCAGATGAAGTCTTGCAGTCCTAAATCACATACGATTAAGAAAATTCCCAGGAAATATGGGCACAGCTCCTCCTGGCCTGAAGGGGCAGCAATACTGAGAAAACAACATCTGGCCAGGTTCCCAATTTTAATGTACAAACCCAACACGCTTCAGGGTGGTCATTGAGCAAGTCAAGGGACAATGATGTGACAATCTGACCATTATCAAGAACGAAGAGTTATACATCACTTAAGAAAGAGAAAAACAAAAATAGAACCAAAGTATATCAGCGAACAACAAAGGAGTGTAAGCTTCACAAGGAGAAGGTGAGAAGTGGGCAGCTGTCTGTTTGAAAACGTGAGGGGCGGGAAGGACCAGGCACGTCCAGCCCATCCCAGACAAAACATCTTAAAAGGCACTAAATGATATTAAATTGATCTGAGAGCTACTCAGCATTTCAGGTTCACTTGCTGTTTGAAAAGGCCTGATGCAGATTTAGTCCAATGAGTGTACAGAAAGTACTCTAACTACCAGGCGTTTCCTGTTAGCATCAGACAGTGTGAGCCAATGAGCAGTAAACAGTGAGCAGTGAGCAGTGAGCAGCAATGAATGAATGGTAAACAGTGAGCAGTAAACTGAAAATAGTCAGCACAGAGCAGTAGTGAACAGTGATATGAACGTACCTAGCCCTACATCCCTTTCCTGCTCTTGTCTGAACACCACATACTCACGTGTGGCTCCTTGGTGTGTCAAACTTCAGTTACATCTCTGTGAACTTTCCAGTAGTGGCACAAGTGAGCCAAAGTGGGGCTGGAAGTTTGTGCAGGAGACTCACAGAGCCCTGCTTCAGTCCCACCCCTACACCCCCACACCTCCCCCTCTCCCTCTCCACCACCACCCCCTTGCTCACCCAAACACAGAAAAGGGCACTCTTATGCTATTGTGGAAATTCTCACTACAGCAGCTAATAGAGGAGCGCTCTATTGCACAGTTTACTGTGTTTCCTGCCTCTGAAGCCTGTACTCTGCAGACTTTATAGTGAGACCTAGCCAGCAGCCTGCAGGATTAGCACTAAAAGTAAGCAAGCTCAGCGTAAATAACAAGCAGAGTGCATCTTTCAGGGGGTCACACTGTCAATATGCTACGGATGTCAATATGCTGAGAGCACACGGAGCTGGGGGAAGCCAACATCAATTGCATGGCGAGATGGGAAACCGGCTACAAGTGAGAAGCCCTATAAATACACTGGTATCTGCTGCCCTAATAAGGTAAAGCATCCCCTTCCCTGCTGTGTGATGAGGCTGTGGTGAGGCTGCGCATTGACCCTGCGGAATGACGGCCTAGCAACTTCTGCAAGGTCCTGCCGACACAGTGCGCAGAAGCAACTCATTGCAAATGCAGTTCAATAAACATGCAGCTCGACACAGCCACAGGTCAGCAAACATGCAGCTGAGTGCAGACGCAGCTTAGCAGAGATGCAGCTCAGTGCTGTACCTCTGCACTTGGGCTTTTGGGCAGGCATTTATTACTTACAAAAGTTAAAAAAATAAGGATCTGGCTTGTATTTTCATCTCATTTTCAAATAACAGTATGTTTAGTTGACATAGACAAAAATGGTATTTTCCATTATATTATCATTAACTGATAATATAACGATAAAATATGACTGTTCCCCGGGGTGATCTGTCACATCACAGGCTCATGTCATGCCCATTGCTGGGTAATATATACTAGCTTAGTTTAACCAATGTATTTTGGCTCTCAGCACCTTGCTGAATGTGACTCCCTGGGTCAGCGTGGCTGCTCTGCAACTCATCATCTTGGACTCATTTCTGTCATTTTTGTCTAGAAGGCAAATTACACCCTGACACATACAAGAAGCACTCACATAAAAACAAAGTCAGCTATACTGCCTACAAAAGCAAAACAGTAATGACACTAACACTGAAACTGTTTTTGACTGTCCCCCCAAACGTGTACCAGGTAGGTAAATGATGTTTTCTTCAAAACAGCACATAGCTGAACAAAGACATTTTATCAAGGGACAAAACAGAGCCTAAGAGACCCAGTTTCAGTCATAACTCAGTATTAATAAAATATGCAGTTACAGTGTTCTGTCTTTGTATGCAGTATAGACAACAAACAACATGTGTTTTTGTTATTTAATACATCACTGTGCAGTTTTAATGGTATACAGTAAGCTGCATTGCTATGGTAATTATCAGCAGAGCTGCAGCTGTGATAGATGAGAATGGTTGTAACAGGAGGGTACTGGATAGGCATGAGGAGACCTGATCAGACCAGACCAGACCAGACATGCTGTAGATGAAGGCCCAAAAGTCACTTCACTGCTATTATATAGTGGACATGGAATCACACAGTGGCTTCACACGTGTAAAGCATTTGTCCATGTACACAGTGACCTTTTACCTCTTGGTTGCCTACTGTCTCTAGTAACTACATACATTGACATTGACTTTGCTATGATGAAGTCTGTTGAATCTGTTTTAGCTAAAAGGAGAGGCCATTCACTTATTCGCAGGTGATGTGGCAGGTTTCACACCATGAGCGGTTCGATGAATGTGAACATTTATCATTTTAAAATCTTCTCCATGAGGTATCCAACATTCGTCACATACAGGTTAACTGGAAAACCATTCATGCTCTTTTCATTCTATATGCTCCCATATCTTCCCCTTTCATCCATGAATTTCCACTCACCTGATTTGATAAAGAGCATAGCACTGCAGGATGTCCGTCCTACGCAGTTGGCAGCCATCACTGTGTATGACCCGGCATGGCTGGCATTCAGCTGCTTGATCACCAGTGAGTGTGTGTTCCCCTCCACCCTGATCGAGTGCATAGGGCTATTCTTTATCTCCATGTCACCATTCCACCAGGTCACTGGGGTAAAATACACAAGCATTTGATCTCTCTTAGCAATCCTGCTTCAGTACTCTCCCATTCTGTGAAGTTTGACAGCTCAACCCATTACAGAACACACTTATTACTGGATTCAAATGTTTTATGAGTTATGATATGATATGTTGAGAGTTGAACCCTTAAAAAGTGGTCATCTCACATTCATGGTACTTGCCTGAGAACGGCACCTAAAACCCAGTTGAGTTGTTCTCATAAAATCATATTAATCATAAAATCATATTAATTAAAGTCTGAAAGTCTCGATTGAGTGCTAAACCTATCCTTAACATAACCCAAACTGTCTAAAAACTGGAGCAGAAAGGGGAGTGGTCACTTACCTTCTGGCAAAGGGATCCCAGTAATAATACACTTCAGGACCACCTCTGAGCCAGCCGACACCACAGTGTCCTGCAGATGGGACTTGAACATGGGGGCCTCCATGGTGTCCTCCCCTCCTGACTCATATAAGACTTCCATGGAATCTGCATGAAGGCCTCAGATGATGTGGGGTGATGGGTAATCTGAAATGTCTATACAACTGTGATGCTTCACTGTAATATTAAACTAATGGATTGATAAATTGAAACGTATAATTAGAGCTTCAAAGCCAAATATAACACAACAGAAAACTGAAAGATTGGAAGGAAGAATGTTAGAATTGTCACCTGTATCAGGAGACAATGGCTTGGAATGGTGGACCTTCCCCATGCCTGTCCAAGACCTCCATCCCTCAGTAACTTCAGCTTTCTCTACCTGGTTTTTTAACGTGAGAACTTCCTCTTTCATAGGTTCTTCTTCCACAATGATAATGGGGATGGAAAGCCTTTGAGCTATAGATGCAGGTGTTAGCTGTACCTCTCTCAAATCTTCCTTTGACATTGGGCTAGTGCTTGAAGAGACAGAGCTTAAAAGCCTTGGGGGTTTTGGTGGTGGCTGAGTGGGACGCTCTTCAACATGGGGAGGCTTTGTCTGAACAAGTGATTTTACTGGGGTCTGGTCCACCTTGCGTATGGATGGCTGCACCTTCCTGGGGGGTGGCTTTTCTTTTGGTGGTTGAGAAGGTGTCTCATCTTTGGATGTGTGTGACATCTCTGTTGATGCCTCCTTGATGCTTCTCTGTATCTCCCTTGAGGAACACTGCTCAGGGAGCTCAGCAAGTGGCTTGCTTTCATTTGACTTCTCCCCAAGCCTACTCACTTCTATGCTGATCACTGAAGATTTAATTGTGTCTGGTCTATGGTTTGATTCTTGTTGATGATTCAACTGGCTCTGATGCAGTCGTCCTTCAGGAGATGATGGTGATTTTTGCACTAATGACTTTGTGAGTTGCTCTCCCTGCTCCTGCTGCCATTGGATGCGTTCCCTGTCTTGCAGTTTCTGTAGGACCTGGGGTGGGATGGGCTCCAACTTTCTCAAAGGTTGCCATCCATGTTGGTGCACCTGCTCTGTGGAAAATGACTTTTTCATATGGGATTTCCCTATCAGGTTCTTGATTCGCTGGAGCTCCTGTGTGAACTTGTTCTCAATCTCCTGGACCTTCTGGGAGTAATGGGATCTATCCTCCAGGGAAGCAGCCCTCTGGCGGAAACTACACCTTCGTTCTGCAGCATCAGCTTTTACTGTCTCTCGCAGGTCCTCTCTGGAGTTGTCTCTGGAAATCCCCAACCGGCTTCCCCCATCGCCTGAGTCAATGGATGCGGCCCGGTTGAATCCAGCCCAAGAGCGCTCAGAGATGGGGCCTTCAGTGTGGTTAGTGCTCCTTCTCCTTTCCTCAAAGACTCGTACCTTCTCAAAAGTTTTGGAACTGGGTCTACCCACTTTAGCCAAGGGCCAGTGAGTCTGGTCCTTCCATGAGCTCTCATTGATGGGAGTCTGAGGACAGGAGTCTTGGGCACCAGACTGAGATGCTGCTGAGGCTTGGGACTGCTTGATCGTCTCCTCAAAGTCTCCTGACACTATGTCTTGGTAACTAGTTGGTATGAGAGTGACCGCTTTTTTGCGTTCCGAGAGGGATCTGGCAGGGATCATCCCAAAATGGACTGGCAAGGGAGCAGCAGTTGTACGCTGGCTAATTTGGGGAGGGGACAGAGTGGGAGGTGGGTGGACTTGGGTCTTAACTTCACTTAGAGTGTCTTCCGACTGGCTCCTGGAAAAGGTGTTTAAAGGAAATGTCCTGTCAGGGTAAAGGTCTGTCATGGGTGGGAGCCCAGCTGGTTGGCCCAGTTTGGAGTTATGTGCCTGGGGAGTAAGCAAAGGGGGTGGTTTTCTAAAGCCTCTCTCTCTGGGTATCTGTGTGAGGGACAAACCCTAAATACTGAGTGAATATGGTTTAGGGAAGCAAAACGAACCTACAGCTGATACCAGCAAATTATAATGGAAACAATTAGACAAGGTCAAGGAAGTCTTGGTCTTTAGATTGAGTGTAATCAGTAGGTTCTCGTGTGAATACTGATCTTGTATCAAATACAGCGCTATGAAGCAGGGTAAAGTGTACAGAATAACACAAATATGGGAATGGAATTCATAAATGATTGCTGAAGAAATAACATGGTGAGGTCAAACTATCCTTCAAACTGGATTATGGGAAACCAGCACATAAGGTATAGAAGGACATCCAGGAAAAGCACAAGCACAGAGTAATCAGTGTGGGATTACTGGGGCAGATGCACTGAGGAATGTAAACTGCTAGGACTGGCAGGAGTTCAGGGTACAGATGGGCCACACTCAACTGCAGCACCGCAAAAACAGATAAAACCCACATACACAAACACATGCAAGCAGAGGGCTTGATCCCAGTCACAGAAGACATGCATGAGAAGCAGCAGAAACCAACCAAACTCCGACCAAATGTGAACAATTTAGATTCAGCATGCTGCTCTGACTGCTGAATCTCTAAGTCTGTGTGTATTCATTGGTGTGTCGGTGGGACATGGACAAGGGTGGGGGACAAGGGAAAGCATGAGGGAAGGGTGGAGAGAATTCCAGTGATGGAGACCAACAGCAACGTCTACAATGAGAGACACATCTGATATAATGAAAAGGCTTATTTAGTGGAGATTGGAGTTTACAGTAATCTGTCGTATGCTAAGGGGTTTATGTGAGCTCTTGAAGCAAGTCCTTTTCAGTGTGATCTTCAGTGGAAATAAGATTCATGATATGAAAACGTTTGATTCCCTTTACATCTAAGAAGGATATTTTGACCCATGGCTGTCTCAATGACAGAGAGACTATGACATAATAAATAAAAAGGCTGATAACAAGCAGATGAAGAAATATGGCCCAAACCAATAAGAGATAGAGGGAAAATATATAGCCTCGATATTCCAAAAAACAAATTTAATCATAAAAACAGGATATAATTTGGGGTGATTTGAAGGTTTAAGCAGTGGAGGTATATGAGATGTGGGGTGTGTGTTGTGTGGAATGTGTCTACACCTGGCCCTGGAGATAACACAGGTATTACACTAAATTGACCAAGAAAACTTAGGAATAAGAACTACTGAATCAAATGTTGCAATTAGAGGATACTGCCTCAAAGAAAAATAACATTACAGTATTGTATATTCCTTTTTTTGATCACATTTAACTTTAATAGCCTTTACCTAAAAACACGCAGCAGTAGATCCATTCTGTTTGGATAATGTGAGTGCTGTGGAATACAGGATTTAATTACATGTAAGACAGGCAAAACACAGTCAGACAACGCAATGACCGGACTGGGGAAACAAAATGAAATGCGGACTAAATATAGAGGACTAATGAAAACTGTCATGATCCACCCATCCAAGCCTCATGTGTGCCACGCCCCCTCATTACCTCGTGTCCTGATCGTGGCCACCTGTTGTCGATTGATTCCTATGTCTAATTAGTCAGCGTCTCTGTCAGTGTACCCCAGATGAGTCATTGATGTTACCCGATGTAGTGATGTTAGTTGATGTTGGCGTCCTGTCCTGCGTGCTACCCCAAATAAACCCCATTTCTACCCTGTATTCCTGCCTGCTTGCTCCGTCTGCCTACCCCACGCCGTCGACTCTGCTCCCGACGTGACAGAATGACTCATCTCCCCGACAACGCACCGCAGCAAGTCGGTGACCAGCGGATCGGCTTGCTGCAAGAGGTGCTGTATTGGCGGAAACATCCGGAGGTCCAGGAAGATCCCCTGGCCCTGGACCTAGTCAGCCAGAGTGTGGACCTGTTAACTCGGGTCTCCCCGCCCAGTGATGCGTATCCCCTGCGCAGGACCTGCAGGAAATGCTGCAGCGGATTGCCCGGAGGAGAGCCCAGCAAGCCCCGCTGCACTGCCTGCAGGAGGCAGATCCAACAGGCAAACTCCCGGGAGCAGCACCACCCCTGCCTAGTGTCACAAGGTGGAAGAAAAAGAGGCGAAAGGGAAGGGCTCTGGAGGGTGACCGGACGCTCTCCCTGGGAGTCGCCTCATTCGCTCCCCTGTACCTCCCCGATGATGATTGGGGGGAATTCCCCTTCACCGAAGGGGATCAGATCCGGGAGAAGGTTATAGAGCTGCCTCCCCTGAACTGGTATTTTTACCGTGAGGTATGCCTAGGCACAGGAGACATTAGGGCCGTGTGGGACGCTATACCCTGGATCCCCGCGGCTCTTAAAGGGACGGCGCCTGCTTCCCCGGCGCCGGCCCTGAGGGCCATTGTGGATGCGCCGCCAGGCTCCACTCCCGAGGCTCCTGCAGCGCCGCCCACCTCCGCTCTCTCCTCTGTGGAGGAGGAGCTTGAGTAGGACCCCCTCGGGGACATCCCTGATGTGTACACCTAGACTCCGGCCAGGGCCACACTGACAACTGGCCCGCCTGTCTGTGTCCCGCAAGGGGAGGGGGCACAGACAGGGGGTCCGGGTCCCACCCACCCTGCCCCCTGGCTCACGCTCGCTCATCCTGGCTGGGGCTCGCCTGCAGTTCCATGGGCTCCTGCTCCTTGGTCGCCTGCGGGACCCCCTGCGGTGCCGCGTCACCCAACCTCGGTCCCGCCTCTGTCATCTCCTCAGTCGCCTGCGGGTTCCCCGAGGTTGACTCCTCTGTCGCCTGTGGCTCCCCCTCCTGCAGCGTGTCGGTATGCTATGCTTTTGTCGGCTCAGTCTGCGCCATTGCTTGCCGCGTCTTCCCCTCCCTCCTTCCCTTCGTTGGCATCCCCTCCAGCTCCCTCCGTCCCTAGTCCTGTCTCCTTGTCCCCCTTGTGGTCCCCTCCTGCTCCCTCCTATCCTTCGCCCGCGGCCCCTCCGGCTGCTGTCCATCACCCGCCTTGGGTCCCTCGGGCTCCCCTTAATCCCCCGTCCTTTCCCGTCTGGCCTCCTGTGTCTGCCCCTCATCCCTTCCTCCCTCGTGTTTCCACTCCTCGATCCCCTCTGGCTCCTCTCTTCGCTCCTGGTCCTTTTGTTTCTCCTGTCGGTGTCCCCCCTCTGTCTCCATTCCTAGTATGCCTGTCCGTGTTCCCTGTCCTGCGCCAGCTCGCGTTCTGGCTGTTTCCCCTGTACCTGTTTTGTGTCTCAGTCTTGTTCCTGGTTCCCCAGTAACCTGTCTCACTCTTGTCTTTCTTGTCTTGTCTCCCTTGCCTCATCTGCCCATTCCCTGGGGTGCGCCCGGAGTTCGCGTCTTGGGGGGGGCTATGTCATGATCCGCCCGTCAAAGCCTCATGTGTGCCATGCCCCCTGATTACCTTGTGTCTGTTCCTGATCATGGCCACCTGTTGTTGATCGATTCCTGCGTGTATTTAGTCAGCGTCTGTGTCAGTGTGCTCCAGATGAGTCATTGATGTTCCCCGATGTCGAGATGTTAGTTGGTGTTGGCATCCTCTCCTGCGTTTTACCCCGGAATAAACCCCATTTCTACCCTGTATTCCTGCCTGCTTGCTCCATCTGCCTGCCCCACGCCGACGACTCCGCTCTCGACGTGACAAAAACAACCAGAAACAGCTAATCACATGGGAATTATACACGAGGTTAACGAGGAGGCATAGCACACAGAAGAAGCAGACAATTGGGGCAGGACACGTTGTTTTTTTTTTCAATTTTACACATTGTTTGGATACATTTATTTTCTTACTTTACAAATTACTGTTTTGATAAATGTGCTTAGGTGTGTTTAGTACAGTATATGCTCTTCTTGTTTTATCCTGTTCAAAACATATGTAGGTGTAATTTTTTTGGGGGCTGGGAAGCAATTAATTGAATTTTCCCCATAAGAAATAATGGAAAACCAATCGGAATTCAAATTTTTTAGGATTCCATCTGGAGTTCTGAACAGATTAAGAGTTCTGAGGTACCACTATAATGCTAATCATGACCACAGAAGTGGACGATTAAATTTAAACTGACCAATTATTACTGATCAATAATTGTGTAGCAGAGACAGGGGAGGAAAGGAGACAATGGCTTATTTAATGTGCTGTCTTTAAGGTGGTGATCACTGTGCATGTGCCAGCTTGCATCATGATTTGATGTCTGTTTATTTGCTAAAAGCTAAATGGGGTGAAAGGAAAGAAAGAGACATGGTCTGTGTGTAGGGATGTAAACATACACTCAACTCACGTTTTGATACGATTCACAATTCTAAGTTCACGATTGTTAAACAGAATGAGCTCCAGACAAATTTATTAAAAATGATTTCTTTATCTTTCTAAACTGCAAAACGTGTCCTCTTCTTAACAGTGTAACTGAAATTGAATAAAATTCTGTTAAAAAAAATCCCAAATCAAAACAAATAAAAAAAAATCTTCAAATAAACGGTAACGCTTATTATGCTTGCTACATTAACTGCACCTTCATAATGCCTTTATACTGCATTCATAAAACGTTCAGTACACCTTCATAATGTATTCATTAAGTATTCAGAAATCATTCATGAACATCACACATGTATACCTTTACATCCTAGTATCCCTTAACAGCTGTAATATACATTAATAACAAACATTATATAATAATAGCAAGCATTGTAACTGTATAATCATGTAATGTTTGTTATTAATGTATATTAAAGCTGTTAAAGGGTGTCAGGATGTTAAACTGAACTTGCATGCTGCTAATGAATGTTCTATAAATGCATAATGAATGCATGATGAAGGTGTATTTAATATAAAGCGTTACCAAATAATCTACAGCTTGCATGTGCAGCTTTTTAGAATGGTTTCCCATTTTATGTAAAGTACTGTGAGGTACTCATAAAGTAGCGATTCATTTTGCACATCAGCCGGTCTAAATCGTCATACATTTCCTTCGATTTTTAACTGATTTGCAATTCATCATTACATGCCTATCTGTGTGTGCTCGGCTGTGTTATGTCCAGGGTCTGCTGTTGCCTGTCCAGTAGTTTGTGTTTGGATCATGATTTTTGAGCTGTGTTGTATTTGTACCTTAGGGCCAGTGAGTTGGTGCGGTGTCTTTTTTTTAATGTTTTGACATTAGCAGTCATAGAGTGGCACAGAAAAGGTCCTTCCTCTGTAGAGGCTGAACGTACTGCTGTAGTGGTCACTAGCAACAGACATACTCTCCTCAGACCCCCACACCGGGCAAGCCAAATTGGCACGGGATGCTCGGATCAGCGGCTCCACGCCCAGGTGCCTGACATGGCCCCCTGGCACCTCCTGCGGCTTCGCTTGCCTGCCAGCTCTCAGGGGGTCCTGCAGCCCCGGTGCTCTTGAACCCAAGGCTGGCGCCTCCTCTTTCTCCACCGCCGTGTCCTGATCAGGACTCCAGCTGTCTGTGCGAATTCTCCTACTTGGACCTGACTCAGAAAGGACGCTCCTCACTCCTTCACCTGAAATTAACAAAAAGCCATCAAACACTGGGCCTCCGAAGGATCGCAGGAAAACTGTGCTTATATGAGGGAGCAGGCTGAGTACAATTAGGATAGGAGTACAATTAGGGTGAGGCCACAGGCATTAAATCTGTGGCATTGAGTCTGCCACAGAGGGCAGCACTGCACCGGAAAAGCACTGTACCAGACTGCTGATCTGCAAAGCCCCTGGCAATGTGACATCATCAGCAGGGGGGAACAGATGCTCAACTGACATATCACAGAGGAGTGGCCCAAGTGCCATGCTCACCCAACAGGCCACTGCTTGGCACAGTGTTTTTGTTGCTTGAACGTGGAAAGGTTTCAAGGAGCAGGGCAGGTTAGAAGTAAATCTTAAGCCAGCAAAAGTAACAGTACTGGACGGCAAAGCTGGGAAAAGTGGCATGGAGGCGTATTCCCCATCGACAGGGGGCAGGCAAACACCCCTGTCTGTCAGTTAGAGGCTCCCATGGTGACTAAAATTACATGAATTTTTAAATGATCATAGTCGAGAACAGCTAATTAATCTCCCCCTTGATACACCACACTGTGCCAGCTAGGGGCAGCAAAGACAGCCACCCAGCTTGCTCTTTGGGCTGCAGGCTTCACTGAGCAACATGTCGTTCTTGGCACTACCCAGTCGCTAGTAGGAGTCAGAGGAACCCACCTGCTGGAAGCCAGATTAGGATCTCCGGTTTTCAATGATGAACCTTTAATATCAGTCCTACTGTTTCATGATTTAGCCAACCCAGTTATGAAGAGCAGTTTGTGGCTTCGCCCTTTATACACCTGTAAACACTTATACAGCAGAGAAGCTGGGAAAGTGTTGCTTCATCTATGATTTCATGCACAGATGGTTTTAGGTTTTGGTGCCTTATCAGGGGCAGGGCTTCATGTCTCATTCCTCTCCATAGCAACCCAGTTCTGATAGATGCAGACGGTAACAGAGACTATTTAAGACAATGTGTTATTTATACTCGCTGACAAACTGCGCTGAGCTGTGGTCAGCTAACAAAACACTACGGGGCACTTGACGTTCAGCCAGAAACATCTCCTGACTGCATCCCCTGCACTGTCCCTGTGTCTTTGTGTCCACTTGGGCAAGGTGGCCCAAGTCAGTGGCTTAAAGTAGCAGCAGTGTGTGAGAGAGAGAAAGACGCTGGATGTATTTAAAAGCTTCTTTCCCAAGTAGTGTCACAGAAACAGCTTTCAAGCCAAGCAAGAAAACCCAGTGTATAACACTTCAGAAACAGCTGCATACTGGTCCTGTTGGATGCAGCCATTTGCATGAATATTTCTACATCTGTTAGCTTTGAAAGTTTTCAGCAATTCAACCATCCAGGATTTATTTCCTATGTCTGAAATAATACAGCGGGGTGACAAATGTAAACGCAAAGCCATTACCTTAGCCTTTGGTCATTGATTTATGGTTGCAAAAGATGAACGTCATCACACGTTAAGTGCAATCTGATCTAAATCATGGGAAGAACATTTGAAGACCATCATGGTGCTGATGATGCACAAGGAGAAGCCCCCTGCAGCTCACAGTTTTGGCAGCCCACCCCAGACTGTGTTCCTACTTCAAGGTTTCAGTGGTGGTGGAACACCCTCTCCAGACCACCAGCAGTGAGAACATGTCTATATTACTGTGTGAGTACAGACCCCCGGCCATTCACCATAGAGTGGTTTACCTCTGCGGGGGGCTCGCTTTGCCTGCCCTCCAACCTCTCCCTTAGCCTCCATCGGGACGTGGGCCTCCATGGTCTCATCTTCGGTGGTCTCTGAGTCTGGAAAGAGATACAGTAAGAGATACAGCAAAGGGATCAGTGAGACAGACACAGGGGCTCCAGAGAGCAGCAGGGGGGCATGTCATGTGGACGACATTGAGAAACATAGTGTGAGATGGACACCAGAGAGATCATGAAACAGAGTGATGAGGTGATGCCGTGATGAACAGGGAAACACATTAATGATGACATGAGCGTGACCACTTAATCTTCGTGTGTACCCATAAATTATGACTTTCACATGTGAGCTTGTCATTCAATATCACTGAGGTAGAGAACGATGGATAGGATGAAGATCCAGAACACTCAATGAGGGCTTTTACCGTAACGCTGTTTCCTGCAGGAGTGGAAAACTTCGCTTCCATAGTGGTAGCAAGGAAAAGCAGACAGAAAGCCCTGTTACTATGGGAACTGCTTGTACTCCTACTCACAGCCAATCAGCCGCAGCCAGACCGCGCAGCATGTCGAGCATCACCACAGCACTACTGACATGGCCTGGGACTGTTTGATGAAGCTACAGCAGTGCGTGTCTGCTGGGGCATAATCGCCGTTGTGTGGCACGTTGCCATAGATACTCTCATGCTACAAACGCCAGAACCTTCTGAGTATATTCTGACACTTAAAAACAAGACGGGCTCGACACAGACACAATTAGAACTAATACTAACAACACAAATAATATAACATGATCAAGAGAGAATTTTTTTCAGCCAGTAATTTATCACAGTATAAGAAGCAAAAGAGCTTGCATAATATTTATAGCAAGTTCAACATTTAACAACAAGGCATGTGCAAATGGAATTTATGGTTAAGTTTCAGGATGCCTTGGTGATGGCTGGATATTTGTCCCAATCACAAACCTTTGACTGGCTGGGTGGGGGGGGGGGGGTGCTAGGGGCATGAAACCTTCTGCCCTCACAATAAAGAGGAAAGCAAAGTTTGCTGGAAAGCAAAGTTCTCAGGACATGGCTATGACTCAGTGAGTCCAGCATTTATACAGCAGGACTATAGCTTCACCCATAAAAGAAGCATGCTTGGTTCTGAGAGACCTGAGTAACTGGCTCAACAGTGAGTGACCTGCTCTGGTGCACCCTGGGTCCCAGAATAATTCAAGGCACCCAGATGGACTTGACCTATTTTGACAACATATCTTTCAGATTTGAGTCGGAAAACCTTTGGGACATTGTAGGCGAATGCATAACTGATGACTGAAGTACAAGTGCTCCCTCTATTGGGATGATCGATCGGGCGCTCCCTTGACTGGGATGACTGAGGCATCCTTAAACTTGGGTGAATGGCAAACACATTGTTGCCTAGCAAATTCTCTGGAATGCCACTGTAGAATCTCTACTATAATAACCTGTTATCTATAAACCCAAACACACCATGGGTAAACCGTCCAAAGGTTCGACTAGAGTGTCCAGGTTTCTGAAATGAGAAGACAAAAAATGTATTTAGTGATGGGCATGTACATGAAAGAATAAAGAATATTACCAAGTATCACAGACATGCACTGTGCTATGACCATGCACAGGTTAAATTAACAGTGCCCCCTGATGTCTACAGAGGTAACTCTAGCACTAATTAGCAGTAGTGAAGGAGAGAAACTAGTATGTAGACTAAATCAAAACCCTCACACACATCAGCAAAATATCAGGAAGCAGCAGGAAGAGCCTGGAACAGCCAGGTCTATTGAGAATCCAGGATAGCTTGCACTCAGATAGGCAGGGGTTCTCAGGGCAAGCTGGCTTGAGCCAATTCCAACTAATATATTGATGGCAAGGATAAATGCATCCATACAGAGCACCCATCAAAATGATCACTACAATAATGTAAAGAGATTCCCCCATGGCTCAACCTTGTGGTGTTGGTTTTATTGCTGCGAGGTGAAAGGCTAGAGACAAGCAGACTAGTGTCCCACCCTGGGACAGCGATCAGGGACAGCAACTGGGGACAGCAACTGTGGACAGCTACTGGGGACAATGATCGGGAACAGCGACTGGGGATAGCGACTGAAAACAGTGACCAGGGAGAATAACTGGGGACACCGACTGGGAACTGGGGATTTTCAGGAGATCAATGAGCTTCACACATCTTTGGATGGATGGGGTCTCCACACCACTCACCCCACATAAAGGGAGGAATATTTTTTATAGGATGACCATTTAATACAGGAATTAAATATATACATACACAACCCTCAACTTGAAGAAAGCAGCAGATCATATGACTGTCAACTTTGGAAACCAAATGTAGAGGCCCATAAAGACTGTTGGGAGTCTGCATTATGAGGCCGGGACATGACGGCGGAAACCCAGCCGTACCCACTTGGTGAGTGACCGATGGCCTGCATTCTGACAGAGTGACCCATATGTTGAACATCTCCAATCCCACCACTGGCAACAATCAACACCTTAATGGATGGTGACAATGACAGTGTATCTGTCTGTCTCCTTATGGGCAGATGATGATGGAGTTCGGGCCTTATGGTCAGGCTACTGGTTGCTCTCCTCTTAACCCATTTTAATGAAACCATCTAGTTACCAAACCTGGAATTCACTGATCGTGTATTCACAGATCTATATGCAGGAATTATGTTAAAACAGAATAATCACACCTAAGGTTTAAAAATAATACTACAGTTTACTTTATATTATTACTTTATGTTTACTTTATATTATTATCATGTTATTAACATGCTAATAATATAAAACTGAGTCCGAGTGTGATAAAAACTGTGTTAGGGTGACCTGTGTTTTATCATTGCCTCAGCAGAACCAAGAAGCCTGTCACCTTCTCACCCTTTGCTGGCCACCACATCCTCTCAGACCCAGACACAATTACCTCCTACCCACTGCAGGCATGCATTGACTGCACCTCTGTGGCCGGACCCGCTCTTCCACATGAGCATTTTCTCCAACATCATTCTAACAGCTTCATGTCTGGATTGCAGGTTCCCCCACCTCATCCTGTGCTCACTGTGCCCCTCATCACAATCTTTAAACTAGGGGTCACCAACATGGTGCCCATGGGCACCAGGATGCCCCCAAGGACCACATGAGTCACCCACGGACCTGTTCTAAAAATAGCACAACTCAGCAGTGAGCAGCATCTAATATTTCATTTTATCCTGTTGCTATTCTTCTTTAATCACATTTGCATTTATATAGATTTGAAAATGACAATATCTAAAAAAAGCATTTAGAAACATGCTTATTATACTGAACAGATGTGTTATTTAAGAAGAGTGTATTAAAGTGGTAGGCCTTCGTATGGCTCAGTACCTGTGAAGTAAGTAAGGAAGGTTGGTGATCCATGCTTTAGACCCTGACACAGATAACTAAAGAGTGCCTACAAAATGCAGACACAGTTTGTCACTGCTCCACTTCCACAGCCATTTGCCCAGATCACACACAGCATAGCTTCTCTTCTAGGGACCGGACAGGATAAAAGCTACCAAACTGGCCTTCTTAGTCCGCAGCTTTTGCACTCGCTCTGTGATTCTGATTCTTTCCCTCTTGTCTTCCTAAAGAACTGCTCATGGTCTGACCTACTGCAGCAAATTAATCTGTGCCACGAAGCCAGAAGCATGACCTGTGTGACACACACAAAAGGGCGGTGGGCCAGGCAACAAGCATTAAAAAATAAGCATAAAGCAATAATCACAGTAACACAGTGAAGGCAGTGATAGACATGGCAAGACAATTTCCCTGACCCTGGCACAGCTGATTGGCTCAAAGGCATTATAACTGTTTTCCTGAGTGTTTGGCATCATGGGATAGAGCAGCTAGCTCCGTAAGACTGCTCCTGTCTGATCCTGTCACTTCCTGTGCCTGTACCCCTCCTGGTACCCTGGGTGCCTTTTTATGTCACGGTGACATTTTGGAGGGAGGTCAGTTTAGAACCCACACTGGCAGCATTTTGTAAGTCAGGGGACACATGTGATGGTGTCCAGTCCGGCTGGCTGTAGCTCTGGCTTCCTTTGCACATCTGCCCTATATGTTTTGTGATGGCCACACCTCAGGCAACACAGATCACAAGCAAAGGGGACAAGGGTCAGAGTTCACAGACAGCTGTACTCACCTGGAGCCTCTTCTTTGACCAGATCTTCTTCATGGTTGTAACAGGTCCAGGTTCTATTTTGTCTTCCAGTGTGGGACAGAGAGATTTTTTTTTTAAATGCACGGCCCTCCCGGCACATGGACTGGTGACCTCGTCTCTGTGGCAATGACACCCCTCATACTAGACACTGACTGGTCCCAGGTTCAGGCAACATCTCCAGCCAAAACTTCAATGAAAGACGTCAATGACAATGAAGCCAGAAAGTTTGGATTTCCTAAGATGTGGTTCATCCAGCGCTGGTGAAAAAGCAGCATGCGACACAGGTGAACCGGTGATTTGCTTCAGGGGCTTTGAGCGAACTGAGGGCCCCGACACTACCACGGCAGTCCCGCACACGATCGATGGAACAAGGAGAGCTCTGAATATCAGCCAGTGCAGTGGCTAGCAATAAAGGAAGAGAGAAGAAGCAAGAGTGATGGAGACAGAGAAAGGGAGAGGAAGAGCGAGAGAGAGGCAGAGACAGAGAGGGAGAGAGGAGGGGGGGGGAGAGCTTTCACTGGTCTGCTTCCTCCAGAGAGAAAAAAGCTGTGAGTCAGCCCCCCCCCCCCACCACCACACACACACACACAAACAGACACACACTCTCACTGACCTGAGAGCTAAAATGCAGGTTGATCTCTCCTTTTATCATCCCCCACCTCTCCCCATTCTCCTAAAAGCCTAAGATTCTGCCTATACCCCACAGTAGACCATGGCTGAAGAGAGCTTCAGCTGGCAGTTGGTGGCGATCGATACTGCCCCCACCAGACAAAGCTGCGACACCATAACAGCTGCTTAGTCTCCAAACACTTGCGGCAGTCTCTCACCTCTGAATAATATCAGTAACAGTCCTCCCCCCAATCCTGACTTCCATCCTGAGCAAGAGGAGTGAGTCTGGGACCTCCAGGAGTCAGTGTATTTCCTTTCGCCGCATTCTCTAATTGTGGGACCTGTTGCCGTGGTAATAGAGATGGTAACGTGCACACATCGAGTGGAGATGGTGGCGATGTGAGCCTCCACCACCCCCCCGGGTGCCAGGCCAGTGGGTCAGCTCATATTACTGGAGGTTAGAATGTTTACACACTGCTGGCTGAGGGGGTGGTGACTATACTGCGTCACCCTCCATTAACACACCTCTCTAATTACAGGCCTGTCATGCGTGTCAGAGTTCCAACAAAAAGCACCTCAGTAAGTGCCAGCTGACATGTGGTCCTTTCACATGAAAGGGAGGACTTTTCCAGCTTTGCTGCTGGCTTGTTTGTCCTGCCGAGGGCGCTGTGCCTCATTTCCGGTTTATGATAACCCATTCGTCTTCTGTAATTCGCTTTTGATAAAACCTTCAGATAAATCAGCTTATGTGTGTTGAGGCTGTTCAAGATAAACACGAGGATCCAAGTGTGATAAACAGCCTCCGTCTGTAGTACAGGATGTGGAACAGCAAAAAAAGCAGGATTTAATGGAGAAGAGCAGCCTCTGAGATGAGTGCAAGCAACATTTGCAGCAAAGTCCCAAGCAGCTGCCTTTAGTATGGTGAATCTAGTGGGCAAGAGTGAGACTAGAACTGACATCATCCAGAGCAGCATAGACACAGATGGCAACTGACAGACCTACACTGATACTACATGTGGAACAGCACAGACACACTCAGCCACAGACCAGATTCTTCAGAGATGCAGAGTGCCTGAGCATGAAAGGAAATGACTACAGTAGTAAACAAAGAGGAGCACATTTTCACGACAGCTAGTAAGGGTTCAGACTATGCACTCCCATGAAAGGTAAAGCTGACAAAGTTGATTCAGTATATGTCTTGTTTTTCTGCAGATATAAGATAAAATGTTACATATCTGACATCATTTATTATGTGCCCACTGTGCTGTCAATCACAAGATGAAACAATGCTCATAAATCATCAGAACCTAATGACACCAAAGGTGCTGAATGGCTGAAATGCACCTCACAAAGTTCTGACTCTTGACCCATCATAGTTTAGGTAGCTGACAGGCAGAAGAGCAGAAGAAAATCAAGTCGGCATAGAGGACAGTCATAATATAACGATAATTTTATGGCTCTGTTTATAAAATCCCATCTGTGCATTCTGGTTGAAATATGAGTCATTTTGCAAACTGCCAGTAGTTTCTGTACTAGAAAGCTGAGATGTTACTTTCAGGCTTAATCTAATCACATCTTGTGATCATCTTACTAACATTCTGAAGTACACGCAATACAGCTTTCCTATTGTAAATTTAAAGAAGTAATACTAATCTCAGGTTAAACAGCTATAAATTATTTTTAGCCATTTAAACATCTCATCCAAGATGGCCATGAAATCGCACCCATAAGGACACAAACCAGAAAGACGCAGACCCCTAGGGATACAAACCAGACATGACACTCCCTCTAAAGCAACACCTAAGGATTCAACTTCACACGCCCCTCTCTCTGACGCAGACCTCAAAGGACACAATCGGGACACGCCCCTC
>JAODUD010000001.1:52279698-52293602 GCA_026784285.1 Stomatorhinus walkeri | reverse complement strand
AATGCACCCCCCCCCCCCAAACCCCCACTGATAAAAAGTCTGCTTTGGGCCAGTGTAGGCTCTTGTGACGCAGTACAAGTTCCTCTTGATTTATAAACACCTCAACTCTCACTGACACCAAGCAGAACTATGTGGAGATCCAGCAGCATCTCAGAGGTCAGGGTCAGTGGTTCAGCTGTGTACCACCGCCTTCCCACAAGAGGAAATGAAATCCAGATCTAGCAGATACCCCTCTGAGGTGTGCAGCTGAGGCCCGGAGAGGGTGCAGACCCCACCCCCTTCTGGCCTGTGACTGCAGTGCTGGCAAATAGCAGAACCCGCCACTTTGGACCTGGGGGGGTGGCCAAACATCTGTTCTGTGTTGCGTAAAACCAGTGCAGCCAGGGGGAGATGTTTAGCTACAGTGATACTGACTGCCGATTCCTCCGAGAAGAAACATGCAGCAGCCACTCAATAATAAGAAAGCTGGGTACGTATGCTTCTTCAAGGGGCAGAGATGGCACCAGGCAAGACGAAGGAGGCATCCGAGATGTGCTCCAACACAGACAGCCCACATTTTGTGGCACGCAGCAGAGCCCGATGGCACAAAAGCCCAGTGGATATTCATGTGAAACCCTGAGAGATAGGGCCAGCTGCGCTCCCTGGATATCGCTCTGCGGTATGAAGCAGAAAGCTAAGGGCCTCAAATCAGTTACAAACAAAAGTGGATCCCAAATTCGCCAGAAGGCAGCTTATCCCAAGGCAGCCTGGTTACGGGACTTTGCTGGCCCTCCAAATCCCACAGACCAGACGGCAGGTCTGAGCCCCTGCCCAGAACAGTTTGACCCTGGAGAGAGTCAGGCCATAAACGGCTGAGACCCCACACCCTCGAGCTGGCAGCGCGCCCCAACCAGGCCAAGCCCACTGTGGCTGACGTGTCCTCGCTAGGCCCTTGTTCACCCCCCCGCCGCCCCGACCAGGGGGCCAGAGTTGCACCAAGGGGTGGGAGGCTCCCAGGGTGATTAGCGTGTTCCCAAACACGTTGCTTGGGCAAGCCTGAACAGACAGAGCTGCACAGGGCAGCCAGAGGCACACCTGGAAAGATGGGGGGGGGGGTCTTGTGCACATGTACCATGCAGGTGAGAAAAGGGCTGTGTTGGTGACATGCTCTGGGCGATTGTGGGCAACTCTCTGGCATACCTGTGAGAAGGTTAAAGAACCACTTGCAGCGCATGTTATGGCGCACCAGCAGGGTGTAGGATGCGGGACCTCCATCCTCAAACTGCATGTGCAAGCTCTGAGAGCCCAGGCCCACCTCCAAGTAGCAGAGGTCAGCCACACGGTGGTGCTCCCTCTTCTTCAGCCAATCAGACGGCTGGCCTCTGCAAGGGGGAGGGGACAGGGGTCAGGACACACTGGCCCGCTGAGCCTCTCTTTGGCTTGTTTAAGGCTGACATTCACAGCATCGTCTCTGGTGAAGGAGGCTTGTTGAGACTCATAAATAAAGCAGTGTTTCACTTTAGGTCATGGAAGGACATGTTCGACTGAATAAGGTAGCACAGGCTTCTACATCACAGAGAGATTCTAGATCACAACCAGGCTGAAGAGTAACATCAACATATTCTTTCATTGAAACAAAATGTCCAGTACACGTCCTTTAATAAGGAAAAGGACTGCTTCACTGTGTCTGTATGGAATTTACCCGAAACATCCCTCACCCTAAGAAATGGGACACATGATCCTGTTTGTGACGGTTTCAATAGCACTAAAACCATTCAAAAAAACAGGACACACAGGCAGGCTGGCAGAGACAGACAGAGATGAGATCTCCAAGGAGGGTGCCACTGATGGCAGAAATGACTGAAAAGTCTCTTTATTAAAAGTTATACAGGAAGAGGAAGCTGAGAACAGGTTGCACAGATGTTGTGAAAGTGGGGGGCTGTTTCGACATGCCGCTGAACGTGGATGTGTTTCGACATGCGACTGAGTGATTGCTTTATACTTTTTTTTTGTCAGACTCGTCACCAACCAGCTGAGCAGGATTAAGGAATGTGTTTTGACGCGACAAATCACAGCAGGCAAGCAGCAGGCTTCTGCGCTTGTGATTTAACCAGGTCTCCATCCTGATCTAGAAACATTGTAGGCGTTGTGCTATCGTGATCAGGGGACCTGTCGTAAAACCATCACTCCTCATGTTTCCGTGTCCAGAAGGCGGTGAGACTCACTGCATTTCTGAGGTGATCTCCAGGAAGTAGAAGCGCTGGTCTGACACCACCAGGAGAGATGCACACTCCTCAGCCTGGCCAGACCTCACCACCGACATCTGGGGGGGTGGTAGGGGGGTTAAGGTTGGGGGGCAACCAGGTAAACTCCAGAGGAGCCAGATGTCAGTAGCAGCCTCTGTGGCTAACCTCCCAGCTTGGGAACTAGAAAACACAGTATTCATTACTGCCTAGGAGGGACCCTACTACTGTAGCCTTAAAATGACCATTTTGACTAAATAACTGCTAATTAAACAGAATAGAATATATGCAGTAAATAAAAATAAAGATGGGTGTTAACAATGGGGATCTCGGTATTAGAATCAGCTACAGTATGTACCAAGATATTACTGAAGGGCCATAATAACAGTACCAACTGGGTTAAATTAGGGCTGCACCTAAGCCTTGCAGGATGGTAGATCTCCAGGAGCAGGGTTGGACAGCCTGGTTAAGGACATACTGGTGAAATTCCATAAGGGACTACAGCGTTGGGCACTAGGTATCACCCCATTCAAAGATCCCAGCATAAATGGTGGGAATGGTGAATCACTCTGGAAGTATGTGCAGACAGCGGGTGAGGAGCCCTCCTTATGCCATGTAGACACCGCCTTGCCTTGAGGAAACAGCGAAGCTCCTCTGAATCCTCCTCAAACACCTCCATGTCTAGGTAGAGCTTCAGCCGATGATCCACAGCCTCAAAGTCCTCAGAGAGCAGGTCAATCTGGGCTGTGGGGGTCAGTCAGAAGCCACTGATGTGGGCAGGTTATCCCTAATACACTGCACATGCCATAATGAGTTACTCTAGCCCTGTGGGACTAACGCGGGGCCTTAATGCAGAGCTGACGGCCGGTGTGACTCCCTCTCTCAAACATCATAAATCTACAGGCATCCATTTAAAACACAGCTTGACCGCAAAAACACAAATTAACGAGCAAAAGTGGCACTAAAATGTCAGCCAGTAATATTTTTACAGACTTTATGGACGGTTAATTTGCAGTCTAAAAAAAAAGCACAGGCAAAAAAAATTTGCCATGAAGTGGAGAAACGAGGGAAACAAGTTTATTTAGACGAGCCTGGAAAATCCGCAACCTGGCAAAGGCAACAATCTCTGGCGGACAGCACAACATGATGCAGGGTGACAACACCGCAGGGTTGCTGGGTCCTGGCCCTCCTCAGTGGCAAAACAAATCGCCTGATTAATTAAAGAGGACCAGCTATTTCAGAGCGAGGAGGAGCCCTCTGCCTGATTAAAGATGGGCAGACCAGATCAGAGGGGCCTCGCCTCTGAGGACAGACTGTGAAACCACCGGCAGGGGGGTGTTTCTGTATGGAAGCCATACCGGCCCAAAGCACCAGACAGGGTAACAGGTACTTGTAGGCATGACTGCAGGAATGACTTGTTAGCAGCTGGACTGATTGACAGCATGGCACCAAAATCCCTAGGTGCAAAAGTGTGACCCAGTTCAGTGGGGGATCGAGCCCCCTGAAGGTATGCAGGGCACATTGGGGAAGGGGCCTCATTCTACCCCTTTGGGGTAAGAATGAACTTTGTTCCTTCTGCATTCAATGGAAACCAGTTAATATTATGATCCATGTATTTAGGGTCAGAGGTTGATCAGAACTCCCTGCCATTCAGACCTAGACGCCCTCACCCTCGGTGGACCAACCTGGGCTGGACCCCACAGCAGGGGGGCTGGTGTCTGGCGTGAGCCGGGGTGTGCTGTAGCTATAACTCAAGCTGGTCGCAAAGTCCACTTCCCTGCCCTGGGCTGAGGGAGGGGCCAGTGCCTCATGCAACCTGTTGGGGGTGTGGAAGACCTGTAGCCCCTCTGACCCCAGACAGGAGGTGCTGCTCCTGGCGGTAAGGAATGTCTCAGTGAGCTCAGATGTCTCCTCTGCTGTTTGTTCCTGCGTTCTGCGTGGGGGACTGGTGCTGCTGAGGGTCTCAGCCTTTGGGTTCTGCAGGCATTGAGGGGGGGGGCAGCTAGTCAAAAAAAAAACTAAACAGAAAACAGAAGGGTGTGCTTCAACCCCTACACCCCCCGCCTATCTGGGTAGCATTACCAGAGTGCTGGAGGCGACAGCCCCATCCTCAAAGGTGAAGCTCGGGACGGCAGCATCTGTCTCGCTCAAGCATGGGCCGGGAGTGCTGGTGGAGGGCCCCCGCCAAACAGCTCGCTGCACCACGTGATCGCTGCCACATTTTGGGCAGGCCAAGGCATCTCCTTTGGGGAGAAAACACTACATCAAGGCCAGTAGTTACCTGGTTAAAATCCCAGTAGATATCATCCTGTAGTTATACTTCATGCCAGATAGAAATAGTCTGTTTTGTGAATGAAAAATGAGCTCTCTGTAAACACGGCCTGTCAAAACACAGTACTGTGTGATTACAGAGCCACACGCACATACACTCAGCATCACAGTCAGACTGTTCCAGGGACCACCTGTCCCCAGATGCCAGCGTGACAGATTCAGATTCTTTGCAGAACCTCCAGTCAGTGGCCATGTCTGGACTTGTCGGGTTTGGGTTGTTGCTAAGATTCCGGCGTCACACCAGACATTCCTGCTCCGCTGTCATGAAGGCAACTCGCGTTACCATTCGTTAGACCACAAATCACAGTTTCCACTTCCGTACTCAACTACTGAAAACAACTTGAATCACTTTGAACGGTTTAGATTACAGGAGAAAGCAAAAGAGGGCGTGTTTCAGGAGAGGATCAGCCTTCATAGCCACATATGGACAGCAGTTAGGAAGCCATTCATGCAACACTGCCAGTCATCCAAAGGTACGCTGGGGAAACAACGGTGTCCTCTGGTGGATGATTAGGATAGTAGCACCTTTGGCACATTAACAGAGGAACCTTACCATACAGTTAATGCCTGTCTGAAAGGGCAAACTGGGCTGGACCACATGGGATTTGTGGGTTTGAGTGTTTTTTCATGAGAGGCACCACTCCCTGACACTCTCCACCCCTGCTGCCAGTGCCCCCGTCTCCCTTGGCCCTGCCTCCTCACCAGCTGAGTCACGTCCTGCTTCCGTGTCTTCGAGCTCCCGGTCCTGGCGACGCCCCCGATGGAGGAACTCAGCTTGACACCTCAGACACTGCAGAGGGGTACCCAGCAGGTGCCCCGCTGCCTGACGCCCATTGTCCTCAGTGACACGGGACAGGATCTCAACCAGCGCCTGTGTGGGGGTCAGGGTATGAGTTTTAAGGAGCGCAAGGTGAAACACAGACAAAGCCCAGCCAGACATGACCCTACATACTAAGGTTTAAATATGGGTCTGGACCAAACTCTGCAAAGGAGGCAAGCAAACACACTTCCTTATGGAAATTTCTGAAGCTCACTCCAGATAAAGTGCACTGGAGGGTGGGGATAGGTAAGAAACAGATCACTCGACAAGAGGCGTTCTTCCACCGCGCCAGGTACCATACACAGTACTTCAAGGTGTTGGTTTTCCACTGGTGTAAAAATCGGTAACGACAGCAAATGACATCACAAGTCGAGGCGGGTATTTTGTACTGACTTTTTGAAAAATGGCTGCAGTATATTACACGGCTTGGTGATGTGCAAAATTTACCAGGATTGCATGTTATACACATGCAATTTTACGTCACTAGTCAGCTATATTAAAATAAGCCTTTTTCTTACTTTCAATTCTGTACAGACAATTTTAATTATTATTCCTTTTATAGATTTATATATTTTAAAATCAGTTTAACGTTTACCTCCGCTGCTTTTGCAGGAGTGCTGCATGCGTTCTCCAAGACAATCGTAATCATTTTCATCCTTGCCATTTAAATCACTCGAAGACGCATTTGAGAGAAATTTATGAACTCCTTTATTGGTGTATAAAGACCCGCAATATTTATTGCAACAAAATCACATTGCTAGGATGGCAAGCTGTATGTGTGCTATATTAGTATATTCAACAAAATACTTTTTAATTTTTTGTCATGCCGCCCGGATGTTCTTACGACCAAATCG
Source organism: Stomatorhinus walkeri (assembly GCA_026784285.1). Classification (NCBI taxonomy): domain Eukaryota; kingdom Metazoa; phylum Chordata; class Actinopteri; order Osteoglossiformes; family Mormyridae; genus Stomatorhinus; species Stomatorhinus walkeri. Next base: position 52,287,375 of record JAODUD010000001.1, on the reverse strand, counting down.
CATTTCTTTTTCACTTTGTTTATCATTATTTTCTGTTTTCAAGGCGGCATTTGTATTGCGTTTCAGCAGCAGGCTATTTGCAACCAAATCTGCAAAGAAAGCATTTCAAGACCCTCCCCAAAACATCAAAGTACCAATGAAGTACCCCAGCTGGTTTGGCACTTTCAGTGCTGGTACTCAAGCAGAAGTCAATAGAAAAGCAAAAGTACTGAAAGCATCATACCAAAAGTATGGCACTTCAGTCACAGCACAGAAGTACAAGGTCCTCACCTGTAGTGCCACCTGGGGGTTGTCATCTAGCAGCACATACTGCCGTTTACGCCGTGTGCGGCTGATGTAGCTGAAGTTCAGGTGCAGCGAGGGCAGCGTGCGCTCTCCTGCCTAGTGGGGGGGGGCAGGGGGTATTTATTATCTACCACAGGGACATGACATCAAGACAGAGGATAAGAGCAGCATGACCTCTGACCTTGTCCGCCCACACAGCCTCGGAGGTGGTGACTTCCCTCAGGCTGTCCAGCTCCAGCCGGAGCAGAACAACTCCACTGTGCATATCCACCTCAAGCAGGTGACCTGGTTTGACCCGCAGGAACAGTGGGCAGGGCGACTTCCTGTCATCCGGTTTCTCCGCCGAGTCCAAGATCACTCCAACCAGCAGGGGAAGACACTGGTCCACTGAGAAACAGGCCGAGGTTAAACTCAAAAACAACGGCACCTGCGAGTCTTTTTCTTAATGGCACCTTAAGATACCAGCAGAGTGTACAGGGAACCCTGACCTCCAAGCTCCTCCTCCTCTGGGACAGCCTCAACACCCACGAGTGTCGGGACCCTCAGGCTGGTCTCCAGTGTGGACTCCCCTTCTCCAGGGCTGCAGCCAGGCCACTGAAGTGTAGACTCTGTCTCCGGGTCAGACCCAGTTTCTCTGGGCTCAGGATGGAGCAAGGGGGTGGGGAGACTGTCAGAGGGGGCTACAGCATGGCCTGGGATGTGTGTAGAGTTGAGGACATAGTGGCCATTGGCAGCTAGCGCCCCAGAGGCTGGATCTGTCTGCCTCATTGGCACCGCATCCAGGTGGTGCTGATAGCGCAGCCAGTCTTCACCCAGCTGCTCACGGAACACGTCCATCCTCTCGATTTCCTTCTGGTGGTGGAGCACGATGTCTGTGATATGAAACAGTCTCCACATCATTACTGCAGTGTTTATCCAACTGACCAGTGGCTTTTTTACAGCACAACTGTAATGCCTAAAAGCTCACTAGTATCGAAGCTCTGCTAAAGCTGCAGCCATCTGATCCCTATTCTTAAGGCTAGTTCATACTTCTCTGTACACGTACTAGGGGACATGTCATAGAGCAGACATGTCTTGATTTTAAAAACAGTTGAACAAAGTTCATGTTACACACATGTGCAAAGTATGTGGCTTGACCAGAAAAGTATGAACGTTTCCATGAACGCATACGCAGAGTGGATATGCGAATGTCGCGCTTGTGCAGATAAGTTTGAACCAGCCTTTAGGCAATATGCCTACTGACCGTCAGCAGTACTACTCACCGTACCGGATAGCCATGGCCTTGGACTCGTGGTCTGTGTCACTTGGCTCAGAGATGCTAGCTCTCCTCACACGCACCCTGTTCTGTGACAAAGGAGCAGCCCCCTAAGCACCAAGTACAACAAGTACATGGAAGCCAACTGGAGGTGGCAGCACTGACACGGGTGGGGGGAGCTCACCTTGGATTTCTTTTTTGGTAACCGTGTCACCCCCGGTTCACTCACAGAGAGACTGTCACTCATGTCCCCACCTCCGCTGGAAACTTCTGTGGCCCCCCGCTCGGGCACTATGGCAACTGCAGGCATGGTCTGCCCCAGTCGTCCAATCGACTGCCCTGACTTGGGCAGAACCTTAAAAGAAGAATGACTGAGTTTTGGAGCCAATGATGTATTAACACTGATCTCAGAGCAAAGCCTAACTTCCCAATACTCACAGCCAGCTCAGAGGATGTCAGGAAGCTGCCGTCCAGTTTGAGCTGTAAAAGAGATAGAGATTAAGTTGTTATTGTGGGCCATGCAAAGGCAACTTCAAGGGGCCCTGCTAACCACATTCCAGCACATTTCTGTCAACTGAAATAGTTGCTGAACCCCCTGCCCCGGCCAAGTCAGCACAAATTGCCAGGATCTCAATGATGTCAAACGTTGAAACAGTTTGAAACTTTGATGTCAAACTTAGAAGTCAGTGAACAGACTAGGAACAATACAGTGTGTGGCTCAGTAGGTCAGATCAGAAGGGTTAAGACTTTGGAACATCTGTGTCCTTGAGCAAGGCCCTTAACCCCCAGCTCCTTGAGCACCACAACAGGTGGCTGTCCTTCGTGGCCAGCTTGCTCTCACCTGGTGCTATTGACCACTGTGGGGAAATGATCAATTATTACTATTATTACTTCACTCACATAGTTTCATTCTAGGCCCCCGATTCTGTCCACTTCCTCGTGCTCTATGCCCCCTGCTGGCCTAGAATGTGAAAGGTTGAGGTCTGATGGAGGAGACAGACCCTTACCCTGCTCAGCGCAGCCTTTGGGGAGAGGTGTTTCACCGTGCTGGTCCTGTGGCTTCTGTGGAAGTACAGAGGGTTCCCTTCCAGCTGGAGCTGAGGCAGACAGTCAACAGGGTCCAGTTAGGGAGCCTTATTGAGCAGCTGGGAACAGGAAAGGCACTCTATACAGACAGTTAATCACATCACTGTCTTATATGTGTGTGCCAATGTGTAAACAAAAGAGAAAATCTGCAGCCACAGTATCCCATTCTGCTACAAGGGGCTCACCGTGCTGAGGCAGTGCAGGAGAGATAGGGGAGCGAGCTGCGAGTGCTCCAGCAGCAGGTTGTATGCCAGGTCCAGGTGCTGCAGGCTAGAGAGCTGCTCCACCCCTGCAGACAAACAACGTTACATGGATGGATGGATTTAGGGGAAAGTGACTTCACCGGGTGGAATGAAGCGAGAGCTCTGGAGAGATGACGGAAGCAGGAGAAAGCAGGGAAGAGAGCGACAAAAAGGGTGAATTTCAAGGATTACACCTGTGGTGATGACACAGTGGCTCCCTCTAGTGGTAGTTCTGGGGTGCAGCCTCACCATTAATGGTCTCCAGCTCATTGTTCCTGAGGATCAGTGTGACAAGCCGGGCACGGCCACCCAGACCCAACAAGGGCATCCTCTGCAGGAAGTTGTATCCCAAGTTCAGGTGCTCCAGTTCACTGAGAGGCTGCAGAATAAAGAAGAGCCATGATCACAGGATGAGAAGCAAATTTTGGATTCCTGCAGAGCCCTTGGGATCCTTTTATATTAAGAAAATACAGAAAAAATTTGGCCCAAATAATTTTCACATTTCACCATGTGACATCAAGTGTCAGACGAATGTGTTCATTTCATGGGGGTTTGAAGCAGTGGTCTGTTCCTGACTCACCCAGCCCAGAAGCTGACAGTGGGGTGGAGTTTTCACAGGAATGCTGTGCTGACATCACTGTCATTACCACTCATCTATTTAGGATGAGAGAGGGTACAGGAGCTTACCAGGAGGAACTCACTGCAGTCCTGTATCTTGTTGTGGCTCAGGTCCAAGGACTTCAGGATATTGAGCAAACTCTGGATGGCAAAGCAGAGTGAGATGAAGACATCACATCACATAGTGGCATTGAGTAAGACCCGGCAGCAGCATGCAGCTCATAGCTACCATGAGGCTGGCAGGGCAGAGATGGGTTCAGACAGATGCTAAGGAACACCTCCTGATCTTACCAGAGATTCATCGAGGCTTACGACAGAGTTGTAGCTGAAGTTGAGAGTGTGCAGCTCCAACCAGGGCATAGCAGAGCTGAGGTCCCCTCCACAGAGGGAGAGGAGCTCCTGAGGACACGGACACGCACACAGACACTTGAGAACGTTATCAACAGCAGAAGACAGCTCTGACAGATTAAATATTCGCTAATCTCCAAAGCATCCTCTGACAGAGCAGAGGCCGGGTGTGTTACACTAATGATGATGACGGTGAAGGTCTTACCACTGCTGAGGCCATATAAAATTATTAGTAGCTGGGAGGGCCTTGTACACGCCCTGCATGGACCTACCTCCAGGGAGCTGATGCTCTTTGAGCAGATGAAGACCTCCAATTGGGAATAGACTGCTCTGAGGCCCTCCAGACTGTGTGGGGGCACACGCTTCAGCTGGGATATCAGACATACACTGCGTTAGACTGCAGGTGCGCACATGCACATACACACGCATGCAAACAGGTATTAGGCCAGGCACAATGGAAGTGTGTCAGCCTCTGCATCTACAGGCACCTGAAACTGGCCAAGATCTTTCACGTAAAGCTAACAATAGAGCCAGTTTTAATGTTAGAGATTCCACCCAGGTGCAAAACACAACCCAGTACTTTTTAACACCTACAGCTGGGCTGAGGCCTCACCTCCAAGCACCTGAGGGACTTGAAAGGGAAGATCTTCACCACAGACTGCAACCTAGGGCCAGGAGGGTGGACCAGCTGCGTTCAAACCAGCGAGAAGACAAAGGACAGTTAGAGTTAAGAGAGAGTTAAACATTCCCACCTACCAGGCAATTATCCAAAAAACCACTATTCCCATCAAACCCCTGTGAGAAACAATGGTGAATATATTTCCAACAAACCCTCCCAAAAGCAGGGATTGACTACCAAAAGTCGAGAGTCTGTGACGTTCTACTTTTGAATGGTTTTACTGGGGTTGCTGGTACAGTTTTCACAAGCTGCAGAAGTTACTGTACCTTAGTACAGATAAACTTCATTGTTTTACTAAAAAAAATCTATCTGCAGAAACAGATGAATGCACATAGATGTGCACGCTGGCTAAAAAGCTTCTACAAGCAGGTTAAAGATATCTGATGCTATATTTAGCACTTTGGTGCATATGCTCGCACCTTGAGGGAGACCGTCTTCTGGAGGATGTCGAAGAGGAGCTGCAGCTGCAACAGGGAGGAGGTGTCAGCCGGGTGTGATGGCAGGGCCAGGAAGCCATGCTGGTGCGTCCGTGACAGTAGGTATCGCTCGAAGAGACGCGTCAACTGCTGCAGGTGGGTCACTTTCAGTGTCAGCGTGCTGGTCCCATCCAGCACCGAGTCGCCTTGGTGACAAACACAAGTTAAAATGCAGGGTGTTTTCAGAGGAGCTTTTCACAGGCAGTTTAACCTATGACATCACATACATGTCCACCCACACAACCAATGATGCCCATATGCCAGGTCATGAGAAAGAGACCAAAATGTCATGCTGCCTGATGACCAATAAGCAGTGAATCCAAGAAAAACAAAAGGTGTACAGCATGTGAAGAGTTACCAGAGTTCCTCAGCAGCGTCGCCAGACTCTGTACAAGTGTGGCCTCGCCAACAGGGGGAGCTGACATCCTGCCAAAAGAATGCAAAGGGTTCACATTTACTGGCTGCTATGATGCACATTTTCACTTCCAGTCTAGTCGAAATTAAATGAACCGCCTAACATGTATACTGTATTGGTACGAACACAAAAGAAAGTAAGAAGGAGAATATAACTAAGCATGACATTAAAGACGCCATATTCAGCAGGATCTACTGGGTTAAGTTTTAACATCATATGTTTAAACTTCAAGCCGCAAATTTGGATGTATTAAATTAAGGTTTTGCTTTTTCGTAACTTGTAAGAAGAAGTAAAATACGTTAAGCAGTTTCGCAAATTAAGCTTCCCGACGTCCCCACTTCCACAACGGAGAAGTAGATGTTACGCGTTGGGTGCACAGACAGAAATTGTCTTGTAACAGCACAAGGGGGACTACAAGAAAACTGTTTTATAAGGAATACAACCCCACAAACATTCTCTATTGCAAATGTTTGGATGGAGCAGGCTCCGACAACATTAACAAGACAATTAACACGACATTTGATGCCGAACACACGGAAGCCGCTGGAAGATGCTAGTGGAAATGAAGTGAGATGAAGCATCAGGAGGCGCCAAGTTGCGCAGACAACAATTACACATAAAGCAGCCCGACCATCAACAGCCACGAAAGAAACGGTCATGCAAACTCGGTGACAGACACCTTTCACGCCTTCATAGGGCAGCAGTCTCGGCAGGAAAATGGTACAATCTGTAGGTTCCCAGCTCTCCTGGCACTTTAAAGACGGTCTCCGTAACTCGGTGACATCACATGTCTTTGACATATACTACACTATTAATCACGTGATCAGTCAGCACCTCACTCTACGGCGGCCGCTAAGGTGCAAAAAAGGTCGTAGTGCGTGCCTCTCGACTCGTATGTTGAAGTAGAGACTCATACAGAGAGTAAAATTCTTTTGATCCGTTTTCCTATCTCTCTTTCAGCATACGAATTTCCTGGCATTGTAGGCATAGCAGCAGGGTATGCTACGCTCTACACATGAATTATATTTTGCATTGATTCTATGTAACGTGTAAAGCTAAATGGACATCAACTAAATGTCTTAATTAGAACAAAGGAGCGAACATGGACTACTGTTATATGTTCACATGTGTGCGCAATGATTTGAGATTCCCAAATTAAATGTCTTCCTTAATTAAATTTTTTTTAAATAACTACAGGCATTGGCAGTGCTGCACAATCCTTGTGATGACACCAGCGTCAGTCATATCTGCAGACAGATCTCAAAACAAGAGAGACGCTGGTTGAGCATCCGCAACCTGCATGATTACAATGTCGCACCTAAAACAATAACCTTATTCCTCTTCGTTTTTGTATAGACATCCAGTACCTTAATTCTCTAACCATTCTTATACGCTTGCCTATTTTAAAATGTAACATTTTATTGAAAGATCCCTTTTAATAGGGGGTACATGTACAGCTGCCTGTATTTCTGATCACCCCCCTCCCCCACCCCATTTAAGAGCACCGAACAGACATACACTCCCACGAAAGCCGTGCGTTATCCCGAGCATCACGTGTCCGCAGGTCCGGGAGGGTGGCGGCCGCTGCGCTCCGTGCGCTCCACGCCTGCAGCGCGCCGCACCTCACCGCACGCCTTCAGCCACGACAGCCTCTCCCAGTGCACAGGTAGGCGAACGAAAATGTGTCCCCAGACGGAGGCTGGCTGCTCCTTAAGCGGGATGCCATTGACACGGTTATCAGAATAAGGAAGGATCCCTCCAAGATCCATTTACGCGCATATCGGGAAGGCGGAACAGCTATACACGGGAATGACATCCTCTCCAGCAGAGAGGGTTTAAAGCGCAGTGGTCGGGGATACGCGGATACCTTCGCCCGGAGTCACGGCCGTACTCGGAGCGCTATCTGCGGGATGCATGTGGGATCCCGGGCAGGTGACTGTGCACCGATTGCGGCTTTGCGCCGCCCAGTGTCATTTCCTCTAATTCCAGGGCAATCGCGCAGCGTCGGAACTGGAGAATACGCGTCTCATCTTTGAGAAATTATTGACCTGCGGCGGCACGACTAGCATGACACGGACTTTTCATCTATTAATATGCATGGCACAAAGAAACGTAAATGCGAATGACAGGCCAGCGCAATGCTTTTGGGAGGGTGGTCTTCTGGAGGAGCCCAAACTGGGTTATATGATGGGAGATGTTCAACGTCGACGGGTCCGTGTGCGGATATTTAATACTATGAAGTATTGAATAACCACTGTCTCTTTCTCAATTCA
>JAODUD010000001.1:52232057-52279598 GCA_026784285.1 Stomatorhinus walkeri | reverse complement strand
AGAAAGTACGGTTAGCTAGTCTCTGGAACAACTGGGATTTAAGGGCCTTGCTTAGGGGATTAACAGTGAAGTCACTCAAATGCTTTTTTTGAGTGCCTACGCAAACAAACATTCTTAAGCGTTTCATTGTAAGAAACGTGCTATTCTGTATTGTTTTAAATAGACTGACATCAAAGTACCTGTCAAGGCACCGTCCTGTGCAGAAAATGCATGGCTTTTTAACATCCTTCAGTAGAAAAAAATTAATCTATTATTTCAAAATAACAACAGGTAACTCGATAGGGGCCGCCTAAACACCATATTGATAAATGTTAAATCATATAGTACGTTTACAAACGTACTAGTTTACACGTTAGATGGAAATGATTTATTATTGATTTATTTATTGTTATTGTACACAAACCATGCTACTTTATGGGCTCTATCGACAGTGCTAATTTAACACCCAGTATCCATACAAGTTTAAAACTTGAGTAACCTTAGCATTATGCCAGACCGAGAAATTAATTGACGTTAATCAAGGTCCAGTTCAAAATAAGGTCTTTGTGTTTCTCCGTTGGTGACAAGTTTGAGTTAATCTTATTGCAAATATAAGTGTTCTGCGTTCACAACCTCCAGCGCCTTGCGCAGGAGGCCCCACAGCATAAGCTGAAACATATGCATTTAAAACCGGTGTCTCATCGTGGTTTTTCCGTCCTGTTCGGGGGGCACAGACTGGGATCACCCCTAAAATTCACCCAGGTTTGGCCTCAGAGATGGACGCCAGCAAGCCTGTGGCCTGTACTACGAAGTGGGGTTTAAGGTAGTCTGGGCAAAATGTAAGTGAACAAATATGAAGGCCATTTAAAGTTAAATCTGACAAGTTACCCCGATAAGCCAGTAGTAACCGCTTCGTAGTACTGGTCACTGATGTTGAAACCTCCACTATGTTTTCAGAGGAAAAATTAGATGCACATTCACGCCCATGTTTGTCAGCTTCTGACTGCATGCAGACCACAAGGCCAGACTGGACTATCCAGGACAGACTGGTATCTGTGAGGCATCCCTGATGCCACAGTCTTATGGGCTAAATTGCTCATGTTCTCACACTGCCTGGGATTATTGGCCCCTGTCTTTCTGAAGATGATTCATGTGAATTCTCCATGCCGGCATACGTCTAAATACTGATTTTTGCTTCTGTGTCTATCCTACACTGTAACCATGCACGTAGCCTATGCCATACACCACGCCATAGAAACCAAGCTTCAACAGGCTGCTGCAGTTAGTCTCAAATACTGTACCCTCCATAATTTTGGATGCCTGTAAAGGTCTGTGGAAAGCACACCAGAGTTCCTTCCCTATATTTACCAAGTGGATCAATCAGAATCATAGGGGTCAAAGTTACGTTTTTGGGGAGGGGCTCATCAGTCTACACTGTAGCTATGCTATAGACTTGACACAGAAGTATCAATCAGCCTTTATGCATGTTGTTTGCATCTGACCAGAATTGCTGGGGTTCCTGGTGGCACAAGACAGAGGTGGCTTTTCCATATGACTTGTCACTGCCTATAAATAGTTTGGACTGATAGATTGGTGTGAGCAGTTCTCAGCACATCATGGAGGGGTCAAGGGCATATACAGACATGTTTCCGTATCACAAAAATGTAATTGTACTACTTGTTTGAGTGTAACATTCCCTAGTGATGACATTGACAATTCAGAGAGAGGCCATTCAGGACATACAATTCCCTGCTGGTTTGCTCTCCTGATGTAAACTGGCAGTCTTTTGTGTTTTTTGTGCTCCTTTGAGATGGATCACGTGGCTGTGTTCATCACCTGTGATCTGACCTCGTCACGCTTCAATATGGCACATAGAACAATGCGAAGATGATGCCTTAATTTCTGATAAAATACATTTGCGATGAATGTGGACTTAAAATTATGCATTCAAGGGTTGATTTGCAAATTAATATTGTATTGCATTTTGCATGAGTTTTTCTCAAACAGAAGCTTTTAAGAACATTGTGTCAGTCTGTCTGGAGTGCAGACAGGTCTGACTCTGGGTATTTATATTTGCTGCTACAGTTGTACAAAGATAACATATTCAAAGAAGGCCCTTACATTTGACTTTTAAAGCACCTTAAAGACATTCTTTTCTTGTTAAACAGGCAGCCTGCTTCAGAGTCCGTATTATGTTCTACTGTGCATTTGGGAAAGTACGTTCTATTGACCCAGCATAGTCCTGTTCTCCCCACCTTCATTTGTATTTATTTACCTAGGAGACACACATTTGTGATAGTGGGGTCTGCTTGTCCCTGGAGCAATTGGGTCTGACCCCGTGATTAGAACCAGCAACCTTCTGCTCACACGTAGAGCATCTTAGCCTGCTGAGCCACACACCACCCCTCCACTGGCTGCTTGGCTGCATGGTCCATGAGGGTCCTGGTAATGGTCTGCTCTTGATGTGATAACCCCGTCAGTCTCTATGTGTTATGCATAAGACTGGGATGTTGGGACTATGGAATTTTACATGTTCTTTTTCAAATTCCTGGACAACAGCTGGTTTCACATGTGTCTTTGGACACTCAACTGGTCTGTTTTAAGAGCCAGTATATCGTTACACCCCTAGTATTTACCTGATCATTTATGTACCAATGTGTTCAAACTAAATCATCACTAATCAGAAGTACAATGGTGGGTGATACCAAAAAGCACACCTAATATATCAGGTTCAGTTCCTCTATTGAATTGGTTTTTCTACTTTTTTTTTTACCCTGGTTCAAGCGCCAAGAACAGGTGCCCAAATGAGTTCCTTTGATTGGCTAAAAGGGTATCTCCAAATAGTGCCCGCCCCATGACAGTGCCCGCCCTTCTGAACAGTGCCCGCCCCTGGCCCTACAGGTACTAATTACTTTTGCACCACATTTCGCTGAGATATTTGGTGTGAAAGTGAGAACATGTAAGAAAACAGTACTTGAGACTCGTAGCGGCAGATTCGAGCAGTTGCAATTGCTGACTTGTGTTCCCGCTAGAAAGATGTCCAAGAAAAATACATAGTTGTATTTTGTGTCATTTTTGTCCATAAGTTCACATTTGGGTTAATGATGTGTGAATGTGTTTTGCACCATATTTACTGCGGCAAGTGTAGCAAAACTGTGAGCGTATGAGTTTCTTAATTTGTGTTGCGTGGAATAGGATTTGTGCACTTGTAATGAAGAATATGAGAAAGCGTAACCTTTGTATTGTGTTTGTGGAAATCCCATGACTTCAAATTTACTGATACACATGTGACTCTTTTCTACAGCTACAGATTTCACTGTTACAGATGTTCAGGTGTTTTACACCAATAACACCTCCATACTGAAGTACCAAGCCCACCAGGACATGCAGAAGCTTATGCCCCTTCGCTGATCTCTAACCCCTCCCTTCCCCACAGGTTATGCCACCCAACAGGTTGACTGGAGTCCCAACCGTGAAAGAAAACGGCTGATCCACTTCCAATCCCACCTGCCCTGCTCCCACCTTGTGTCCCCATGGCGGCAGGGGGCCATGCCAACGAGACAGATGTGTTGATCAACCTGCAACAGGTAACACGCATCTTGCCAGTCAGCAGAGTTCTACCTATTGACTTTCCATTAAGGCCAGAATTAGTTGCTACATTATGGTGCTACCATCGTGACTAGTGGTTCAGTGTCAGAGGTTCCTAAGCGACGGGCCAGTGGCATGTGCTGAGGTTGCTGGGAAGTGACACAAGCTGAGAGGGTTGTCAGTCTGACATGTCACTGTCAGCGGCTGTGATCAGGTCCTGAGACAGGATGGCACAGTTTTTCAGGCCAAATAGGCCCATCATGTGGCTCAGTGGGCTAAGCCTGTGTGCTTGTAACCACAAGGTCGCCGGTTCAAACCCAGCCTCAGCCTGTCTGTGGGTCCTTAAGCAAGGCCCTTAACCCCCAGCTCCCTGGGCGCCGCTACAGGTGGCTGCCCCTTGTGGACAGCTTGCTCTACAAAGAGCAAGTTGAGGGAGGCATTAAAATAATTTCCCCATGGGGATAAATAAAGCATTGATTATTATTATTATTATTATCATGACTGGTATCAGACCAATGGCAAGCAACTGGGAGAGTCTGCTGGGCCTCAGAGAAGTCGGTGAGGCCAGCATGTTCTAGTGGTGGCTCAGGGTGGGCCAGGTTCTGGAGGGAAGACCGGCATGTTTGGCATTATGGTGTTAGAATGTCAGGCTCTGATGAAGGAGACTCAGCACCAGCCTGGCAGGAAGACATGGCCTGACTCATCCATAGCTTCAGAATACACAGAGGACACAGGCCTGAGAAGAGTTTTCGATGTTCTGGACCCACCACAGCTCCTGCACTGGCCTGTCTCAGAAACTGCCAATGAGGTTTGGATGGGTGATCCCCATGGGGAAGCCAGCACATTATTAGCCATCCTGGGAGGTGCTTATTAATTTGCTCAAATCGAAGCAGTGGACATCAGAGGGAAAGGTACTTTAATGTGTTGGTAAATCTGTTTTGGTAGTCATCTTATATGTCAGACTAGCTCTGAGCCAAACTTGGTGTGTTTGTGACCACAAGGTTGTTAAATTCCCAGGTGCTGTTATGTTTTTGATTCAGGATCTAGTACAGCATCCATGAAAATCAAACAGACACGGGGTTAAAAGGGCTGTGCTGAGGGACTTTTATCATCTGGCATATGAGGCACTTAATTCTGCAAGAGGTGGAATGATAGGCAAATTAAATACAGCTAGATAGTGGGTGAGTAGATTTGCCTGCTGATGCAGCCACTATGTGTGTGTGTCTGTCTGCGTGTTCCATGAACAGACCCACCGGATGTGCACAGAGAGCCTGGACACCTCACTCTGGAGTCTAACAGGAAACGACAGAAAATGGAAAAGAAGTTTCTTTTTTAGGTCGCCTCAGTTAAATATAGTCTAGTGTCTGAAGCTGGAGGTTGCAGAGTTTATAACAACTAATAGAGCAGTGTATATAACAGAGTATATAACAGCATGTATATCTGACCAAGCAGTTTTTTTTACTTTATGGTTAAAGTGCAATTTAACAAGCCGTAAATGATGCTTGTAAGTGATATGGCAGACCATGCCATTGTAACCACTTTTATAAACTTGTAAAAACTTGTAGCATGCTAATGAATTCCGGCTTTTCCACAGTATGTATGGGCTCCATGTCTTTTGCAATATACATCACGACAGCGTTTGTTATCACCTTGCACCGTGCCCCATTCTTATCATACGGCACACAGTTCGAAAACGTGTCAGGGACGGCTGCTTGCTCAGCTTTCGATGTTGTGCTGGTGCTGCGGCTATTTTCATTTCGCTGGGAGCTGCACTTCTCCCACTCCGCTGCGTGCCTCTGCTTTAGGTGCTGGAATAAATTTGCCCGGCTGCTTCCTTTGGTTGCAACAGTTTTTAAACAGACTTCGCAACTAGGACTTGTTTAGTCTGTTCGGTGGCGCAAAACCGAACCAATCCCATATTACAGTTATAGCGACACCTTTCCTGGGTCCAAGCTCCAGCTTTTCCCTTGTCGTCAAGAGCATCTGTTTGCAGACCTGGTTGCAAACTTATGGCATGGAGGCAGTACCAGATATCACACGATCTGCACGCACTGCCTGGATCTGTCAGTGGGAGTGTTTAGCTTTGTTAAAAGAAAAAAGTGGGTAGAACAAGCAACAACAGTAGCATTCGATCGGTGATTTTTTTTCTCTCCAAATGTAGGTTTAAATTGGTTACTATACATAACAATTATTCTTATTAATTATACTATTTTGGATGCACATATCAATATTGGATGCTAATTCACAGCAGGGTCTGGACGAATGCACCACCTGGACTGCCAGAAAGCTTGACAAGCTAAAACATAATGATCGATCTGGATGACCTCGATCCCTTTCTTTTTGTTTCAGTACAAAGAAGATATGGAACACTTTCTTAAATACTGTGTTGATAATCAGCACCTCCGGGTCAACACTATGTTTTTATTGCCTTAGAGATGAGCTGCAGTGCCCTTCACTATAATCTTAAAGTTAATTTTTAATAACTTTGTTTTAATAATCATATCATTGTAATAAAAATAGTTTCTGAGTCAGTAGACTGAGTCAGTTTTGTTTGTTGGTTTCCTAATTTATTTTTATTTTTTTATTCCACTCACTTTTTCTAGATGCTCCTCCTACAATGTTTGCCTAAATGTGACTAGTTATTTAAGCAAACGTTCATATTATATATTTATATGTTTATATAATAATAAAGCTGTTACTTTTCCAACCCTATGCAAATAAGATACATTAATATTTAGGCTAAAACCGTTACAAACTTGTGTGGTTGAATTCTTTAAAGGTCTGTTAATGGCACTTTGTTTCCTTTGAAGTTAAGAAGTTTGATATTTCTCTAAGAAAAGTCCCTTATGTCCCATAGAGTGATTTTTTTTATCGTGTGCGCACAAGTTATTATTTAGCTCCGTACAGCTGTCATGTTGTAAGAGGTTTATCTCAGCACGCCTTACTACATTCGCTAGACCTGGCATTAGGGTACAATAAGATACAACAGCCTTGTAATTAATATTACTGGAAGGAGTAAATACAACGCTGCCGCGCACTACTTTGACATTAAGGCTGAGGTATACAGTCCATGTGAATGGTCGCGACAAGGTGAAGCGCCATGAACAATACTTTTTTCTTTCATTATCGGTAGTCAATAATAAAATAGGTATAAACAAATACAATAAATGCAATAAATAGGTGTCAGTGATGACAAGAAATGTTCGGGGAACTTGGTGAGGCGAACAAGTCAACAAACCCGAGTAAAGTGGCAAAAATTATGTCTTGACGCAACCGAACCAAACATCAGTGTCAACAATATTAAAGATGTATAAAATATAGCCTGCGTGCGATAAATTTATATAAGTTATTATGTAGTACTTTTGATTATTTAAGTATGATTCGCATGTTGACGGAATATAGGGTTATGCATACTAATACTGACACTGATGTTTTGTTCGTTTACGTTAAGACAGATTGTTTGCTACTTTAATCTGTTTGCTGATTTGTTCACCTCACCGAGTTCAGCTAACATTTTTGATATTACGGACACCTATTTATTGCATTCACTGTACCTGTTTATCATAGTGTATTATTATGCTTACCGATAATGACCGAAGAAAAAGTATTGTCATGTCGCTTCACCTCTGTCGCGACCATACACACGGGCTGTATAATTCAGCCTTAATGCCAAAGACATAATTTGCAGCATTCAAAAAATGGAAAATGAGTTCATAGTGTTACTTATTGACGTAAATCAATGTCTCTCCAAGATTTGTTTAGACGCGAAGACACAGTTTTGGTAGACATAGTTTTCATATTACTCTCGGCCTCAAACACAGAGTAAATTATCTTGTGCGCACAAGAAAATAACTTGTACGCACACGATTTAAAAAAAAAATCACCATATGGGACTTCGGGGGCCCCGTATTAAAGTGAGAATTTCACGCGTACCTAAATAATAAAATTAACACATGCTATTAACGTCCCTTCTTGTAGAATTAAAATACATTATTAACGTCCGTTCCAAATGTTAAAATAATTTAAGTCGATCACCAAAATTATAAGTATATACTTCAAACGACTCGATTTCTGTTCGGTCGAGTTAAAGTCCGGACTGCGTGTGACGATTATGTGATATTTGGCACCACCTCCATGGCATGTTTGCATAACGTCATGTCCGGATTCGCTTGTTGAGATCACATGTTTCTGTCCATCTTGGTGGAGATCTGCAGCCAGACCCTTCTCACTGTCGTTGCCATGTTGTTTGTGAATCTGCTACAGTGTTTGGGTGCACGCGCTAATTTGAAGAACGGTGTGTCGCATTAGTTTCGCTTTTGACGCTCACGTGTAAAATAAGTCATGAAATCGATTTTCATAAAAACACATCGTCCTGAACTGTAAATTTGAATTCATCGATAAAATCGATGTATCGCCCACCCTACCAAGCAGTATATAGAGTGCTGCCCATAATTATTCATACCCCTGGTAAATTTTGACTTAAAGTTACTTTTATTCAACCAGCAAGTAATTTTGGGTGTCTCCTAAAAGATAATAAGTCGATGTACAAGAGACATTATTATGGGAAAAACATTTCTCAGCTGACAGAGCAGTGTACCGTATATATCAGAGTATATTACAGTGAGTGTATCTGACAGAACAATGTATATATCAGAGCATATAACAGTGTGTATATCTAACAGACCAGTGTATATATCAGAGTACATAATGTCTACATCTAACAGACCAGTGTATATATCAGAGTACATAACAATGTGTATATCTGACAGAGCAGTCTACTGTATATATCAAAATATATAAAAGCCTGTACATCTAACTGACCTGTGTATATATCAGAGTATGTGACAGTGAGTGTATCTCACTAAGCAATGTATAACCATGGTTATATACATAAAATGCTCATTTACAAAGTATGAGGGCCATTAAGCCTTTTGCTGAGACTGAGGCCAAGGGGTGACTTCTCTCTTTGTGTGTTTTTAAACAAGGGCCGGTATTACGAAGTGGGGTTACTAGCTTATCAGGGTAACTTGTCGGAGTTAAGGTACCACAGTTGAAATGGACTTCATATTCGTTCACTTGCATTTTGTCCAGGCTACCTTAAATCCAAGAAGTTACCCCGATTCGCCAGTAACCCCGCTTCGTAGTACAGGGCCAAGGTCTTGCTCCCCGGGGGTATCAGTGTTGTGTTTCTGACACAAATGTGTGTGCCAGGCTCCTCTGTGAATGAATAGAGATTGATCCAAAGTGAAACCCAATCCCACACATCAGACAGAAACACCGGGGTTCTGACTTGATCATGGTCTCAATTTAAGCTGTTGTACAACTCAGACTATGAAGGTTACATACTGAAAAGTGGGAATTTACTGCCACACACCAAACACTGACTTATGAAGAATATTACTACCCTTGGTTACCTAATAAATCCATGTCCAGTGTTTCCCCTACAAAGGTACAATGGTGCCTCAGTTCTTGAACTCATTAGAACTCAAATTTCTTAAAAGTCGAACAAACCAAAAAAAAAAAAAAACGAAAACTCAATCTGTATCTCAGAAGTAGAAACGTGAACGCCGATCTACGATAACATGTAGGCGCAGGGAAATGCGTTGCTGCATGTCTCTCAGCGGAAACAAAGTGTAACGCTTCGGTCTCAGCGTCGCATTCACTGAGATTGCATCGTGCATGTTTTCACTAGCTGAATACATATATAGACAGTCAAAATACATTTAGACAATGATAGACAATAACAGTGATTATATTATTATATAATACATTTTAAAACAGATTTCTTATTAATTATTTTAATATTAATAACAAACCATTAATATGTTTAATAATAATAATAATAATATTGTCGTGCTGAACGGAGGCAGGCAAAACACAGACGGACAATACCATGACTGGACTGGGGAAACAAACTGAAACGCGGACTATACCGAGGGCTATAGACAACAACCAGAAACAGCCGATCACACGGGAATTATACACGAGGTTAACCAGGGGGCGTGGCACACGGAAGGAGGGGACGATTGGGGCGGGGCACATTGTTTTTTTAACTTTACACACTGTTTGGATACATTTTTCTTCTTACTTTACAAATTACTGTTTTGATAAATGTGTTAGGATGTGTTTAGTACAGTATATATTATTATAGTATTTTGTTTTATCCTGTTCATTCTGTGTTTAAATGCTAAAAAAAACATATTTAGGTGTATTTTTTTGGGGCCGGGAACCAATTAGTTGGTTTTCCATTATTTCTTATTGGGAAAATTTGGTCAGAACTCGAATTTTTTAGGATTCTATCGGGAGTTCTGAACGGCTATAGTTAGAGTTCTGAGGTACCACTGTATTAGGGGGACGCCCCCCCTCCCCAATGGATATGTAAATAAATTAAATGTTCTGATGTTTACTTCAGCTGTTATATTGAAGAAACATATGAACACCATGAATCATGTCGGTGTCATGTCTGCTTCCCCCCCAAGCTGCAAAACTAGATGAAATACTGCGTGCCACTGATTCAGTCTGTCAGAGACCTCTTCACAATTACATTGTGTGTCCTGTTTGTCACACGATCATTCACTTACGCCTTCTGTTAAAGTCAGCATTATCCCTGTTATGTTTCCTCTCATCATTTCTGTTACACCATTACTCTCATCACGTCTGGCACACTGTTTACTCTTATTATTTATGTTATCCTCATCATTGCTGGCACTGCTTATATTTGATGTACACAGCCAGTGTGCACCTGCAGTGGGATAAGTTTTGTTTTTAAGTGTTTTGGGAACAAGAGCACGTGTCCCTTATCCAGTTTGAGCAATTGTTTTTGGGTGAATACTCTGCCTTTACGATGAGTCATGCACTTCCTGCGTTTTCCCGTGTACAGTTGTCCCTCGTTAATCGCGGGAGTTACGTTCTAAAAATAACCCGAAATAGGCGATATCCGGCTGATTTATAAATCGAATATTTTCGTAGTTAGAGCATTGGAAACCTGTTTACGACCTTCTAAATACGTTTTTTAACATTATTAGAGCCCTCTAGACATGAAATAACACCCTTTAGTCACCATTACTTTATGACTGGACACGGAAGCAGGAACGGGGAGACTTTAGGAAGGCTTTATTTGGAATCACTCCAAATGCAGGACACAGGAACATGTAACATTAAAACGTCAATGACAGACCTGCGGTGATAGACACTAACGTGGACTGAATCAAATTGACAGAAAACAGCTGGTCACAATCGGGGTTCCATATGTGATTAATAATGGGGCGTGGCACACAAGATAATCGGACAGGCAGGTCATGACAATTACACTCATATTACCCAAAATATTAGAAAAAAATAGAAAATAAGAAATATTAGACGTTATAAATATTATATTATTATTATTGTGCATTTAATTACGAAGAGCAAAGATGCTTCCGATGCGTAACGATGTACCATTTTCATTGTTTCGATCGACTTTTTAATCAATAGACAAAAAATCGCGATAGATTGAATCCGCGAAAGTCGATGCGCAAAGTGGCGAGGGACGACTGTATTTCCTGTTGTTATGGCGTCCTCCTGGGAGGGCTGTGCAGTCAGCTGTCTCTGGGAGTGGGGTGGGTCCCTGGGAACACAGCTGCTTAATGACATGGTGTCAATGTTTACCAGCTGGGGGCGACAGGCAGTCACTTGGCATTGGCATTGTTTTGCGCATAGCTGCATGACTCATCGTAAGGCTGCACTGGGGGGTGTCTGCACAGAGGGTGGGGGGTAGCTCCTGTCTGCTTCCTTCACTGTTGTTGCCTCCCTGTGCTCATGGGAACTGGGCTTGTGCAGCACATCTGGAATTCTGGAGGCAACTGTTTGCATGATGATGACACTTGATGGCCACCTGACACCCCAGAGACACTGAGTGTGTGAAAAGAATGCAGCCCTGCCTCGATACCCTGGGTTCAACTGGGTGATGCCACTTGCTCCCTTGGGAACTGCAGGAGGTGTGGGGTCTGACCACAGCTCACAGTGATGATTTTCATGGAGAGTGGAAGAGAGCAGCCCTTTGCCTGTGTGTTTATCTACATGTTTCGGAAGGGAGATGTAATCTGCACAGTGGTGCACAATCACTAGCCAAGGTCATTCCCTGTCCCTTTTATGAGTCGCACAGCGAGGATTAGCTGGAAAATGGCATTTTTAGGAAATCTGTCTTTACATGTCCCACTACAGTCATGGTAAAGTCAGAATTGGTCCATGCTATAAAGAGTGAGGCAGGAGAAACAGAGACGCACAGAGGAAGAAAGCTGGAGAGAGAAACAGAGATAGAAAAAGGGAGAGAGAGACAGAAAGAGAGAAGCACAGAGAAACAGACAGAGGAAGAAAGTGAGAGAGGGATAGGGAGAGCGAGAGAGAGACAGAGAGCATAATATTGCACCGCATTTGTCAGAAACACCAACGACTGAGGAGAGATAGTGCCCCTAGCCATTACTAAGGCATTCATGTGGGAGATTCCTGCAATATGGATGTGGTGGGAGTGTCTGGATAGGCATGGTCTCCTAGCAATGCAGCCTCAGTGTGAGCCAATGGGTAATGAGATAAGGAAAACCACCCCTTGCTGACACAGAGGCAGGTCCTCACTGATGAAATGTGTTCGCGGAGCTCTGAATCAGGTGGTGGTGGTGAGGGGTCGGTACACATTGGAGTAGCCAATGGCACAACACACACAAAGAGGACCTTAACAAGTCCCTTTAGTGCAGGTTACGGCCCAGAGTCATCGTTTCCTGCTCCTTCACGTCCCGCCATCTGCTGTTTTAATTATCTGGCAGCATTTAAAGATGTGCCTAGAGCTACGCTTTACCAGAAACTGCTTAGAGGAGGGCCCAATAGAATCACGCCTGTGGCTCCTGACAAGGGGCCTGGACACTGCTTCTGGAGCAGACACTGGGCTTAGGCTCTGTACAAATTCACATTGGGGTGAATGCATGGTCGTACCTACTGGCTGAGTCATGGAAGTGTGTGGCTTGCAGATCCTGGCCATTCCCTAACACCTACATGCTTTCACTTCAAACCCTGGGTAAATCCAGTGATGAATCCAGCTGTTGTCCACCTGAAAAGGAAGGGGGCTCCATTTTGTATGACACTGGACCATACTCCATGCAGTGCATGGATTAGCTGCATGGGGCAATCACCTGGCATTCAACTAGGATCTTTGTTGGCTTGGGTTTGTATTAGGCTGTTCTGAAGGTTGGATCAACCAGTCTTGTCCAGACTTTCATAGTGCTGGGTGGGCAGCTGTAGGTTTGACCTCTGGGGAGGGGAGTCAGTGCTCTGAATAGAGCAAATTTGAGGATCGCTGTCAGATGCTTTGACCAGTTGTTGTTTTTAGTACCAAATTACAGATTAGCTATGTAAAAGTGGTTTGGAAAATGTATGGATCTTTACTGACCTCACTGATGAACTTTAACCCTCCGGTTGGTTGTTTATGATGTCAAACATAACTTACTGACTGCTTTAGATCCCCTTCTTCCTATGGGAGAGATTGCCACTCCCTGTGCAGCTTTGTTTGTAAACCATTGGCCTGGCTTATTCAAAACATTTACTGCTTCATTATCTGGACTTGTTTATATCTGTAACTATCTGCACATTGCACCGTTAACAGGAAGCACTAGCTGTGATTTTCACACTCTTTAAGCTAGTTGATCGTGTCCCCCTGCTCTTGCAGGCTCTGCCAAATGAGGAGAAAGGCTCCCATGATGGCTCTGAGGAGGAGGCCTGGGAAAAGGCCCTGTCTGTGGAGAGGTTTGGTGACATCATAGCCAAGCCAGTCGTCGCCAACGTGGAGAAGATGGGCCGCAGTTACGGAGAGAGAGACTTCGAGTGTGAGTTTTTCCCACCATGGAGGGTTTTGCCCTGCATTGCTTAGCTCCCAGATAATCAGTTGAGCCAATGAACAGAGGTATCTTATGGCCTGAGGCTGTAGATTAAGCATGTAAGGTAAATTTATATCTCTGGAGATTCTCCATACCTACAAGGAAGATGAAATTTCCCTTATTTATGTGTTTCTGTGGCCCTGTCTTTTTACATATGGATGTGTCAATGACAGTTTTTTGCATGCAAACAGTAAACTGTGTCTACTGTTAACACAAGGACAGTGACAACATTTTCATCTGCAGAGTGGTGCGCAATCACTAGCCAACATCATTCTGTCCCCTGTCCCTTTTATGAGTTGCACTATGACTGTGAGGATTAGCTGGCAAATGCCATTTTTAGGAAATCTAAAGGCATTTTGTAATTATCCGTCACCCTGCACCACTGTGAACCAGTATGAATGCTGTCTGTAAACTTCGGGCTCCTGGTGTGGACAATGTCGGTGGTGTGGAGAAGGGTCGACTGACCAACATCACCCTCCCCTCCTACAGACCACCGGCACACTTTCCACCATACTCACCACCCTCTCTCCACCCACCTGCCTCCACCCACACGCGTCCGCAAGCGTGCTCTCGGTACGGACCGCCGTCGGAAGAAGAAACGCAAAAAAAAGAGGACGTCCGTGCCTCCCTCAGAGGTCACGCCCACTATCCATGAGGTGGATGAGGAGGAAGAGTCAGATGCTGAAGGGCAGGGCCAGGTGTCCAGGCCCCCTGAGCCAACAGACTGTGACATAGAGGTGGGTTGGGGAGAAGGTACCATTAGGAAGGTCAGTCCTGGTCCCTTCCTACTTTGCACACTTGAAAACTGATATTGAAATATTGAAAACTCCATTTATTGAAAACTCCATTTATTATTTGAAATTCTGTTAACAAACTAGAATATGCTGTCTACATCCACCCTTTTGAAGGTTATTGCTTGAATGTTACAGAATATATAATTGGCAGGACACCTTGTGTGAAGGAACAAACGCTGTGCCTTTTTAGTGACTCAAAGTGGAATTTGGAGGGCACACTTTTAAAGAACACAAAGTGAAGTTCGGAGGCCGCACTTCTGAAGTAGACTTGAAGTAGACTTCCGAGGGTCCACTTTTAAAGCAGACTCGTAGTGGACGTTCCTTTTTTGCAGAGTCGCGGAGAGCAGCATTTTGCCCCACCCCTCCCACTTGCCAGCTTCCACATAGAAAGTGAGTGCCCCCCACTAGCAGAAGATGTGCCTGCTTACATGATCCTGGAAGAAAGAGACGAGGCGTCACAGGAAGCTTCAAGCAGGTAGGGCCTCAGCGGTAATGGTGTACCAGGGAGAAGATGTTTGGCAGATCTGTCAGATCCTTGGGCAGATGGATCAGACAGAACCAGCCAACGCAACATGGCTTCTTGCTCAATTAAGCACGAGCTTTCTTGATATAAAACATAACGGGCAAGCAGGAGAAGAAGTCCTTCCCAGATTAGACTGGTTTCAGAATCTGGAGCTAGTATTTTTATCACATTCGACTGTTTTCTATGATGCAATACAGCTGGAGTGCAGCTGCGTCACAGCTTCATCTCTACAGTTTTTGTTGTCATGTTGCGATGAAGCACACAAGCAGATGGTCCGCCTCTTATTACAAACAATTTGCTTTGGTATATTAGAGGTGTTCTGATTCTGATTTATGGGGCAGTTTGTACCGATGGTGCATGAAATGCGAGAAGCTGTGAGAGAGAACGGCTTCACCCAAAACATGTGGGTATCTGAAGATGGTGCAGTGTTTCTCGTGCCCAGTCCCTGAACCCTGCCCACTTCATGAGCGCAAATGATATTTAGGGCATAAAAAATTGGTGCTGGCTCTTTGTCTGGAGAGCATTTAAGAGTTCTGGGTCCTCTGTAAGTGAATCCTATACACGACATAGGCAGCTGCTATGGGCGCTTCTGAGGGAGCACCAACTTAGAAGTCACATGGGCTTCAATCATCCCTGATCACACTGCCAGTGCAGAAATTACAACACTGCCAGTGACCACACTTCCAGTCAGTCAGTGACAGGACTTTCAATGATCGCACTGCCATCCTCAGTGAGGACACCCATTTGGTGAAGCTGCCATTACCTGCAGGTTCTCCAGCAACCCTGAGCCACCCAGTGCCCCCACCCGAGCCTGGTTCCGGAGGAAGTCCATTCACCGGCTGGCAGGGGCGCAACGTGCCAGCTATGACCTGCGGGAGCGGATCTGCATTGGCAGTATGACTACCGCAGGGGGGGCCGCCGTCTACCACAAGGTACCCACTGATGAGGCGGAGGCCCAGATGCTGGCCAGCGCTGACCTGGACGACATGAAGAGTAAGAACCTCTTCCGACACATGTTGGAACCAGAAGGAGCATGGCACAGGAGTGTTCTCTCTGTACTACAGCGAGATCCAGAATGAACACAGTCTGGTACTGTTCCCTCTGTATTATAGCAAGATCCAGAACAAGTGCCGCGTGGCCCTGTTCCATTTGTATTATAGCCAGATCCAGAAGAAACATCGCGCAATTCTGTTTTACAGCCAGATTCAAAATGAGCATGGTGTGGTCCTACTTCCTCTGTTTCACAGTCAGGTCCAGAATGAGCACTGCACAGTAATGTTCCCTCTGTCAGGGCACGTATTTCAGCTGGCTCTTGTCACACTGCTTCTGTAGGGTCTTGTTTTAGTTAGTAACAGTGATGATGAGAAACTGAAGTTGTCAGGTCCAATGCCAGTGGTCCTCAGACAAGGATCCCTCTGGGGAGGTGCTGCACAAGGGCCTGAGGGCTGTATCCACACACTTTGTGATGGCGAAATGAAGTCAGGGCAGGCAAAGTGCTGTGGATGGGATTCCACTGATTTACAAAATGAAATATAACTGTGTGTATTAATAAGGACAGTCCATAGGAAATGTCTATAGATGCTGACTGATGGTACCATGGGAATGGAGCTTTTGATGGCTTTTGCCGTTCAGCTTTCTTCCACAAATCAGCACCCTGGGACAATGACAGGAGCCCCTGCGCGTCCTATTCTGAAAGTGGGGAGGGTCCCTGGGCTTTAATTAAAGCTGCTTTTCTAATTGATCACAGGTCTCCCAGTTGCTGGCCCATTTTTGGGGAAGCGTAAAGTTTGGGAAGCTGCAGTTGGTTGTGTTCAGTTATTGAACTGGACCATCCCAGCTGATACTATCCATCTGAAAGGGCAACGTGTTGATCACACATAAATTAATGTTCATTAGCCAGGTGTGTGAATAAAGCAGCTTTTTTAATGGTGATGTTATGTCATCAGTGTGAATAGTGTGTCATCTACAGTATATATTAACTAATGTGTGTTATCTCTATGATGACAGGCGTAGCCCTCACAGATCAACATTCCTTCAGCTCATCCACAGTTTGGGAGCCATCCACAAAAATGGCCCCTCCTAATTTGCTGTGATTTTTAAATAGCAATTGTATCGTTAATACATTGATGCGATAGGGAAAGTGATCTGTTGCATCAGCATTGTGTCTGTTGTCATTAGTTTGGGCATAGGGTTCAAGGTTGCAGACTTGTGAATCAGCTGTGGCTTTTGACCAGAGAGTTCAAGGCCATGTCCAGATTAGTGTACCTATCTCCCAGATGATTAATGGCTCTATCAGGTGTTCTGTCAGCCGAGCCACTGATTCCAGAACATC
Source organism: Stomatorhinus walkeri (assembly GCA_026784285.1). NCBI lineage: Eukaryota > Metazoa > Chordata > Actinopteri > Osteoglossiformes > Mormyridae > Stomatorhinus > Stomatorhinus walkeri. The sequence goes on along the minus strand of JAODUD010000001.1, from coordinate 52,262,480 downwards.
CAGTGTTCCAGAGAGGCCACCTCCAAGCTGTGACTGAAGAAGATGGTAACTGATAAAGCTGGGTGCTGCCAAGGGATATGCCCCTCCTGTTCTTCTTTAGGGTGATGACCTCATAACATATTTGTCAAGTCACAAGCCAGCAGAAAATGCCAAAAGGCCTCCTCTTGTGGTTGCCATGACAACAGAATGGTAAAATGCCATTGGGGGAAGGAGCTAAAAGGCTTTTGAGGATAAACTAGTGCGTATCTAATTGATATATTCTATTAATAGATAATATTGTCAGACATGTTCCTTTATTTCTGATACTTGGCTGCCTGATGATGGAAGGTGCTCTGTGGTATACCCCTCTGGTCCCTGGTCATGTCTGTTCTCCCACTCTATCATGGCAAGGTCATCGCTTTGAGGACAACCCAGGAGTCCGACGTCACTTGGTGAAGAAGCAGTCTCGTAGCCAAGTTACTCGGACTAACAACAGCTCGCCCTCCCACCTGCTGTCCAGCTTGAGTAGGAGGAGGAAATCGGACAGGAAAACCCATGAGGTGAGACGGTGGGTGAGGGTCATCCTCCAGGCTGAGCCGTGGCCCGACAGGTATTCATAGTCAGCCAGCTGGTGAAGGTGCATCTCTAGGAATCCTGAATTCACACTGCATCTGTCTGTGCCTGTCTGTCTGTATCTGTGCATGTGGGTCTGTGTGGAGCCAGGTCTTTGTGGAGCTGAATGAACTGATAATGGACAAAGACCAGGAGCTGCACTGGAAGGAAACAGCACGCTGGATAAAGTTTGAGGAAGATGTAGAAGAGGAGACAGAGCGCTGGGGCAAGCCGCATGTGGCTTCGCTGACCTTCCGAAGCCTGCTTGAGCTGCGTAGGACCATTGCCCATGGTGAGACAGGGTGAAAACCCTTTGCTACCCTATGCTAAGCTGGAATCACGTTGAAGTGTCTGCAATCTCCATAAACTACCACAGGTGCTGTGCTGTTGGACCTGGACCAGACAACATTACCTGGTATTGCCCACCTGGTGGTGGAGACCATGATCATAACCGACCAGATCAGGGCAGTGGATCGGCCCAATATGCTCAGAGTCTTGCTGCTCAAACACAGGTGAGTGAGAACATGGTGAGTGGATGGATCCATGAGCCACAAACTACATAGTCTGCCCTCTATCCAACAAGGTGCACAGGAGCATTATAAAGTCCAAATGGCATAGTTATCAAGTTACATTTTCACTCACCACAGAATAGCTGGTACGTAGAGCACTACGGGTGGGTGTGCCTGTGTTTCAACTGCACTGCATTTGTGTTTGTTGGCATGGGTAGACAGTGGCTGTAGCTTCATCATAACAGTTCAGTTATGATGCCCTTAGACATCCACACTCCCTTTCTTTCCCAGCCATCCCAACGACGAAAAGGATGGGTTCTTTCCCCGCCATCCCTCAGTCCACAGTATGGGTAGCTTCCACCGCAACCATAACCACCTTCCCGACACCAGCCTGCCCCTGGTAACTGAAGACTACGCCAACTCCCGTCGCAGCAAATCCTCAGAAGCTGACAAAGAGGTATTTGTGAGCTTATTTGTGACTTGCCTGCCAACTGGTTTAATGTGTATGTTAGGTGTGGAATGAAGTACACACATTCATGGCCATTAATGTACAGCAGCATTTGATAATGTACCAGGCAGCAGGTTAATGTGTCAGCCAGCAGGCAAACATGTCAGATAGCAGGCTAACCTATCAGGCAGCAGGCTAATGTTTTAGCCAGCAGGGAAACATGTCAGACAGCATGCTAATGTGTCAGATAGCAGGTTAACATATCAGGCAGCAGTCTAATGTGTCAGGCAGCAGGTTTACATGGACTACACAAGAGTGTTGTTCTCTAACATGTTAAACACTAACTCTTTAATTCCTTTTTCCACAGAAGCACATTGTCCCTTAACTCTGCAGTATGACCAATCACAAGCCCAGTGTGTGTTTTTATGATTTATGGGGCATCTGTACGAGATCTTAGTCACAGGTTTGAGCTAACGTTGCCTGAATGTCTGTCCCCTGAAAATGAAAGAAAGAACTCCACCCCGGCCCCCCTGAAGGACATGCCCCATCTTGCTGCATAAAGTTACTGGCGAAGATCCCCAAGGAGGCAGAATCGGCTGTGGTGCTAGTGGGTATGGCATCTCTGGCGGTTCCCAACTGCTAAGAAGCAAGTCACACTAGTCAAGCTAGTACCACCTGTTTTTAACTACCAAACTAAAATAATATACAGTTTCCATAGGAGAACTTTTAACCGCAAAACTCCATTGCCAATATACAGGTCATCGTCAACTTGCAACCTATGTGACTTGCAACTGACTAACTTTACGACTGTTCCAAGACCGTTCTGCAAATATTCCATGATTGTGGCACGTCTGGCAGCACGGGTGTTGTCCAGTGTGAGTGTAGGATAGACTCCGCCCCAACTGCTGGCAGCACAAGTATCCCCATGAGATGATGATAAAAAGGTTATAAAACACCAAACAATATAACTTAAAGATGATATAGTTTTATTATACAATATACTGTACATATGGATTTTTTTGCATATAAAATACAAGGACTTATGTGGTCTTAAGTCAATGATGACCTGTAATGCATACCCACATATCTGCTACTGATTGGGCTGTCTTTGGAGTCACCTCTGTTGTGCTTGAGTTTTTCTGACTTGTGTTTGGCTTCACCTCTGCTGTGTTTGGCTTCATCGCACTGGTGTTTTGGATTACTTCTTTTGTATTTGGGTTCATCGCTCTTGTGTTTGGATTCAACTCTGCTGTGTTTGGGCTGACCTTGCTATTCTGTCTGCTTAGTCCTACTGTAGGGCCTCTGTAGCCTTCCTGCTTGGACGCACCCTTGGCGCTGGATCATCTGACATGTTTTGTGATTTAACAGGCTGTGTAGAGTTCTTGGAGCAGCCAGCTTCGGCCTTTGTGCGGCTTAGTGAGGCGGTGCTGCTGGAGTCCATCCTGGAGGTGCCAGTTCCTGTGCGGTTCCTCTTCGTGCTATTGGGTCCTGCCCAGTCTAATATGGATTATCATGAGATTGGCCGGTCCATCTCAACTCTCATGTCTGATAAGGTGGCCTTTTCAGTTTCTTATTCTTTTTTAATATCTTGTTCTCATTAATGGTATATTATATTTTGTAGTCCATTCCTCTCACTTTAAAGATGACAATATGTTATGTTGTTGAAACCCTGCTAGAATTTCCATGAGGTGGCCTACTTTGCCGACGATCGACAGGACCTCCTCAGTGGCATCAATGAGTTCCTGGACTGCAGCATTGTCCTTCCTCCTTCAGACGTGGAGGGGAAGGACCTACTGAAGACTGTGGCCTCATTCCAGAGGAAAATGCTACGGAAGAGGAAGGAGAGGGAGAAGAAGTATGCTAGCGTCACAACTGCATCTGAGGTAGAGGCCAGGGGTAAGGATGTCCACCACGATCCTATTCCCATCAGCAGGATATCTGAGAACCTGGCTTTACAAAGACAACATGGACGAGGAGGCAGATATTCTAATTGAATCTATCTAGATAGATGAAATAAGTCACACTTATACCTACCTCTAGAATATACACATACTGACAGGTTATTATGTGTACCTGCTTGAGAATGTGTACAGTCCACTCCTACAAACAGCCAATCATGTGGCTACATCTCATTATATGCAGCACTCAGTCAGGGTCAGGAGGATGCCTTCGTCTCTGGTTAAGCATCAGAAGAGCTAAGATTGCATCCGCATGGCAAGTGGCAAAATTTTTACACCATTTTATGTCAATGGGGAGAGCGGCGCTGCTCTCCACCGGTGCAATACTGCCTTGGGCACCAAGCACCGCCTAGTTTTTGCAACTTCACCACGCCCCTCAACGTTCAAATCAATTGAACTTTGACCTAGTTTGCTGACCTCTAGCAAAGTGGCATCCCATCAGATATACTCTTCGGTTTGTGACGGATAGGATCAGCGACCTGGAAACCAAGCCGCTTAATGACATGGAGGAGAAAGTAATAATTGCATTGTCCCAGTAACGAATTATCTAACATCACCTTAAAATCATATTGAGACTTAATTCCGACAAATTCTGCTTGGAGGTGTATAAGTGCAGTGACGTGGATACCAGGTTTTTACTAAGCATATTTAGCTAATGAAACTAAAGTAAGCATTCTTATAAATGCACTTCATCCAACAGCAGAAGAGCAAGTGCATTTTTTGTGTGACTCATTTGGTGTAACTCATTTTGAATCAAGCCAAAAAACACTTTACAGTCATACTTATTTTCACTTTCATGTTGTTCACCCATCTAGTGCCTTTCGTGAGCACATGGCGATTCGCTGCTGACCAAATGAACAGGAAAGCAAATTTTTCTCCTGTGCCAAGTGGTTTGCCGCTTGCCGTGTAGATGGCACCTAAGAATCAGCTAAAATTGTTCACTTAGTGAACAATTACTCACTTAGTGCTAAATGTTTAACTTGAATTAAAATCAAAATTCAAAAAATGTTGAATTTACTGTCCCCTTCAGAAGTTGGCGAATGTATCTAATATTGCTGCACTTACTGTAAAGTTTAGTAGTGATATGGCTATAGCCACTCATAGAGCTTATCAACTTCATGTCCAGCAGTCCAGTTTCTGTGCTGATTTTTCAGGATTCTTCCTGGTGGTATCTGTAGATGTATGGCTGGTTTTCTGTGGGTTCATCTTGCTGCAGAGGTGAGCCTGGATGAACAGGAGGATGAGGAGCAAGATGTGGACCCTATGAAGAGGTCAGGGGTCCCGTTTGGGGGTCTACTCCATGATATCCGTCGGAGGTACCCTCACTACATGAGCGACCTGAAGGACGCCCTGGACACACAGTGTGCAGCTGCTGTGATCTTCATCTATTTTGCAGCCCTTTCTCCAACCATTGCATTTGGAGGGATGCTGGGTGAGTGGGTAAACATACCATAACTATTATTGTTATTACAGTGGTACCTCAATTCTTGAACTCATTAGAAGTCAAATTTCTTAAAAGTCGAACCAACCAGTTTCAAAAAAATTACCTAGAACTCAATCTGAATCTCAGAAGTTGAACCGCGAATGCCTACCTAAGATAACTTGCATGCGCAGGGAAATGAACTCGGAAACAAAGGGTAAAGCTTCAATCTCAGCCTCACATTCACTATGATAGCATCATGTATGTTTACACTAGCTGAATACATATATTTAGACAGTTAAAATATATTTAGACAATGATAGACAGTAACAGTAATAGTATAATAAAATAGTAAACACTATAATAAAATACATTTTAAAATAAAGATTTCTCATTAATTATTTTAATATAATTAATAATAAACCATTTATAAAGTACACTTAATAATACTTTCATCCTGAGTGGGGATGGAACAGAGACAAAGGCGCAGACATCAGGGTATCGGGGAATACGGGGTTTAATTACAGGTAAGGCAGGCAAAACACAGATGGACAATACCATGACCGGACTGAGGAAACAAACTGAAATGCAGACAAAATGCAGACGACTAATGACAACAACCAGAAACAGCTGAGCTGATCACACGGGATTCCACACAAGGTTAACGAGGGAGCATGGCACATGGAAGAAGCGGATGATCGGGGCAGGACACATTTTTTTTTTTACTTTACACATTGTTTAGATACATTTATCTTCTTACTTTACAAATTACTGTTTTGATAAATGTGCTTAGATGTGTTTAGTACATTATATGCTCTTCTTGTTTTATCCTGTTCATTTTGTGTTTAAATGCTAAAAAATACACATTTAGGTGTAATTTTCTTATGGGGAAAATTTGATCAGAACTTTTTAGGATTCAAACCCGAGTTCTGAATGGATTAAGTTCGAGTTCTGAGGTACCACTGTATTAATATTATTAGTGCATGAATTGCAGTGTATGCAGGTAGTGTACAGTTTGTATACAGCATACATTTGCTAGAGCACACAGTATCTGAATGCTTTTTCCTACTTCCATTGCTGCCTGCCGTTCTTACAGGTGAGAAGACAGAGGGTCTGATGGGTGTGTCTGAGCTGATCATCTCCACTGCTGTCCTAGGGGTAATCTTCTCCCTCCTGGCAGGCCAGCCTCTGCTCATCATTGGTTTTTCTGGCCCTCTGCTAGTGTTTGAGGAAGCCTTCTTTAAGGTACAGCACACATACACATACCATTATGCTGTAAGGATGCAGAACACATACACCAAGATTTGCCACTTCTTCACATCCTTCCTAAAACATTTCTTACCTTGTTTCCCAGTTCTGCCAGACTCAGGGTCTTGAGTACCTGACTGGCCGGGTATGGATTGGCTTCTGGCTTATCTTCATTGTGCTGATCATTGTAGCTGCAGAGGGAAGCTTCCTGGTTCGCTACATCTCTCCCTTCACCCAGGAAATCTTTGCATTTCTTATTTCCCTCATATTTATCTTTGAGTCTTTCTCCAAACTCATCAAGGTAAGGTCAACCCCTAGAAATTACTGGCACCATGAGTACAGAGGCTTGGGATGTGAAATTCGGATCCTTCTGTTATTTGTGAATGACTGTCCTCACCCAATTTCCAGGTGTTTCAGGAGCACCCATTTGTGACAAATAAACCCCTACCCAGCTCTCCTCCTTCCCTGGGCTTCTCCAACCATTCCTGGGAGTTGGATATTGAAGCGAACGCCCAAGTCACACAACCCAACACAGCCCTGTTGTCTCTGGTGCTTGTTCTGGGCACCTTCTTTGTGGCCTTCTTCTTCAGAAAGTTCCGGAACAGCCGCTTTTTGGGAGGGAAGGTATGGTGTGGCTCACTGTGGGCTGTTTGACGTCTGTAGTGTTACAGATGAGCATGGTGACAGACAGATGATTCAGGTTGTTGCACATAAGGATGGGACTTTATTGAAAACAAGAAACAAAAGGACCATGAGGGGTCAACAGTAAAATAGGTAAAAGACATAAACTAAGACAGGGTGCAACACAGGAACAACCATAGTAGTACAGCATCAAACAGATGGCAACAGAAGTAAACAGATGGCAACAGCAACAACAAAAGCACAATGACCAAGGAGGAAAGAGGGCAAGGACAGGCACATATATACACATAATAAGGGCTTCAACAAGGGACTGGTATATCAGAGCTATACCAGAGCACAAAGACTACCACTAACAAGAAACAGGTAAACATAATCAAGAATTTCTACAGACACAAAAACTAAGAAAGACTACAAACATGTATACAGAACATAACTACAAGCAGGAAATAACAAGGAGCAAAAACAAGGGTCCAACAGAAATATACCAGCAACTTGACCAGGGGTATACGACAAATTACAAATGTTACATTATAAATTGTTGAGGCTGGCCTTTAGCTAGCTTTGAACTCCAGGAATAGAGATGCCTTTTACATAGCTGCACACACAGCTAATTGAGCCACATGGCAGTCCAAGAAACAAGGGTACATACTGGGAACTAAAACAAACCTTTGAAATAATGGGAGCTGGGGTGAGCAGCAACACTGCAGGCTAAACATGGATATGACACATGGGCCAGGGCAGGACAGGAACCAATCTTGACATCTACTGAGTGCCTGAATGGGTTCATCATTCTACTTTGCAGGCCAGGCGAATCATCGGTGACTTTGGGATGCCGATCTCCATCCTGTGTTCCGTCATTGTGGATTATGTCATTCCAGATGCTGACACACAGGTTCTTAAACCCACTTGAGGCTCTCATGCATACAGGGCATGTCCCATAAGAGTGTCATGAGTGGCTATAACTCTTTTTGTTTTGTGGTCTCCTTGCTGTGGCAGAAGCTGAATGTGCCCACAGGATTCTCAGTCACATCTCCTGACAAGCGTGGCTGGTTCATCAGCCCATTTGGAGACAAGCAGACCTTTCCCATGTGGATGATGGCCGCCTCCATTGTCCCCGCCCTTCTGGTTTTCATCCTCATCTTCATGGAAACCCAGATAACCTCGTGAGTGTGTGTTTGTGTGTCTTTCATTAAAAGTGCCCTAGAATGAAAATCTGACTTTACCTCAGCATAGTTGAATAAGGAGGGTTCGATACAAGGACATATGGTGAATCTCAAACACTGTTCTTCTCTCTTTCAAATATAAATACCACAAATGTAAAAATGGCTGTAAAGGGGCTGATTCAAAAATTGAAGACTGTCACATAAATGTTACTATACACCCCCAAACTTAACACACACCATCCCCGTTCAAGCCCAATGGAGCTGCACAACCTGCAACATAAATGTTCTCCCTCAAGGAACATCTGTGCACAGTTTCCACAAATGCTATGTGCTGGAAAAAAAATATATAGCCTACTAGTAAAAAAAAAATTAAAGCAGGAATCCAAATTTATAACGTACAACACGTTTAAAAGCTGCTCAGCTTGCTGTTGGGATTCTTGATAAAAGTTGCAAGACAAAACAAGCACTGTAAATCAGTTGTTGACTGAGATGCAAAATAATTACAATGTTCTTGTTACAATGCCAAAAGCAAAGTTAAGATTATGCAGACGTTGTGCCTAGGCGTAAGTAGAAGTATTGCAGTTACATGTGGCAAGGTGGAATGAGTACATTCTAAAATAAATACTAAAAAGTCCAGTATGTATACAGTATTATGTACTATAAATGATTGTATGTCCCATACCTTTACATGACAGGCAGTGCAGTAGGTTTGTAGGTTTGTTTACACCAGCATCACCACAGACATGTAAGTCATGCGTTTTGCTATGATGTGGCCAGATGATAGGAATTTTTCTGTGCTAGAGATTGTACCTTTAAAACTACTTTATAATATTAACTGTCATTTCAGGATTGTAGAAGTTTATCTCACAGCGAAGTCTGACTCCTTACTTCCCCCACCCCAGGCTGATTGTGAGTAAGAAGGAGCGTCACCTGGTGAAGGGTTCAGGCTTTCACTTGGATCTCCTGCTGATCATCCTGTTGGGGGCGCTCTGCCCACTCTTCGGCCTGCCCTGGCTGACAGCTGCCACTCTTCGCTCCATCACCCACGTCAATGCCCTCACAGTCATGAGCACTGCCACAGCCCCTGGCGAGAGGCCTGTCATCCAGGAGGTCAAAGATCAGAGGCTCACCGGCATGGCTGTCGCCCTACTCATGGGTAAGTGCTGCCACTCAACTATACCGACATCTAGTGTTCCTTTTGAGTAAAGAAGGTCTGTCTGACCCATCTGTCAGAACAAAGTGTACTTTCAGTCAAATGTATTTATATTCTGCAGGGGGCTCTTCAGTGCTTGTTGGATGATGTTCTTAGCATCGCCTTTGTCTGTGATGATGTCCTCTTGAGGCGTGTAACATTTCTCTGTTATTTTGCCATTTTCAAGCAGCCTTTCAGGGAGCAGTTCCAGTCTCCTGAGAGATGTGAACTCCTGACAGGCTATCCCTTCTGCTCTCTCTCAGGCATGTCTGGCGTCATGACCAACGTGCTATGCCACATCCCCTTGGCTGTGATATTCGGCATCTTCCTGTACATGGGTGTCACATCTCTGACGGGGATCCAGCTGTATGAGCGTGTGATGTTGATGGTCACACCAGTCAAGCACCACCCCGACCATGTCTACGTCACCAAGGTGCCGTCCCCAACCAGCACACAGCAAACCTTATTACACAGTGTTGTACATATTAGGAGCCACTAGGTGGTGCCCAATCCATTTTCACATTTTCACAACCCCCCTAATCAGAGGAGTCATGCAGAACCATGTATTTTGGAAGGTGTGAACATGACAGCACCCCTGAATGCGGTGTCTGTGTGAGAGTCTGTGTATATCCCTTTTTGTTGTGATTTGTAGGTTAAAACCTGGCGTATGAACATGTTCACGGTCATCCAGCTTACGTGCATCATGCTGCTGTGGGTAGTCAAGTCGACGGTGGCATCTCTGGCCTTCCCATTTGTCCTTATCCTGACCGTGCCGCTACGTCGCCTAGTCCTCACACGGATATTCAAGGAGCGGGAGCTCAAAGCGGTGGGTGGAGCTTCTTGCTTTCTATCACATTGCCGGGAAACCGTGAAAACAGCTCTGACTCATCATGCCTTGCTGCACCTTCAGACTGGACCTTAGATGCTCCTATAGCATATTAAGTCCCTGTATTTGGGTGATTTCAGCTGGACTCTGACGAGGATTCCCCCAACTTCGACGAAGACGGCAGGGATGAATACGACGAACTCCACATGCCTGTATAACTACATGCTCTGCAGGGGCGGTAACAGCATAGCAATCAGAAGAAGCAATATGCTAATGCTGGCCAATTGATGGAAGGAACAATAATTTCTAGAGGAGAACAATCAATGACACTTGTGCAATACCCACACGGAGGTTCAAAGTAGTGATACAGTATATTGCACTGTAGGTTTCTGTCTGAATGCGGTGCAAACAGGCAATGACTCTGTCTGAAAACTGTGTGTGTCTGTGTATGTGAGATTTGTGTGAGAGCGCCTTTGTTTCTTGGTGTTGTTGTTGCTGTTTTGTTGTTGTAGTTGTGGTTGGATGCCTGCAAAGAATCCCAGGCTGTCAGCCAGGCCTCCAAAAGGCCCAGTATGTCCTGCCCACTCTGTACTCTGTCTGTTTACCTTTGTTCCTCCTGTTTTGCTTATCCTCCTGAAAGAAATCTTGGGGACACTGGGTGATGTGCAATGAGGGTGCCATGGTGTGAGTCTCAAGGGTTGCATCTGTGACGACCATGACGGTCACTGCAAACCCAAGCCGTAAAGCCACTGGTTGATGTGCCGGTGTGCTTGGCGTGGGCTTTGGTCATTGTGATGATAGACCCGATGGTTGTGTGTCATGTAACTTGTGCATTACTCCAGGTTGTGTGTGAGTCATATGGCAGCTGGCATATTTGACCACAGCTCACCTGCAGGCAGAAGGGAGGGTTGGGCACTTTCCCCCCACCAGATAAAGCAATGAAGAAAACTGGCATGTATAATAGGGAGGTATTTTTTATATGATAGATTTTACATTGTACATACAAATTAAGATGAAGGAGCTTTTGGGTGTAGACAGTAAAGAATGACACCGCCACCAGGATTTGTGGTGAAGCTGCTCTATTGCAGTCAGGCTGCATGAATCACCCATCTGCGAGATGGAAAACGGTTTGCTTCTGGATTCAGCCATGTATTAAAATGGGGCCAGCACTCCTTTTCAAGAAGAATCATTTTAAAATGTGACCTTGATACAAGACGTGACTCATGAAGGCTAAATGAGATACACCCGCATATGTTGTGAACAATGACGCTACCTTCTGAAGTTATATTCCATGTGTTTGATCTTTGGGTATCAACACTAAAAGAAATCATTCACAATCATTACATCTGACAATGGCATTAAGTAAAGAAACACATCATTTCTTTTGAGGACCAGATGCACACCCCTATGATATAAAAATTAGCAGAAAAAAAGCAATCTGTGTTTTTTGCTGAACACACTGGCTGGATGAGTGCGATGCCATTTTTATGGCTGAATTGCAGGACATGGAACATGAAAAATTCTCCCCAAGATAACTTAATGTTCCAGGAACCAGAATGAATGACATCTCGTAAGTCATGCAAGATCATGGGCTGCAGATGTGCTGCACAGATCCCTGTCTATCAGAGCTAGCAACATAGTTAAGCCATACCTGCATTCAGCAATGGGACTATACTCCATAGTGTTTGCAAAGTAAAGGAACAAACAAATGTCCTTTAGAGTAAAGGATCAAACAAACATGTCCCTTAGAGTAATGTGGAATCGCTGATGGTGAGCTTTGTATAGCATTATAGTTCTTCATAAAAACTTGACATTGGTGAACAGGTGGGACCATCAGTGCTGCAATAAGGCTCTTGTCCCACTGAATATGCAGTGTAGTTTTTCTGCATTTTGTTTTAGTGTAGGGTTTGTTTAGTTTGAGTGTAGGGTTGTTAAGCAAATGATGGTGGTACCGGAAACACACCCTGAGCTAAGGTCTTACATGGTAAAACCATGTGAAACGGGGGGTTGATGGGCTTCGCAAGTCCAAGCCCCCCCCCAAGGCAGACCAACTGTTGCTTGTCCTGGCTTGAGTAATGGTACGGGTGGCAGCAGACATATGAGCTATGGCGACCAAGCCCCTGTTGAAAAAATCAAAAGCCTTTGTTACGGTCACATCAGGTTGGCTTGGGGGAGATGGGGGGATCCAGGTGCTGCAGGACTGGGCTGGGATATATACAAAGCCAGCTACCTCTGGTGTGAGAACAAGTTATTACTCAAGATGGTAAACCACCATGGCTGGGTGTCCCTCTCCCTGTACCTCTCAAGGAGATGAAAGCTAAGCTGTTCAACAAGAGCACCAGACACTTACTTTATTTCCCAGTCTTGCTTGCAGTACAGACCACCCAACAGCCTATAGCCATATAACCTCATTTTAACAGGAGGCAGCGGGAACAGCCGCTTTTTATTAGTCTGTGATGTGTGTTTTTGTAAGGAAGCTTTGCTCTCAAGTGGAACCAGATGATGGGAAGCTTTGGGATATCAGACCAAAGAAGAAGCCTTTCTGTGACTGTGGAGGAGTAGCTGGATAGCATCTCCATGGCTAATGACCATCTCAAACCTCACTGTTTACTACCCTTCACTGGTTACTTGCTGATTTTGATGCTGGCCCTGGTAACAGCACAATAGAGCACAGCAAATGGAGCTTACGCCTCAGAGGACCCTTGCAGATCACTGGCCATGTACGCCGCCCATGTCATTGGGTTGACAAATGAAATATGGAAATCCATTAGATATTAAACAGATTAACAAAGCAAAATAACCAAGAATATTAATGTATGAATACAGTACACACGACAGTAAGAGACTGTGATGGAAATTAATATCTTCACAATAAGCCAAGGGACATTGATCTGGTAAGTTAGTAGTTCCATGGTAACTGAAGCTGTACTGAAACAACTTTGGACCATTAACAATCTCTAACAGCACCATTAGAAATAGTTTAACTGCATGAGACAATAACCTCTATTGCCAGCAAAAAAGAAAGTGAATACAATAGCGAATAAATCAACCTGCTACTTTGTATGTGGTTACATGCTTTGTTAGTCATATGTTAAGTGCAGTATTTAATAGTAACCAAAAGTCCCTTCACAAGGGAACAGTAATATTGAGAAAGGATCTTAACCTAGGTGATACTGGTGACAGACCCTGTATTGCCCACAGCAGGACTGCCAGCATCCGCAGGAACCTACACAACATGCTGTTTTTCCTGAGGGAGTGCTTTCAGGAGGGTCAAAGGTTGTGTTTGAGAGCCAGGATGTTTGGCTATCTCTCCCTTTCTCTCTCTCTCTCTCTCACACACACACACACAGACAACTGAAGGAATTGATTATCTAAACATGTGCCTTCCCTACTGGAAATTTTACTGGAATTTTCCAGAAGGGTTTTATAGTTGAGCTGGTGTGCATTATTCACCAGTTTAGTATACTGGTCTGTGTTTCAGAAGAAATAACCTTCTGCCACTGATCTCTCTACCTCTTCTTTATTTTAATTTGATCCCAGCTGATAATGTGTGTCGACAAAAACTTTAAGTTCTGTCCTTTTCACTATTCCAATATTCATATGAAACTCTTCCCCCCTCCCCCCATTACTAGCCTGATGGGACATTTAGACTCCTTAAGAAAAACATCCAGCTAAACCAGCAGGCTAATTTAAACCAGTGGCAGCTTCTGAGGAGATGCAGAAAAAGTGCCATGTGTGTAGAGACCACATCCTATAACTGTGGCATAGATTCATAATTCAGATTATAGTAAGTGTGATGATCCACTTATGGCTCCAAAACAATAGGGGTTTTATTTAAGGGAAGTTCAGAACACTGGGAATCACGTAAAATAAAGGACAATGACGGGTCAGAAAATGATAACAGAACTTAAAACTAAAACAAGCTACAAAAACCATAAGGGAAACACAACTAATGAGCAGCGTAACATAGAAAGCAGAACTAGGAACCAGGTACCAAGGACCAAAGCACAAGGCAACATTTCACCATGACAATGGCAGACTAAAGCACAGAGTGAGGAAAGGCACTTAAATACACCAATATCAGGGGAAAACGGGGAACAGGTGTAACTTAATTACTGAATCGCTGGGGAACTGAATGTGATGCTGGGAAACGTGTCTTCTGGTACACGGGCAGTCAGCACTAGTGCTCCCCAGGGTTGAGTTCTCTCCCCACTGCTCTTCTCCCTCTACACTAATGACTGCACCTCCAGTGACCCAGTGGTCAAATTCCTGAAGTTTTCAGATGACGTTACAGTCATCAGACTTATCCAGGATGGTGATGAGTCTGCATATTCGTGGGAGGTTGACCGACTGGTGTTCTGGTGCAGGCAAAACAACCTGGAGCTGTGGAGATGACAGTGGACTTTAGGAGGCACTGTCAAGGCCCAGCAAAGGATATACTTCCTGCAGCAACTAAGGAGGTACGGTCTGCCACTGGACCAAGGGAGACTGCAGCGAACAGTGAGGGCAGCGGAAAAAGTCATCGGTGCCCCCCCCCTACCCTCCATTCAGGACTTGTACTACACAAAAACTAGGAAATGGGCAGATAAAATAATTGCAAATCCATCACACCCTGGACACAATCTTTTCCAGCTCCTCCCCTCTGGCAGGCACTACAGAACTATGCATATAAATACGACCAGACATAGGAGCAGCTTCTTCCCTCTGGCCATCACCCTCTTAAACAACTACTGTAAGCTGTGTCACCTGCCTTCTGTAAATTTTCCCCTCTTAAACTGTTTGCACTCAACCTCGCACCTTATACTTGTACTGTTACCCATGTGTGTACATTTCAAATTTTATTTCTTGTATAGTGTAATTTATTGTTTGTACAGTGTCATTTATTACCTGTGTACTAGGGAGTCTCTAGCAGTTGGAATCAAATTCCTTGTGTACCCCAGCACACTTGGCAAATAAAGCTGAGTCCGATTCTGAACTTGGGAAACACAGGACCAATGACAAACAGGTGGACACAATAACCCTAAGAACACAGAGAAGTAAGAGAATTAGCAAACACTAAAGAATCTACAAGTACTAGGGGAAACACCACCAGGAAATACTAGAAACAAGAATACACAGAAACAACCACAATAAACCTGGGGAAAATCAAGAATAAGAAAACACAAAGTAAACACCAGAGAACAAAAGTCCAAAAAAACAAAACAGGTGGTCTCAAGCCAGCCTCAAACCCACAACACAAGGGAACAGTATCAGAGCCACACTTTTAGCACACTGAACTATTTAGCAGTTTGGGGAGCAGGGAAAACACACAAGAGACTTAGGCACAATGGAGATGAAGCGCAAGAAAACAGGGAAGAGGACAGGATGACCAGCAACACCTGCTGGCTAAATGGGAAGGGTACACAAATGGCAGGGTCAGACAGTTGCTGACCCTGACAAATATCGGTTTAATGTTTTACACATCATGACCAAAATTTTATCGATTTAGCATTCCCTGTCTGAGCATAAATTCTTTAATGTGGGGATTCCAAACCCATGGTTTAGCGACTGGCACAGTATTCTAACAGGCAGAGGGGTTGTTAATGTCTACATCCAAAAACTCCTTCAACTTCTTCCAAAAATAAACTATTTGCGAGCCATTCCTTTTTTTTTAACGACCCCTTATATTTGTGTATTCTGGTTGCATCTGCAAGTGATGTAAATGGTGAAACTTATATCCATGAGATACAGTCAGGACCATAAATAATTGGACAGAAACAAAGTTCAGTACATTACCACAATAAATTTTAAAAGAAACAAGTCAAATTCAGTTGAAGTGCAGACTTTCAGCTTTAATTTAGTGGGTAGAAAAAAATCATTGCATAAAAATGTGGGGAACTAAAGTAATTTTTCTACACAATCCCCTCCTTTCAGGGGCTCATAAATGTCAAGGCAGGTGCACATACGGCTAAGACGTCAATGACAAGACTGGGGAAACATACTCGAATGCAGACTGAAATACACAAGACTAAGAGGAAATGTCAAGAAACAGCTGATGACTTTGGGATGTCACACGAGGTTAACGAGGGGGGAGTGGCACACAAGAGAATCAGACGATCGGGTGTGACAGAACCCCCCCCCCCCCAAAGGCGCGTACTCCGGGCACACCTAAGGGGAATGAAGAGACAAGACCAGGTGACATGGGACCTGGAAAACAAGAGCACAACCTCAATGGAGCACCGGGAACAGGACAGACTCACAGAACAGGCACAGGGACAACCACTGACAAACCACAGAGAACGCAGACAGGCACAGCGGAACCAATAACGGAGACACTCGAGGAACACCAACTGGAGGAAGAATTGGACCAGGAGTGAACAATGGAGACAAAAATGGACGAAGAGACACATGGCGCACAAAACCAGAAGCCAAGAAGGCAGAGGATGGGAGAAAACGGGAAGCCCGAGGGAACCCCAGTGGACGCGAGGCAGAAGCTGCAGGGTCAGCAGGCAACCTCGAGGCTGGAGCCAGTGAGATAGGAGCAAAAGGGAATGTTGGAGGAGATGAGGGGGAAGATAGCGAGGAGGGAGATGAAGGGGAGACTGGCGGAGGGGAGGAGGTAGCTGAAGCCGCCACAGGCGATGGCACTGCCACAGTCAGCAAAGGTGCAAGCAACCAACAAGTCGGAGCGGGGAGACTTGCAGGCAACCAACGAGGCAGCAGAGGAGGGACCATAGTCGGCCAACGAGATGCCGCAGGCGTGACCGAAGGCAACTCCTGAACCGAAGCCAGGGGGACTGCAGGCAACTGCTGAGCTGAAGCCGGAGGACCTGCAGGTGATCGCTGAGCAGGAGCCTGGGGGTAGGGCAGGCAAGACACACTCCTGGCATAGGTGTCCTTTCTGGGAGACTGAATGGTGGGGACCCGGCCAGGATCTCCCCTGCTGTGGAGATGGTGGAGGAGTTACTCCCCTGGAGGGGCCAGTGGGGCCATGAGAGCCAGTGTTATGGGAGCAGGGTCAGGAGCTGAGGGGACTGGAACCGGAGGGTCAGGATCAGGAACCTCTTTGGGCTCAGGAACAGGCGAATCAGGAACGGGTGGAGCAAAGACCCCAGGGATGGGCAGAGCCGGAGCCTATATGGGTGGAGCAGGGACGGGAGGCGATGCAGCAGGAGCCTTGGAGGGCAGTGCGTCAGCCACCGGGACTGGAACCAGGGAAATTGGAGCCAGGGGCATGGAGCTGGAACAGGCAGAGCGGGAACCTCTGGGGGCCAGTCCGAAACCAGAGCGGGAACCTCTGGGGGCAGATCCGGAACATCAGGTACAGGCAGTCAGGCACCGTGAGAGGTGGATTATCAACCGGCGATGTAGGAACCGCGGGGGACGGCGCAGGATCCGCTGACTCAGGGGGCTCCGCAGGATCCACCAGTTCAGGAACCTCGAGGGGCACCCCAGCCTCCAAGAAGATTACCTGCTCGTTCTCTGCCCACCCATTTCTCCGCTTCTTCTTTCTCTTATGGCTAGCTGTTGTTGGTAGTGGTCGGGGTGCTTTGAGAAGTTCAGCTAGTGGATCAAAAGCCAGTCATCTGTCTATGGCGATTTGCAGTCTATTCGCTTCCGCTGCTTGACTCCTAACCTGCTATAAGTTCAGCCGGACCTCTTCAGCCAGGAACGTTTCCTTCGACGGAGTAATCTCCGGCAGGATATCCCCAGTATGAATTGCCACAGGGTCCTCTTGGACCTCTTGGCTGGTTGATGCAGCCGGTACAGCGCCTCACTGACCAGATCGCCATATTCCACCTTGGTAAGTGGAGGCATCTTCCTTTCGAGCCTTGTCATTCTGTTATGACCAGGGGTGAGCAAGAAGCGGGGAATCAGGATCAGCGAGACGGAGATTCAGCAAACGGGATTTATTATGGAAAAAGACAAAGCAGGTACACATATGGCTAAGACGTCAATGATAAGACTGGGGAAATATGGAAGTCTGTAGAGGACATGCATAAAATTTTTATTTCTTTTCGTTATCTCATTTTTTCTCGTGATCTCGACATAGTCGAGACATTTTTTCAAGATCACGGCTTTGTTTTTCTTATGATCAACATAACCCATGTCATTTTCCCATGATCTCCAGGTTTAGTATTATCCTCATGAATGAATGCATCAGATTTTACTTGGATTGTGGACTGTCCCAGTCAGAATCAGAATCATAATCATAATCAGAAGACTTTATTAAACTCGGAGGAAATTGCTCAAATTGCAACTGCACAATCACATATAAACATTAAGAACAATACAATATAAGTATAGGCCTACCTATAAAAATAGGAATGGAGTGAAAAACACATTACAGGACTGTTAAACATTCCAATAAATAAAATTAAAATTAAATAAGAGAAAATCCCTGTACAGGAATCTAAAATACCCTTGTCCAAAAGTTACAGGAAAAGTAAAAGTGTATATTGCACCAATATCATAAGTGGTTATATTGCACTTGTTTGTAAAAACCAAGTTAGACTTCAAACTGTGGGGAAAAAGTTGAGATATATTACACCGAATCATGGATATGAGGAAATAAATCTCTCGATGCTAGAAAGTTGTCATATTAGTGTTCATCATTTGAGAAGGAGGCTCAGAAATTTGCAGCTATATCATCGGAGAAATTATATTAAGTCAGTTTCCTTACCAACCAACTGGAGAGTCCAGGACACCATGGTTAGCAGGTGATGTTTGAAAGATGTCGGCTTAAAAAAAAATAAGAAAAAGGTATCTCAGGGTAACGACTTTAGTTATGTCGAGATCACAAGAAAAATATGTTGTGATCTCGAAATAACTGTCACGACCAGAGGGAGAGAGAGAGGTGAGGATCCAGATATGCGGGGATACAGCCACTTTATTGGACCAGTTGTAGTTACACGGGTAGTGGAGCACTGAGCAGAGAAGGCAGGTTCGGGTTGTGCGCTGGTCAGGAACCGGGAACCGAGAGGGTGTTCCTGGAGGAGTGCCCTCTCGGGGGAAGCCAACAACCGGAACTGGGGATCGGCAGGCAGAACTCGTAGTCGTGGGGCAAGAGCGAGGGTCAAAACCAGGGGAATCTGTCCGACACAGAGGCACAGGCACAGAGCACGGGAGGACGGGGAGATGAGGATGGAGGAGGACGTCGGGAATGGGAAGTCAGGTAAGGTGAGGGCTCTAAGGAGGGAAGGAACAGAGGTAAGGCACCAACACAGGTAAAACGGGTGGATCGGGAAAGCACGGGTAAACACAGGACAATCATAACACTCGGTATGGCTCGGTAACATCGGCTCAATACTTCGCACCATCTGTTTGGCACGGCGTTGCTTTTGACTCGGGCATTGATATTCTGGAATGCATGACACCTGGGAGGGCTCTGCCCCTTGTGGGTATGACAATAACGAAAAGAAAAAAAAATTATGCATGTCCTCTATAGACTTCCATAGGGGAAATGTACTGAAATACACAAGACTAATTGGAAATAACAAAAAACAACTGATGACATCGGGATTTCACATGAGGTTAATGAGGGGGGCGTGGCACACAGGACGATCTGACGTGACAATAAGTAATTGGACAAATTAATATAACTGCAAATAAAATGTTCAATTCTAATGCTTAGTTGAAAACCCTTAGCAGGCAATGACTGCCTGAAGTCTTCAACAGATGCTGAGTTTCCTCCTTCTTAATGCTCTGCCAGACCTTTCCTGCTGCAGCTTTCAGCTGCTGTTTGTTTGAGGGTCTTTAGTTTAGTCTTTAGCAAGTGAAATGCATGCTCAATGGGGTTGGGATCAGGTGACTGAACTGGCCATTCAAGAAAATTCCACTTTTTTGCTTTAATAAAATCCTGGGTTGCTTTTGCTGTATGTTTTGGAGTGTTGTCCATCTGTATTATGAAACGCCGCCCAATAAATTTGGCTGCATGTGGTTGGATTGGAGCAGACATGATGTCTCTGAACACCTCTGCATTCATTTGGCTACTTCTATCCCATGTCACATCATCAATAAACACTAAAGACCCAGTGCCACTGGCAGCCATGTACGCCCAACCCATTACACTGCTTCCACCATGTTTTACAGATGATGTTCCAGCCCTTCTCCATACTTTTTTCTTTCCATCATTCTGATACAGGTTGTTCTTGGTTTCATCTGTCCAATGAATGCTGTTCCAGAACTGTGCTGGCTTTTTATATGTTTTTTTGCAACGTCCAATCTAACCTTTCTATTCTTAAGGCTTATGAGTGGCTTGCATTTTGCAGTGAACCCTCTGAATTTGTTTTCTGTGCAGTCTTCTCTTTATGGTAGACTTGGATACTGATATGACTACCTCCTGGAGAGTATTGTTCACTTGGTTGGCTGTTACAAAGGGGTTTCTCTTCACCTTGGAAATGATTCTGTGATCATCCACCACTCTTCTCATCCGTGGATGTCCAGGTCTTTTACCAATGCTTTCTTTCTCAGGGTGTACCAAACTGTGAATTTTGCCACTCCAAATATTGTGGCAATTTCTCAAATTATTTTTTTCTGTTTTTGCAGCACAAGGATGGCCTGTTTCACCTGCATACTGAGTTCCTTTGACCGCATGTTGTATGTTCACACCTCAATCTTCCAAATGCAAAGACACCTCAAATCAATTTCAGGCCCTTCATCTGCTTAATTGATAATGAAAGAACAAAGGAATTGCCCACACCTGTCCATGAAATAGCTTTTAACTGAATTGTCCAATTACTTTTGGCCCCTTTAAAAAGAGGGTAGCACATGTTAACAAGCCGAAACTCCTAAACCCTTTATCCAATATGAATGTGGAAACCCTAAAATTATATCTGAGAGTCTGCACTTTATGTCCATGCCCATTGTATAACTTCAATTGGAATATATTTCAGTAAACAGGTAAAATAGTAAAACTTGTGTTAGTGTCCAATTCTATATGGACCTAACTGTGTATGTATGTAAACCAGTCATAGTGGGTCCTGAAACAGCTCCATCCCACCACTCCTGCCCCACTAAGCCATGCCTTTTCACATCCACATCTCCTCCTGGGCTCTTCCTCTTTTGTTCCAGCTTTGTAGCATTTCAAGCAGCAGACAGAGCTAAACAGGGACCACATGTTTGAATCTGTTCACTAAGCGCATGCCTATCTAAATGAACGCCTGAGCGCCCTCGCCTGGGCTCAGTGAGGTAACGGAAATTGGAAACGTATTGGCACTGACTTAATGCCCAATTTCTTCACATAAAGCGGAATGCCTACACATGTTCACATCCAGCTGCTAAGCGACACACAACAAAATATGATGCTAATAGAACTGTAACCAGACAAATTTCCATGGGTGGTTTCATGTAAACTTTTCCATTTCTCTGTGATGCAGTGCCTCTCACAGGAAACATTAGCTCTGGAACAAAAATACAGGCTGTCTGGAATCACTCAGCAGACCCTTGCAGACACACATCTGTTATCTGTCAGGCAGAAGCCACAGATCAGTTGTACATGGGACTCCGAAATGAAACTGAGCCTTCCAGGGCTGTGGCCGGTGCTGCAGCCTACTTTGATATGGACGCACTGGAGGATGCATCCTGGGTGTCTGATCCCAGAGGGAGTGTAGTCCTGGTTCTCCAAGGCCTTTAGCTACTGCCAAATGTTTCCCACAAAAGCTAGTCTTATTCCTGAATGGGTGAATATGAACTTCAGATGGAGGTCCAGAGAAAAGTGGCTTTATTACAGAGAACTCTGAAGGTACAGACTAGAAAAAAGCTGAAACCACATATGAACCTTCAGGAGCCCTGGTGATCTTGTTCAAGCTAGAATCTCAGAGTCTTTGAAAAGCTAGGCAGGGCAAGAGGCACCAGGATGGTGTCTTAGTCCTGGTCTGGAGGGAAGAGGACCTGTGGTTACTGTACACAGTAAAATTTAAGGAGTAAAAACCATGGAGGTAAATGTTTTCTACAGTGTTAGTGTTACTGCAATTAAAGCCAAAGTCATTTTTTCTCGTAGGGTCGAGTGAAAAATCACAGTTGATTTCCACGGTGTTAATCTCTCCTTAAAGCTCCACCCACAGGCTCCAAATGAAATTTCACATCGGAAACACCATTTAATTGCAACCATAGGTGAACATTCCTGCTTGGAATGTTGTGGTCTATCAGGTAAGCAAACTGTTAGTTTTTAATTTCACTTGTTCTTGGTGCATTTTCTCACTATGTTGCTGCAGCATACTCATTGGCGATCGGTTTGAAAATGCGTATTGGTCTTTTTACATGTTGTACAGTTCATGCTTTGGCGAATGGGTAGGAAACCGTGTAGTGGAGTTTTTACATGTTATAGGGTGAATTCAGGTGAAGTGGGACACTTTTTGTCATTTTGATTTCTAGTGCTTATTGAAACATTGAAACAGGAGAAGCCGCGGCAGGCGACAGCCTAGGCGGAGCCGGCGAAGGCGCAGCCGACCGACGTGCTGTAGGAGGAGGGACCACAGGGGCCGACCATGGGGCACCTGCAGGCGACCAAAGAGCCGGGGGCGGTCGGCCCGAGGACGGGACACCACCGGGGGACCCGCAGGCAACCAAAGGGCCAGAGCCCCTGGCGACGAAGGAGGCCCGGAGCCCTCGCCAGGGCAACCGAGGGCGAGCCAGGGGGCAGGGCGGGCGGGACCCAGACCCTACGCCGGTGCCCTCTTCCCTTACGGGACACAGACAGGCGAGGTAGCCGCTGGTGGGGTCCAAGTCTCGGTCGGGGTGGCTCCAACAGACATATCCCCGAGGGGTCCCATACAAGCTCCGCCTCCAAGGAGGAGGAGGTGATGATGTTGCTGGGGACCTCCTTGGGGCTTGGGTCCAGGGTAGGAGTCTGTGGGGCAGGAGACTCCGGGGTGCGAGTCACAGGGGCAACCAGTTCAGGGGTAAGAGTCACAGGGTTTGGGGTCTCTGGAGCTGGGGCGGCCGCAGGCGTGGCTGCCGGCGAAGCGGGCGTTGGCTTGGCGGGTGTGGCTGCCGGCGAAGCGGGCGTCGGCTTCGCTGGAATGCAGGGGGACAACTCAGCAGGTGAGCGGGGAGGCACTGCCTCACCCTTCCGCTAGGCGGGCGGTTCGGCCAGAATACAGGCGGACGACTCAGCACGTGAGCGGGGAGGCATGGCCTCACCCTTCCGCCAGGCGGGTGATTCGGCCGGAATGCAGGTGGTGTTGGAGCGGGCAACTCAGCAGGACTACAGGTGGGCGTCGGCTCCTTGGGAGAGGAGGCGAGCAACTCAGCAGAGGAGCGGGCGGGCGATTTAGCCAACAAGCAGGCGTGTGACTCAGTAAGGTGAGTGGGGAGACAGTGGCTCACCCTTCCAACTTTTCTTCTTCTTTTTGGGCTTTGTGTCGGGAAGAAGCACCGCTCCCGGGAGCAGGGACTCCTCGTCCTCGGGGAGCTCCCGGACGCGGAGGTTGGCCAGTCCCACGGAGATAATCAGCTCCGTCTCGGGGTCCGCTTCTTCTTCCAGCGTGATCCGCCGTGCCCGGGTGGCGGTAACGCGCTGGAGTTGCTCCCCGAGGTTTCTGCGTACCTCAACAAGAGGTCCGCGCTTTGACAGGCAATCATCCGCGCGAGCGGGTCCTCCTGGATCTCCGGTTCTTTGCTCCAATATAAGACTTCTTGGAGCAAGCCGAGGCGGTCGGCTTCGGCTTGCTGCTTTGCCTTCTTGGGGAGAGTTGTCATTCTGTCACATTCGCTGGGTGAAGCTGTGCAGGGTGTCGGCGACGTGAGGCAAAGACAGACAGGTCATCGGGAAAACAGTCTTTTAATCTTCGAATACGAAGGGCAGGAACAGGAATCACAGGGTAAAGTCACAAGACACCACAATGATAACACTAGGGAGACTGACTCAGACGCGGACTAAATACAAGCGACAGGTACGGACTGATGCAGAACAGGTGCAGGTAATTAGATACACGCGGACAACAGGCGGTTTTCATCTGGTTAGAACACGGGATAACGAGGGGGGCGTGGCACACATGAGGCTCGGACGGGCGGATCATGACAGGTTTGCTTAGGCTTATATTTTTCCTTGTTAATGGCTATGGCTCGGGATTCTAGATTTTGGAACATTCCAGGCCCATGCTAAAAGTCTTAGCTTTGGCGTCTGCCCTTCCTGCTCCAGTTGCTTGAACTCATTTATTGCTCCTGCCATCCTTTCATCACTCCATGCATTTAGCTGTCTTTGCCCCTTCACCTTTCTAGCTTTCTTCTCTGTCTCTCTCTGCCTTGGTGCCATTATACAATTAAATAATTGAACAAATTCAAGTTATCAATTTTTTCCCATTTCATAAATAAATATTATTATTTATATATTATATACTTATTGAATATACTGTATTTAGGAGTCCATCCTGTCAAATATGTACTTACTCTCTTCTTGGGAGAGCCAATACAATTGTCCCACATTACCTGAAACATACTGTCCCACTTTTCCCAATTAGTTTGGTAAAGTGGGGCAACTGAAAAATAACTCTGTTTAAAAAATTAAATTGAACTGTCAATTTAATTTATTTAATTTACTGCAGCAGTACATCATAGACATAATTACACGAAAAATAGGTGGAATTTATTTTTTATAACAGATTTACAACCTTAATATTAATTCAATCAAAAGCACATGTCATTCGCCTCACGCTGCGATTTCTGAGGGACGTTCCTGTAAAATGCTTGCCACACCCTCAACTGTGACCTCAGACCAATAAAATCGTGTTTTTCCGACTATGTGCTTTTCATACCAGCTTCCAATAACAATTATTGTAATTGGATCTACTTTAGCCAGGAAATAAACGTGTCTTAGCTTATCTGTCCCACAATACCTGAATTCACCCTAGTTCATGTATAATGCATATAATAGTGTGCCAGTCGGTGAAGGATGGGAAATTATATAAAACGAATGCTAAGCTCTCTAATATTATTTGTTGAGTAGTGGCAATTGGACCCCCCCCCCAAGTTTTGAGATCGCGCTCAGATTTCACGCTCAAATCTGGACCCAGGTTTTAGTCTGATGAGTTTGGCCACACATGCAACTGAAAATCTGTCAAGTGCAATTACATTTTTTTGGAGTGTTTAACATGTCGCACGTTTGACCAGTTAAAGGCAGTGGGTAAGCATTCATGTCTCAGCTCCACCGTTATCGTTGGTCTCTTTATGGATATATGCACGTGATACATGAAACAATGACTGGCCGGCTGGAAAGTAGGTTTGGTTTCCAGCGATGTGCACATTTGCCGCGAAGAGCGGAGGATCTACTTCCGAAAAATAATCTGGCCACAGTCATTTAAAACGAATTACCGAAAAGCAACGTTTTAGGATATACTGCGTTTTAATGCGTTGTTATTTGGGACAGTAATGCATGCTAGTTTACTGCACATAGGAGTTTTCAATGTGATACACACGTGGACCTTCCGCCATTTTGTGAGATTTGGCCAGGTACCGAATGCTGTTTGGATTATTGTACTACAATGAAAAGAATATTGCCTCTTTTGTAATGTTTAACCATTAGAACACGAGTGTGTGATTTGCAACTTGTCTGAAAGGACCAAAAGTACCAATTAATTTCTGTATTGTCATATTCTCCTCAGAATACTTGTTAAAGTGAAGTGCAAAGATATGAAGTACTGTACATCAAATTCAGTAGATCCTTCAATGACTTCCTTCAAGAAAGTAGACATGCTCATAGAATTATGGAATTGATAAGCCAATGAACTTTAAATTGGTGCTTGTGTTTTAATTGGTTAAAGTTTTGTGTCTGCCTATTACTTAAGTAATTGTAAATTAACTTTTTTTTTTCAAACGTTTCAGTTGTTAAGAAATTCTGCCTCCTCACATCTCACTTGAAAGTGTATGATAATTTGGGAACTGAGATAGATGAAGATTTCCTGATTGAATTCAAACACCAACTCTTGGAATTCTCACTATTGGTTTAGCTGATGAGACTGAAGGTGAGTCATAGGAAATGATTCGTAACTTTTTATTGGTTTGCCTCTGTGCTATTGTGCCTCAGTCTGTCACCTGATCATTTTCTGTGAAAATGAATTATGTAGATCGGAAAACTGCTTAACTTCACTTTCTTAATAGATCAGGTATGTCCTGGTGCAGGCCCATCTAGTGCCAGTCTCAGTTTGAACAAGACTCCAGGCTCTGCGACAAGCTGGAATTCAAGTGATGATACTGTGCTCATATGCAGGACTCCGTCACGCAAAAGGCAAAGTGACCGTAATGAAGCTGCCCAGGTAACTAAAATGGTAATTTCTGTGTTTCTAGATTAGATTATTGAGTGACTCAGTCAAAAGTAAATGTCCATTCACAGACAATTAAGAGAGTGTTACAGTGCAAGACAGGTGCAGATAAGGTAACGAAGGAATATGACAGAACCAAAAGCTATAGTGATCGCACAAGAAGGCTGATGATAAACATTGGCAGCAGAAATGACAGAAACATTCGGGTAAGTGTTATTTTGTGAATGACAGAAACGTACGGGGAGGTGTTATTTTGTGTTTGCTTTGTTTATTGTGAGGACATGTTAATGGATTTCTGAGGTTTTCTTTTTCTACAGAACAAGCCCACCACGACATGTACGTGGCCAGTATGCCAAGGGAACTGTGAACCTGTATCCAAATTTGGAAGATCCATACAGTAAAAATGGATATGTATGTATAACACCATACAGGATTTTTTTTTTCTAAGCATGAAGGTAAAGAAAACCAAATCTTCTTGTATTTGTATACGTCCCGTAATATTTATAACAGTGTTATACCATAGTGGTGCAACACAGTTATTATTGAAAGTGTTTAAACATGTCTTTGTTGTGTGCTGTGATGTGTCAACAATGACCACTGGTCACTAGATTCTAATTCTAGGCTGGGACAGTGACATGTCCTCCATATTGCTCCTTCTCCGTCTTCTGCCACCTGTTTGTCAAGGTCGGAAGAAAGGCAGCTAGTAAGGCAGAGGATCATATAAACCAACCTTATCTTCTCGGCAGGGGAAACAAAAAGAAGTTGCATCAGTTCCTACTTCATCATGGTGGACAAACATGCACTACCATGCAAGGCTACCTGCTCAATTGGAGCATTTGATTAACTCTTCAAGGCCCATTTTGTTTTTGGGACACCCTACCATCAGGCACTGTTAAACCTATACACATTCATTCAAACTACAGTCCACAACATTGATGTTGGTAAGACCAAAGAGAATCCCAGAGTAGCAGAACTAAGGTCTAGGATGTTGCACTAGAAAGAGAGCCACTTAATTTTCCAGACCCATGATTTGTTTTATTTGTGGAAATTTTGCTGCTAATATCCAAAGCCTTATGAAACATTTTAAAGTGATTCATGGGCTGTGTCAAGAAAGAACTTTACAACTTAGATGTGCAGAGCCTGGCTGCTCACTTTTGTTTGGCTCCTTTTCTGGGTTTAGGAAGCACCTTAAAAAGGCTCATGGAGGTCGTTCTGAGGCTGCGTTTAAGGATTCAGGGACACTGTTAACAGTCCTAGAATGTTATGAAGATTATGTTGTTGAAGTTAGTTCCAGGTGTAGCACGAGTCATGTTGTTTCAGATAGTTCTGAAAGCATTGTAAATAGTTGTGCATCAGCGATAGCTCAAGTAAATGTAGCAGGGTTAGGTCAAGCTGCAGTTAACAGCTTTGGTACTTCAATGGAAGAAATTGTCAGGCTATAGAGTCTGTAATAAAGGGTATTTCATCTCTGGAAGGCAATAGTGCAGATATAACTGCTCAGATTGAAAATTGTTTTAGCCAAACAGATTTCAGTGAAGACAGTCCGAAAAGAGTATTACGAATTAAAGAAATGCATGAATCGCACTGTCAACAAATTTCTGCAAACCCATCCTTGCCTTACGTGTTTGGTGTTAAAAAGATCTCCCTGTTAAACTCTTTGCAGTATTTTCATACTTCTGATAATTTCTCTGTAGATGTTATGCATGATATTCTTGAGGGTGTAGCCCAATATGAGATGAAATTACTGTTATACTATTTGCAAAACTATGGCACACCCAACAATTTGGCCTTAAGAATACAGAGCTTCAACTCTGGCTTTATGGAACGCAACAACAAACCCCCAGCAGTGAATTTGTCAGATGGCTCAAATGATTTGAGCCTAAATGCCATTCAGAATCTTTTGTGTAACATGCCTTTAATATTTGGAGATTTGATAAGTACAAGTGATTATTACTGCAAATAGTACACATTGTTTTCTCACCAGTGCTCTCCTATGGCACTACAATCTACTTAAAGCATTTCATAGAAGAACATCAGACTGTTTAAGCATGTTTCCTAGTAAGAGGTTATTGCCAAAACACCATTTAATGATACACTACCCTTGTTGTATTCGAAGCATTGGCCCAATACTTCATTGCTGGTGTATGCGCTATGTAGGAAAACATCACTTTTTCAAAAAACAATTAAAAAGCTTTAAAAACATCACAAAAACTTTAGCTACTAAACATCAGAATCAGATGGCTTATAATCAGGCACCGATTAACAGTAATAGATTGGATATTGGCCCAGGAAGAATGGTGTCATTGGATGTGATATAGGGAGGCAAGGAGATAGCAAACTTACTACTTGCTTGTACTTATGTTATGCGTGTCAGATGGGTAAAACATCAGGGGGTTTATGTTTCGCCCAGATCTAGTAATATGTGGGAAGGTTGAGCTTGAGATGCCACAGTTTTATCAGATATCGTCATTGATTAAGGAAGACATTGTGCTTTTGGTTACTTTTCTTATTGATACTGTGTGTTTTGTTGAACATTTTCATGCTTACAGAGTTGTAAAGAATGGGAAAGGCCTTGTTTTCTTTTTGAAAGATCTGGAATACTACAGACCGTTTGACATGCAAGTGTCATATAGAATTAACACCAATATGTATATTGTGCCATACAGTTTACTGATTTAAGAGCAAATGTCTTCCTAAAGTGAAGTAAGAGTTTTATGAATGTGTTGAAAAAGTGTGCATTAAAAGCATATACTTATGCGTAATTTTGGTGTTTTTAATTATTATTTACACTATAAATTTGACTATAAAGGGAGTAAATGTCACACTTTAATGGTACATTTTTCCATCTTTAGGGGTTACCTTTTAAAATGGCCAGCAATGATTAAAAAGACACTACAGAGTGTTAACTATTCTGCCGTGTTAATTCTTAACTCTGAATGTATATCAGTAGTGTTAAATTTTCACACTATTTTGAGTAAAAACAACACCAAAAATGTTACATTTGCTTTAGAGCTGTTTTTACACTTTGTAGGGTGGGAGCATATGTTATCTGAAATTGTGTTAATTTTAACTCTAAAAGAGTCAGTTTCACTCCATTGATTTTACCATGTAGATCTCACAGGAGGCCCAAAAGCTACAAAGACAGAAATAAAGAAATGATGGTCCTGGCTACAGGTGAGTATGAGGCGTTTAAGGGCATCTGTTGGTAGTGAAGAACCAGCAAACATTACTCCCAGGAGATCTGATGTTGGAATTGAAAGGTCATCCAGCCCAAATAAAACAACTCCACCTAAAGTCAGGAATTCTTACCATGCAATATATAAAATCTCACTGCATGCATGATCATTCTTGAGACTAATGACTGAAATGAAATGAAATGAAATGAAATGCGTGATTGCACATGAAGTCTACTTGACCCTGATCATGCCTTTCAACTTGATTTACTCCTGGATTTCCAGGACCATCCAGTAAAAGCATGGACATGCTGCATACTCTGTGGGATCTCTATAGAAACACATGGAGTGCTGTGACCCCTGCACGACCAGCTGCTGTTGACTTAGCCCAACACTGGGTCCACGTGGGACTGCCATCAAGGAATGAACAGTCCATCATGTGTCTTTCAGGGTGGGTGGAGGTGAGGATTCATCTGGAAAGTTTCCGAAATCCCTGCCAAAGCGTAGCAATTTGTGCTTGGATACAATAAGATAAGCATGTGCTTTACCAGAACCCCAGGCACTGCAGTGATAGGTCAGTGGGGAAAGGAACCCCACAATTGGCTGAGCTGTAATAGAGTTGGCGATTCATTCACACTCATTCTGCTTGTAAGGGAAGTTCATTAGGAGTCTGCACATTTGTAAATGCTCAGGACTCTTAATAGCCTGCACAATGTAATTCATCTGACTCTGCACAACCAGGGAATACGCAGGGACAAAGCATTTAAGTTTAAAAATCATCTATGATATGCTGAGAGTGAATTAGTTGATTTCACCACAGAAATGTGGCATCTAACAGTGAAGTCAGGGTACATGTAAACAATGGCTGAGTGGGAGCAGTTAATATATGCTCCTGAGACCCCACCCATTCATTCATGTTCATTGTAGTGGACATGTTGTTGCATCTATCTTTTCACTGATGTAAGGAAACATATTTATTCCTGTTGTACACTAAAGAGGACATGCTGTGAAATTA
>JAODUD010000001.1:52214494-52231957 GCA_026784285.1 Stomatorhinus walkeri | reverse complement strand
TACACTAAAGAGGACATGCTGTGAAATTAAAAATAAAAATAAATTTGAAAAAATCTAAATTGTAAGATGTCTTATTTACTCCAAAGACAGATAACCTATTTGGAGGACACTTTTTTTCCTTGGGTCTCAGGAGAATATTTAAATTTGTATTCACTCAGTCACAAATTGCTTGTAGTGTCTTACATCTGAATGCTGGATAGTAACACATGCATCCCCAAGGACTGAGCAGTCATAGGTGCCCTTCTATTGCTGAGTCACTGTGGTCCACTAGGTGACGCTCTGTTAAAATGCTGCACCAGTACTTACCAGTTCCATAATGGCATAAGTAATGAGTTTATTTCCCAGGATACAGTGGCTCCACAACCCCTGCAGAGTTGGTGCATAAAGATGTGGCAATCCCTGTTAGGATTTTTAAAAGTGTCATTTAATGGCAATGAGGTCAGGACACCTGACTTAGCTTGCAATGCTGAGAACTGTTACTTGGCTATTAAGTTCAAAGGTGTTTGATTAGACGTGGGCTTCACACTCCACTATGGATAGTTGTTTTCTGGGGACTGTCACATAAGTAATATTTATACCCACTTGTCCTATGCTGGGTCGTTGATTTTGATCAGGGGTAACGATATACCATTACCTATACTTTCTACGGATGGTGTCCAATGGCTGCATCAACCCAACCACACGTATGGTTTCTGTAGCGACTGCGAGGGCAAGTATTTAAAACACTTAACAACATAGTTTTTTTCTGTGTTTAAATGATTATCTATTTCGTGGTAGTAGTTGTTTATTTACTTACTTATTATATCACATTCATATTCGACTTCATATTAATATTTTCATCGGAACGTAACCCCATAGTACGTCGAGGAACAACTGTACTATAAATGTTGTATACATTTGAACCGAGGGCACCACAAAGAATAAATACTGGACCGATTTTAAAAGACGTTTTTTCCTATTTATTATTAATATTTAATCTTTTAGTCCTCATTATGTATGCTGTATGATTTGATACTGAATAGATAAAAAATCACGTAGCCTCGCACGCACGCATATGCTTATCTTATTCCATAAGCTTCATAAATAGAAAATATTACAAAAGAGACACGGCTGCACCTCAACGGAAATTAGGGTCGTCATTAAACCAAGAAGTTTTCGCGAGCGTCATCGCATATTACAGTAGGTCTAGCCAGCAAGAATGGGAGGAAACATGACCGATGGTAGGACCCTGCAGCCCGTCGCTGGACTCCGCTGCTTTACTCCACACTTCACCTGTTTGCACACACAGTCGTGCTTCTTCACCTGAAGCCTACAGAGATCCCTTTCGGCGTTTCTGAGATATGATCTGGAACATGCATGTCGCCTACGCCTTAATGCTGAGCCTGGTAGTGCGTCGGGTCGACCTGTCCGGGGAGGTGGTGTTCCGGTGCCCCAGCTGCAGCGCCGAGCGCCAGGCGGAGTGCCCGGAGCTGACTGGGAGCTGCGCAGAGGTGGTGCGAGAGCCAGGCTGCGGCTGCTGCCCCGTGTGCGCTCGGCGCCTCGGCGAGCTCTGCGGCGTCTACACGCCGCGCTGCTCCAGCGGCTTGCGCTGTTACCCGGAGCCGGGCTCCGACCTACCGCTGGAGCAGTTGGTGCAAGGGCTGGGGATCTGCGGACGCAGGGTAGAAGCAGAGCCCACGGGAGGTCCGGAGCGCCGTGAGAGCAGTGGTGAGTCTGTTTGTCTGCGCATCGAGACTTACAGGCATGTGCATCAACAGTAATTCCGTTGTAGGTTTCCAACTGCGCACAAACAGCAGATCGGCACCTTAAAGGGCATGCATGACACACCTCCTCCACATGAAGCCTATTTAGCGCCTCAGATTGAAATTAAGCGTGCTGGAAAGCGCTTGCTTTCACTAAGCTGGGGTATCGGATGGCGTGAACCTCAGTGACATAGAACATATGCTGGGCTTGGAGGAAATGCACTTTGCTCTTCATTCTCTCTTTGTCGCGTAATATTATGTAAGTGCGCATTAACTCTGGATCTTTCTGGTTTAAATAAACGGTACAGCGCAATACATGGCGTTCTCACAAAGTAAATGTTGTTAGCCAACCTCCTGGAGAAAAAAAAGCTCCTCACTAAGCTGAAGAACCTCCCCTTGCACCCCCCCGGACCTTTTTGTTACATGTGTCGACATCACATGACCACAGGATCAGCTGGCCAAACTTCTGAAGGTAAACGGGATCTCCTGTTCCTTTCGGACTATCTGGTGCATGAAGTGTGTTCCCCTATCCCAATGCCCAGCCCTCTAAATTCTGTACCACCAGGAGTTAGTTTGTTCACTCATTCGTTTCCCCCAGTGTAAAAGGCCTGCAGACTTCAGAGTGCTGATGTGACTTCCCTCTTGGGGTTTGGCAGTACCACTGTTCCTACTAAAAAGCAATGTGTCCAGGAGCAACAAGCTCATTTGGGAGTAGTTTGGACTTTAATATCAAGATTCCTGCTGTGGCCGGACTTAACAAAGAACAGAACAGGAAAAAAACAGGTTGGCATTGATCTGTATGGTGGACCTTGAACTGTGACCCATTTTTGCAATTGTGTTGCCTGATGCGTTTCTTCAGTGTGCGCATTGCAGGACAATAAATGAAACATTTTTTAAAGAGACCTGTGATTTTTTTACTGCACAACCACATGGAGGCCTTCACTTTTATTTATTTAGCAGATGCTTTATCCAAAGTGAAGTATAGTTCAGAAAACAGACTGGGTCAAATGGAGTATCAGTGACGTGCTTAGGGGAAAATCAGTAAAAACCATTCTGCTGACCCTATGATGTGAACTGGCAGCCTTCTGGTCACAGGTACAGCCTTCCAACCCACTGAGCCACCCACCACCCCTTCTCTAAACCAACCAGACTGATGGGCTAACACCACCCACACCGTCTCAGCCCACAGCAGGTGGGCTGCACCTTCCACACTGCCCAGAATCATCAGGTTGTCAGGCTGGTTGGTGGTTGCAGGCCACTGAGAGCCTGAACAGTGGAGGGAGGGGCCTTGGCGTCCAGGCAGATACCTCACTGACAAGCTTCCAGGACAACGCACAAACATGCTGGCTTTGGCTGCATTCAGAGGAGTGTTTTGAAATTGTTTTGAGGTACTTGTGAGAGTGGGGCCACGGGAAAGGGGGGCTCTTTCCACCGTGCTGACGTTCTGCGGTGTGGTTTTTGGCGAGGTCGGCACATGCCACGTTCCAGAGTGTGATTCACGGTACTGTTGCTATGCTGCTCTTGTTTCTGGTTCAGCTTGTTTTCTTGTAGATCCTTGGCCAGCAATCACATCTTGATAAAAAAGTCCTTCGTTTACTATTTGAAATTGCCATTTCTATCACCTCTTGAAGTTAAAGGTGTCTGTGGGAGGGCGAAGGTACGATCCTTATCCTCTGTTTCTCAAGGGCACACCCTATGAAATAGGACTGGCTTCTTAAACTCCAAGGAACATCTTCTCCTTGTATGAGAATAAAAAGACGTCATGGGATGAAAACCACCTTTCAAGCAGCCAAGACAGATTAGCGTAATAATAAAAAGCAGATTATGGTGCAGTGGCTTTTTGATACAGGGTGCCAGTGTTAGTGATGGACTGTGGTTAAGAAATGTTACATATGTTCGCTTATATGGCCTCTGGCTTTTCAGCTCCTAGGGGTCATTCATATTTACAGGGCACAGTACAATGTGCGGATTTCTCTTTCCTGAATGCAAAAAGGAAACAGAGCTTCCTCTTCGGGGCACTTCAGCTATTCTCTGCTCTGACACAGCTAGTTAAACATTCACAGACATAGTGCAATGTCAGAAAAATCTGTATTACATTTGTGGCCATAATATTGGGGTGGCTGACAAACACAAACCCACGCAGGCACGTAAGTGGGCAAACAGTAACACTGCAGTCAGTGATCTCTAACTCCATCCCAGTAAAATCCAAATAAATTAAAATTCATAACAAAAGTTTGTTAAAATGTTTGGTTTCTTAAATATGTGTTTATTTTGTAGAAGTTCCGAGAAGGGCAATTGTTATACATACTTTTTCCTCAAGTGTGTCCTTGGAATGAACCAAAAATAAGAACAGATATGATGTGTTAAAGTTGAGAACACAATTTTTATTGAGTACTATAAAAGTGAGATGCTTCTTCAAGATAAGGAAAGGTTAGATATTCCACAGCTTTATATAAAGATTTACTTCTCCCTCTTTATGTGAAAATGTTATCTGGTAATTCCTGTTTTGGACCACATATCTTGAATCTTGAATCATATTTGGCTGTCTGTTTTCTGAAAACTGGAATGATTGTATTTTATGGTTTAAACATTTTGTCAGGACTATACCATACTTAGCTACGAGGAATGCATGTTTGCCAAGCTCAGGCGTTGAATATATTATGGGATGTTTTTTGTATATATTTCTCCAGACATTTTCCACCCTGTTAGGGACATGTACATGGTAATCACAGAGTTTAAATAATGTAGTCTAACAATACTGAACTTTTCTGGGATACAATGTGTCCCTTTTCCTATGATAAAAGTTTCATTCTTGTAATATTAAGAGTTAATTTTATGAAGAGTACAATGTCAGAATAATGGAATCTGTGCATTTTTGTCCCCATTTTGTTGTCTTGTATGAGGAATTTTATTAATTAGAAATATATGTAGATGCATTATATGTACCTCATTTAACAAAAAAATATACAAATATACCAAACACTGTTGTTATTAGAATATTTTTTTAAATTATTGCCTAACAGGGTGGAACCGAGTAGAGCTCTTAACAAGTAGATTCAGATTCACAACAAAAATACTACTACTACAACTAATAATAATTAATAATAATAATAATAATAAACAATAAATAAATAAATAGGGGGGTGGCATGGTGGTGCAGTGGTTAGCACTGTTGCCTCACACCTCTGGGACCTGGGTTCAAGTCTGCGCTTGGGTTACATGTGTGTGGAGCTTGCATGTTCTCCTTGTGTCGTCGTGGAGTTTCCTCTGGGCACTCCAGTTTCCCCCCATGGTCCAAAGACTAATTGGAGTTACTAAATTGCCCATAGGTGTGACTGTGTGTGTGGGTGAGCCCTGTGATGGACTGCCCCCCAGTCCAGGGTTGTTCCCTGCCTCGTGCCCATTGCTTCCAGGTAGGCTCCGGACCCCCCGTGACCGAGTAGGATAAGTGGGTATAGATAATGGATGGATGGATAAATAAATAGTAATATTAATATACATTTTTTGACTATGCCATTATTATTCATTATCATACACAAGAAATACACTCATATAATAAATCTACAAGTAATTTTAATGAAAATAATAAATATTCTTGTACAATTTCAACACAGTAGGCTGCATATCCCATACATAGTCTAACAGGGTGGAATACTAGCTAATTTAGCACTAACTCTTTGAGTGAGCAACATTTAGCTAGCAAACACTCTACAGCCGATCACCATTTAATTAGCTGTTTTTAACATGTTTTTTAAAACATTTTTTCCAATAAATATTTCCCATATTATATACTAACAGGTTGGAACTTAAAGGGTGCCACAAACTAGTGTTTAATATAAAATTGAGAAAAATACACGAGAGAGTGACAGTTAAAGCTTACCTTAGTCTTCCAGTTGAATTTCCCCCTAAAACAAATGATGTCACTTCGTGGAGATGGCTGTATAGATTTGTAATCTTTTTAGGGAGCCAAAAAACTAGAGACTCACAGGGTGGAAAACGAATGCGGGGACATATATTATATAATTACAGAAAACAAAATAAGTTTCACCAGATTTGTTTCTTTCTCAAAAAGTAGTATACCCTAGTTTATCAAAATAATAAAGAATAACTTTTGATTTTTATAATTTTATATTTACTGAGGAAGTTGAATACATTTCATTTGGGACATGCTAAAATGAGTAAAGAGATGTAAAAAGATAATCAGTAATTTATCTTTGTTAGAGCAATAGATAACACCTAAACACATAATAAAATAGGTTTGTTATAAGGATTTGTCTAATTTTATAAAAGAGTAAGAGCCAGTTAAACACGAGAACATGAATATGTGGCCCAAAACAGGAATCACCCATCTATCTTTTGGATATGGGCTCACACAAATCAGAGTGGAAGGTGCTTCCAAAGCATGCAATTCAGAGGGGAGGGTGTATTCACAGGTAGCCTCTGGTCCACTTTCACATGAACCTGCAGTTCAAGTTCAATGACAAAGAGAAAAGTGATTCCATGAGACATGGCACTCACCTTACAACGAGGCAAGAGTGACCTGCTTGTGTAAGCCATAACTATGGAATGTTCTGGCAAGCAAAATAAAACACTGTGCATCTTTAACTAAAAAAATTACCCATCCCTTCATTTGAGTTCTATAATAATTAACATACCTCTTTCCATGTGATTTAATAATATCCCCCAATACAGTATCCCAGGTCATTATCACATAAGGAGGTGATCAATGAATGAAAGGTACCTTTGATGGCCTATGGGACCCTTGTGTATAAATATTTTTCAGACTGTCTCAAACATGACTGTCCTATTTCATCTTGTCTCAGATCATCTTGGGTTTCTGAATTCTTGCTAGATGGAGAGTTCCAGACACTAAGGACACACTGACTGCAAATGTCAGAATTCTGCTGTGTCCTTGTCCCACCTCTGCATTTGTACCCCACTTCCCCTCAGTGTTTGTGCTTCCCAACTACATTCCCTGTTAATCAGATTATACTCAATGACCACCTGGCTGGTACTGGGAAGGACCCACTTTAGATACATCTACGCAGTACCAGGTAGGACCCACTTTATTAGCTATCCTTACTAAATTCCAGGTAGGACCCACTTAATTAGGTATCCCTATATAGTACCAGATAGGACCTACTTTATTAGATACACATGGCTTTACTGGGCAGGAGCCATCTTATTGGGCATCCCTACTCCAGGTTGGACCCACTGCATTAGGTGTGTTAGGTACAACATACTCAGTAGGTTCCCCTTTTGCCTCTGAACTGCTTCACTTCTTAATCTGTATTTCCAAAGGAGACTTTGTATATGCCCCAGTTGTATTGAACTGTTTTTTTTGTACTTGTGGCCTTTGTTAGTTTTAACAAATTTTAATGTTTTTTTTTTGCTCATGAACTTCTGCCTGGATATTTTTTGTTCACACCTACTTCTAGACACTGTAGTAGGGCTGCCACTAACGACTATTTTTCTATAGATTAATCTACCAACTATTTTATCGATCAGTCGAGTAATCTAAACAATTAATTTCCCTAAATTCATTTTGACGACAACAAATGGCTGTCATTGTAAGGCTTTAGATCATGTATGCTGGCACTATATGAACATTATTTTCGCCCACAATTCGATAAACAGATTATTAGTATGCCTAAAATATTAATAAGTTGCATATTGTGATGCCCAAAAGTTGTATAAATCCGTATAAATTTGCCGTATCCTAATGCTTAATATATTAAATAAGCGGAGTACGCCACTTGCGAGACGATAAGCAGTGAAGTCGCGATGAAGGAAGGCAGAAATTAGCAGCCACAACATCTTTAAAAGTAGGACATTCTGTGGTTAAGCAAGGTAAAAGATGTTGTTGTGTAGCGGTACTTTTTGCAGATTAAAGGTTTCATTTATATTTCCATTCGCGAATTATTTTCTGTTATTTAGTGTAAGTTTTCGATTCAGTTTTAGTTTACGTACGATAACGACACTCGTCCCTGCAGGTCCCAACGCGTACAAACGCACTCAATGGCACCGTCAATCAACATTGAATTAATAAGCCCAGATTTTAGTAGAAACATTTCAACTTTATGGCTTTAATAATGAGTGTATTTAGCAGCTACAAGGACAAAAGATATTTAAAAGCTCTCCGTACTAATGGTAATTTAATAAACATGAATAGACGACACCGTGGTTTTGCATTTTCTGGCGATCTACAATAGCGCCTCTTTGTTTTCTCTTTCGGTGCTCACGCATACAGCTAGTAATAAAACCACCTTCTTCTTCTGTGATAATTTGAGCTAATCCCATATTTACGTAGTGATATTAAAGGAGAGCATCTGTTATAATGAATCAATTGAAGCGTTTAAGAAATCATGAAGGTAATTTTATTAAAATCATTTAAAAACGATGCGTCGGTTTAAAATATTGATATCGACGCGATTTTCAGCTTTGTCGTCGACTAATCGCGGCAGTTCTACACTGTAGTGTATTAAAATACTAAGGAATTTGGCTGTTTTGAGATGCTGGAACCACCATACTTGGCACCAGTCGGCCATCCTTAATATCAGTATATGTTCAGGTGGAACCACATGATTCTCTTTGTTAAAGAGTAGGTGAACCTGGTCAGATCACAATAATTTGCATCTCTAAAGAATCCTGACTCATGTAATAGTTTTTCTGCACCTTGTATGCTGGGCACTTGAACTAAAGGCACCCCATTTTTCCTATTCATTCAAAGCCCCAGATCTCGCATTTCCCCCTTGTCTGGGATGTTCCTCTTTTTAAAATAATTTGTAACTTAAACATAATCGTAAAAAGACTACAAGTAATTGATGGGTGATTACAGTGGGATGGTGCACTCTGGATTTTGTCATTAGTGCAGGTCCAGGACCTAACGGAGGGGGCTCAGACGGAGGTACCTAACATAAAGAGGCCACCCAAGGACAGCCCATGGGGGGGGGGCAAGAAGGCTGCAATGTGGCTGCACAGGCAGGAAATGAAGAGCAAAATGAAACTGAGCAAAGTGGATGATGGCAAATCGCCTTGCCTGAAGCCAGTAAGTGATCACTGCTGGTTTTAGGTTGGAACCAGCCTGTCTGGGGCTGTCTCCTTTTTGAAGAGTAAATGGTTTCTAGCCTCCTGACACACTGACCTGTTTGTAGCCTAGCTCTTTCCCCACATGGCTCAACAGTTCCCTCTTGTGGTGTAGACTGCATATATCAGGTTACTACTTGCAAAGTGTGTATGTGTTGGTAGGAAAAGTAGAACACAAGGGGAATCCAGCTGGTCCTAACTCCTTTATCTTGGTTTGTTTAGGCTGGGCAGACCCAGTGTCAGCAGGAATTGGACCATGCTTTGGAACGGATCTCCAAGATGCCCTTCAGTGAGACCCGAGGGCCTCTGGAGGACCTCTATGCAGTGCACATCCCAAACTGTGACAAAAAGGGGCAGTACAACTTGAAGCAGGTGAGCTTATGACATGGAAGGCAGAGGGCTGGGATGGTGAGGAAGCTCCCCATAGAAACAGTTTTCGGTACATTCTCAAATTATATCCCCCGTGCATGTCTGGATCCTCTAGCTGTCGTGTGGCTTTAGCTGATATTGTGTCTCGTTATATGTTTAATACTTTTTGGATCAATTTTTGTACTCAGTCTGACAGTTCACTTTATTAACCTACATCAGCAGAGCACCCCCTCCAGGAGTCAGTTTGCCACATTCTCTGTCCTAAGGCCTGTTTTCCCCCTCCCCCATCTTCATCCAGTGTAAGATGTCAGTCGCTGGACAGAGAGGCGAGTGCTGGTGTGTGAACCCCTACACGGGTCGGCAGATCGCGGATTCCCCTATGGTGCGGGGCAACCCCAACTGCAGCCAGTACCTTGGTGGTCTGGAAACAGAGGCACCAACACCCCTGAGAATACCTTCATCCACTTCCAGGAGCCCATAAACTGGGGCCTAGGCATGTCCAAACGGATGTGGAAGAAGAATGGATGTGTGTGTGTCTATCTCTTTGTGGATGTAGCTGTGACTGTATGCTACTCTGTCTTCTCATTCCCATGTTCCTGCATTCTTCTCCGTACAATTGAGTGGTGATGAGTGGAAAGGAGAAGCTGGGTTACGTCAGACTGAAGAAGTGTGCTCATTACCCTCCGTCTTGCTCCTTTTTATAACTGCATCCTGTTGTTTTGGTACCTCAGGCATCCCAAGGCCTATTTGTTCAGCTGTCCTAGGTCAAGCCTTTCATGTTTGTTCTGCTGCAGTAAAGCTTGGGGGTAATTATATCCTACATACTGCACAGGCCAGCTTGGTCCTATATATTAACAAAGGTATACCTCCAACCAGCCATACACCAACCAGTCTTGAATCTGTTTTGAATGATTGCCCGTCCCGGTTTTGCAGACAAAGTGTCTGTCCATCACATTTAACAGTTGTACTACAATTAATCATAATTGAAGAAAGTTTAATCACAAAATGAAAGTTGAATGCAGTTTTAGGTCTGCAGCTCCAGGCAGGATGGGCTGGACATTGCAGCCAAGTGATCTATGTATCCCCACAAGTAAGCTAGGTAACAGACACACAAAATACAAGGCTAACAGAGAGGTATTATCACAGCACCATGTCTACCATTGACTATCCCCTATTCTGTCTGTCAGTACCAGTATGTTACCTTTGACTATCCCCAATCATGTCGGTCAATACCGGTAGGTTACCATTGACTATCCCCATTCATGTCTTTCAGTATCAGTATGTTACCATTGACAATCCCCAATCATGTCTGTCAATACCGGTAGGTTACCATTGACTATCCTCATTCATGTCTTTCAGTATCAGTATGTTACCATTGACAATCCCCATTCATGTCTTTCAGTACTGATGTGTTACTGTTGACTATCTCCAATTGTTTCAGTCCATACTAGTATGCTGTTGTTGTCTATCCACAATCATGTCCATCGGTACCAGTATGTTACTGTTGACTATACCTAGTCATGTTCATTGTTGCTGGTATCTTACCAATGATTTTCCTCAATCATGTCCATCAGTACTGGTATGTTATCCTTGACTGTTACCAATCATGTCTGTTACTACCGGTATGTTTACTGTTGACATTCTCCAGTAGTGTCGATAAGTATCAGTATGTTATCATTGATTTTCCTTACTACATTGACTATCCCTTCTACCAGTATGATTTTTTATGACCATCCCCCTTCATGTATGTCAGTATGAGTATGTGTCCATTGATTATCTCTAGTCATTTCTGTCGGTATCAGTATGTTACACTTGACTGTTCCCAGTCTCGTCTTTCAGTACCAGTATTTTACTATTCACAATCATGTCTGTCAGTTCCAGTATTTTACTGTTGACTTCTCTCTGCACCTGTAACTATTGACTTATCTGTTGCAGTGTAGCTTCAGCTTATGATCAGCAGATATTTCACCTGAGGGTTTTGACTGTTACAATGGTGTGGCCTTATTGAAGCGGCCTCTTAGTTGGAGAAATCCCACTGCAGGCGTACATTATGAACCATAACCTAAGACCCACTTGGGCACGGGCAAACTCTCCTATCCATCTGTGGGACACTAGGAAACTGCAGGACAATGAGAGACTTGTTTGTCTCACATGTGTCCTCCAGGGGCCTCTGTGTTCTCTAGAAAGCTGTTCTGTATATAGTACTAAGGCTGAATGAAAATGGGTAAAATGCTTTTTACGTATTGACAACCAAGTGACTTATTAATGTATTAGATCACGTTTAGTTATACAGCATTACAGATACCTGTGTTTAATACAGTCTCTCATTAAATACACCTTACAGTCTTTACTCAAGTGTCCTGTGTGTTTTTAATTACGGTGACCAGATAATCCATGTCAGGGAAGACACTTTGAACTGGGACAGAATTAAAAGGGCTTGGATTTCACTTTATCACTACGTTCTTGCTGTGTGCTGATTGGTCAGTCTCCTATATTCATGCATGTGCCACTGATTTTAATGTGAAACAGCTGGGTGAGTCTTTCAACTAAGGAAACAAACTAGTCGTAGCATAAGAAGGACTGAACTATTGGGCCAAGCACAGAAGTGTTTCAGTTTTAAGGTAATTTGTAAAACTTTATGAAGCTGAAAGTGTCCTCCTTGACATGGATTACCTGGTGTCCCTGTTTTAACCCCCAGTTATTAAATGTATTTGATGTGATGCTACACTGGTATGCTGTTTAAAGGTGGGTAATTTAAAGCAGCCAGTGATCTGGACGCCTCACCAGCTGGGCTAATGGATTACTAATGTCTGTTTGGGGTCCTAGTCATCCCATGTTAAACTTTTAGGATCATACAGGTGAAGAGTGGTAATTATATTTATTGTACCCTGTTGAACCACCTAATAGGGGAATTTCACCAAATGTCCTTCTTCTGCTTAGTATGGGGTCACATCAGTGTCAAAAATACAGAGTGTCCATTATCAGTGTCAAAAATACAGAGTGCCCATTATGTCTTCCATTATGTGTGGATTATGTGCAATATTTTATGTATAGCTGTGCTATTACTCTTCTAACTCAGCCTGTACGTAAAAACAACATCCTGTTCCGGAGCCAACATACTGCGCTTTTTCAGTATAATAATAATAATAATAATAATAATAATAATAATAATAATAATAATAATAATAATCTCTGCCCCTATACAACCAT
Organism: Stomatorhinus walkeri; assembly: GCA_026784285.1. NCBI lineage: Eukaryota > Metazoa > Chordata > Actinopteri > Osteoglossiformes > Mormyridae > Stomatorhinus > Stomatorhinus walkeri. Next base: position 52,219,550 of record JAODUD010000001.1, on the reverse strand, counting down.
CAAACTTTCCACCCTTCTTTGTCTTATTGTGGGAGTTTGTGCTTGTCCCCCTGGGTTGGGTTGTGCAGTCATGATGGGGTCATGCTAAAGCAACTGGTGGCATTTGGTGGATGTCCTTGAACCCAGGTCACTCAATCAAATTTAACCTATTCAAAGTCAATGACAGCCCCCAACAGCCAATCAGATTTCACTTATTGTCTTTAACGTTTAAGTTTCTTTTCTAGTTGGTTATATTGCTGTATAACCAATTAGCACATAAAATGTATGTCCATTCATCTTTCCATAAGTTTTCTGTAACCAACTGTCCTGTTCAGGGTCACACAGGGTCCAGAGCCTATCCTGGAGGCTACAACCACAAGTCAGGGATATACAAAATGTGTGATATACAGGGGTTGGACAATGAAACTGAAACACTTGGCTAATAGTGTTTGAGGTTTCATACCAATATATGGATGGCCTGGTGGCCAATCTTCACTTACTACACTTTCCACCAGTAAGAGCAGAATGTGAAGACTGAATTAGAAGACACAGCTGTACATAAAATATTGCAATCCACACAACATAATAGGAGACATCAGAGTGCAGAAGAGGTCAAATTGTTGGTGCATGTCTCACCGGTGCATCTGTGACCAGGACAGCAGGTCTTTGTGGTGTTAAGAAAGGTATGATATCCAGGGTAATTTCAGCATACAAAGGATGGACCACATCCAACAGGAGTAACTGTGGATGCAAGAGGAAGCTGTCTGAAAGGGATGTCTGGGTACTGACCTGGATCGTGTCGGAAAAACATAAAACCACAGCTGCCCAATTCATTCCTGTTTCCATCAAAACTGTTCATTGGGAGCTCCACAGGGTTAATATTCATGGTCAAGCTGCTATAAGCCAAACCCTTGGTTACTCCAATGCCCAGTGTCAGTTTTAGTGGTGCCGGCAGCACAAGTCTTGGGTTGTGAACAATGTGAAATGTACCGTTCTTTGATGAGTCCACCTTCAAGTCTTCCCCACATCCAGGAGACTTACAGTGTGGAGGCTTACCACTCGGACGGTTGGATACACAGAGTACAACAAGGGGGTGGATCAGTGATGGCTTGGGCTGTGATATCATTTGGGTCTTGGTAAATCTTCTGGATCCTCATTCGCAGCCACGCTGTATCGCTATTGATCACCATTATTCATAACTGCTTTTGTCAATAAAATGACCATTGCACATTGTCAATGAACCCCCTGAGAGTGTTCAAAAATCATGCAAGATAAAACAACCTGTAAATGAATACATAACTTTATTTAAATAAATGCTTTGTCATAGAAAAAAGACAAAGAATGAGAGTACATAAATTATGAGTTAAATGAATAAATATTACACAGTGATATTCACTTTTAATAATTTGATTTTTTCCATAAGAGTTTATTAGAAATTTCCAAAAGCTGGATTTTATCATGGTTGTGATCTTTTATTTCCACAGAGTTTACGTCCGGTGCTGATATAACACGCAGTTCTCACTGCTGTACTGAGATTGCACTGCTATAGTAAAAGTTGTGAACATTGCACTAACATAACAAGGTGGAATGCTCAGAATGAGCCAGATAACAAGGACTGCAATATGGAGAACATAATGGTGCAACTTGGAGGTTCGGCTTTGACTTCACTTTTGACAGGGCAGTAGGTGCAAATGGGGTTACCTGATATTTCCTTTTTGAATCTGATTTGTACCAAGATTGGATTTTTACATGAAAGTTGACTTTGTCCCCTTCTCCCGTCAGTAAAAACGGAATAGGTCACACAGTTCAGGACCTGATCATTTTCCTTGGTTAATAGGGACACATTTTCAGGATGTCTCCACTAGTTTGTTACAGCTATAGGAGCTGAAATCAAGGCCCAATAGATAGCTCAGCCTTGGAGGTACGTCGGATGTCATGTCCAGTGGGAAAGAGAGAGTGAGCGAGAGGGGGTCTGAGTGAGGTGTCTCGGATTGCAGTTTGGTCCCCGCCTAGCAGTCCCTGGCTCCCAGCTCCCAGTCGCTCCTCTGTGTGTCTATGACAGTGGTATTTAAGTCATGTGTGTTGTGCCTGGGTAGGGCCTCCTGGCCTTAGAGATGACTTTCTGCCACAGGGGAGACCTTTGGAGCTTCCCCCAAGTCACGGCCTGTTCCAGGTACTGCATGTGTCTGTGCCATGCTAATCAAAGCCCATTTTTAATATAGTTATATTAAATCGTTTAAGAGCTAGCTTCTATAAGTGGGCTGAGAAAATGAGGTGGCATATTTCCATTGCAGAATCTGACCTTTTCCTGCTCATTCACTGTAACCCAGGAATATAGCCTGCATTGACCCCCTGAGGCCTGTCACAATTCAGGGTTTTGGGCTTTGGAAACACAGTACTTTATAGTACCGTTCACATCTCGTGGTTGCCTAGACACAAACAGGGGAGATTCCTTTTTACAGAGAAGGGAGTTGAAAAGCTACATAAAATATGTACCCAAGAGTGTGGGGGTGGCTTGAGTGCTGGGGGGGGGGGGGGCATTTCTGCTAGTAATGTTTCTCAAACCTTGATGGTTCATTACTGCTGTCACTGACTGTGATGTGCTTCCATGAGGGGAAAACTCACATCTGCAGGCAATGGTTCAGCATCACTATTTTCATTTATTTTTTGTTTAAATTTTAAACCCTCATTTTCTATGCAAATTCATATTGAAATGTATTTGTGTGTGGGAAGGCACTGAAATTTACATACGGGACAGCATCAAAGGCCCAACAGGGGTGTGCTGGTATGCAGGTGACCCTCGCGGTGGAGGAACATGTGGAGGGTGGGAAGAGGGTCCAGCACAGTGCCATCTTGTAGCCAAGTGGCAGGAACATACAGAGAGCAACCGAAGGTTCCAGCACGATGCCATCAAGTGGCAAAGTGGCAGGAACATGTGGAGAGCAGACAGAGGGCCCCACACAGTGCCATCTTGTGGCAAGATGACAGGAACAATGCAGATCTTCTTTATTTATTTGTGCTGAAATCCACCCCAGTAAGCCTAGGAAGTGCTATGAGCGAGAGCAAGAGCAGGGCCACTCCAAGCCACCAATTTGAATGTAGGGTTTGCAGGAGTGGAAACATGTAAAACAAAGGATGCAAATCAGTTACAGGGGTGTCAGTGTAACAGGAAACACAAGTGGTGCCTGTACATAAACCCCCTCCTCCCACATTACTAAGAGTAGGGTGCCCTCAAGCTCACACAGCCACGACCTCTGCCCCCACACCCCTGTATTACTATCCCTAAAATATATCTAGCATGTGCAGACCTGAAGGGTCTCATCAGGCGTTGTCCTGAAAATGAGGTTTCTTGTAAAGCAACCAAGTGACGATCAGACATGAGAGAGTAAGAACTGTATCTGTACTGTATGCGTGTGTCAGTATGTATCTGCTTGTGTGTGTGTATGTGTGTGTGCTGAGATCTCAAACATAACGGTATCATCAGTGAGACAGACAGACATTATCTCTTAGTGCCTTATGTTCTGTTAGCTTAGTTTGCAAAGAAAAAGTCCGGTGCTGAAACCCCAGCTGCTATAAAAATAAATGAATATTTCTACATATTTCGACAAATTGTTTGCACGGACCCGCATCCAGCAGTGAGAGTCGGGGAGCCACCCAGCTGGCATTCCATGCCGGTGCTCATTTTTCATTTTCATTCTTGCTCTCCTTGTCTCTCTTGCATCTCAAATGTCAAAGTGTTGCATGGGAGGAGGGGGCGGAGCAGGACAAGGTGGGGAAGGGGCAGTGACTGTGCTAGGCGGGGCCGGGAATCCTCACTCGTTGGTGTTTCCGGTGTTTTCTAGATCTTTGCACTGCACGTCGCCCCCGTTGTAGTCTGTGCCGGGCAGCTGTGCCCCGTACTTGTCGACACACCAGCAGATCCCTCGCTTGCGTCCACGGGAAGGTTTACACTGTGGGGGAAGGAAAGGGTTAGCGAAATGCTGATGCGCATGGATCACCCATGAGAGGTAGCACAGCCTGATGGGAAACAGAACCGCTTTACTGGGAGAGCGATCACATAGCCTAATGGGACACACAGCTGCTTTATGGGGAGAGTGATCAGACAGCTTAATGGGAAATGAAGCCATTTTATGCGGAGAGCGATCACGCAGTCTAATAGGTAATGGAGCCGCTTTACAGAGAGAGTGATCGCATGATCTAATAGGTAACAAAGTCACTTTACAGAGAGAGGGATCACATCGCACGGCCTGATGGGAAATGGAGCCACTTTACAGGGAGAGCGATCTCACAGCCTGATGGGAAAAATGAGCTGCTTTAGGGGGAGAATGATTGCATGGAATGATGGGTACCGGAGCTGTTTTATGGAGAGAACTATCACAAAGCTTAATGGGTAATGGGGTCTCTTTATGGAGAGAACGATCACAAGGCCTGATGGGAAAAGGGGCCACTTTACAGGATGAGACAAAGATATATATTTACTAGACATGACAAGCAAGTCTCCAGCTATAGGTCAAGGGGCGACGAGTGTGGTGCCATCTTACACCAGTCTATTGTTTGCATGTAAAACAATGTGAGTGATATACAATTTTCTTGCAAATTTCACACAAATGAGACCACCTACAGATATAAATCTTTATAACTTTATATATAGTTTATATCTGGAATATGATTTAGAAATCATTGGATGAAAAATAACCCAAGTAATCAAAACAAGGGTACACATCGATATATTCATGTGGGTGAGTATTATATATACATACAAAGGAATGATGTGTGGATCATCTCTGGCTCCACCCGAAATCATATATGCGCTTAAATCATCCACCCACCACCAACCCAAATTTCTTTTCTCCAATTTATAGACTTGCACCTGATCACACATTACCAGTATTTCTCAGTGGGATATATGTAAATGTGATGATCTGGTAACATATTACACTGAATTACACAGGTAAAAGTTTTTCTTGGGGTGGCATGGTGGTGCAGTGGTTCGCACTGTTGTCTCACACATCTGGGACCTGGGTTCGAGTGTCTGCCTGGGTCACATGTGTGTGGAGTTTGCATGTTCTCCCTGTGC
>JAODUD010000001.1:52192672-52204441 GCA_026784285.1 Stomatorhinus walkeri | reverse complement strand
TTGCAAAAAACTTATATTCTAAAGGTTCTGAACGCGTGCCTTAATACGGTAGAAGATGGATGGACACAAGAAGGTAATAATGTATAGCTAAACAGAAAACACAGACCACAAGCAGTTTATATGTAAAGGTGGACATGTAAAGGAGTTTATATGTCACCTTCAGAAAGCTCAGAAATGAGGGGCCAGGAGGTACGGTGCATTGGATTAGATGGGATTGTTTCCCTCAGTCAGTCATTCAAAGCTCACTTCCTGAATCCACATCCGGACACAGAGCAGTCTGAGTCCTGTTACATGTTAGTGCTTGGATTGGGCCCCATCTGTTCAAAGCCTTGGAATGTTCCAATTTGGCATGTTGGACTTTACCGTGGACAAGAGATAAACATGCCATGGAAATTACTGGAATCACACTGGAGAAACCATGCGGGTGATTTCAGCTCAGAGGTGCACTTCCCACGTCAGGGGGCCACTTGCTGGTCTGTTAAGCAGAAGCCTTATGCAGACACATCCTGCAACTTCTTTAATTTCCTGCCACTCCACCTAATTTATGCATCCCTCTCTTCCGGGTTACTTTTATTCCCTCAGTGGAATCCTGCTGAGGTTTGAGAATCACTTCTACGTCAAGGACTCACACAGAGGGTGAAGCCTAAGACTTCAAACCAAACACATTAATATAATCTGGATGTGAATGAACTCCACGCAGCATGTTTTGTGTTTTGATTTTGTCTTCCTCACAGGAACATTATTCCTAGCACCAGAGACCTCGGAGCCTCTGATTCCCCCCCACCTCAGACAGACTTCAAAACACCATATCTCTGACTTCTTCATGTTCCCTGCCATGCATTTGTGTGGTTTGTTCATACTGAAGCCTGAAAAGTAGCCACCTCCTCTGGATGGCTTCCTTCTCTCATACATAGATCTCCTTGGCCATGTTTTGGCTTTTATCTGCACTATGAGGAACTGTTGTCTTTGTGTCAAAGCTCGGCACCTATCACTTATTAAATCTGTTGTAGCGTAATCGCGCACTGCCTTGTTGTACAGTGAGCTACTCTGCTTTTCAGAAAGCTAAAATCCACAATGACAAATATACAAATAAAAGACGTAAATCAAATAAAAGCGGGACCATGCCCACTTCAGAAACACCAGACTCCAGCTCGCCAAGTCTGGTTACACTGTTGTCCGAAGCATTTACTCCATTTATAAATATTTATCCGTCTTTCCCCTCTCTCTATACAGACACCCACACAAATAGATGACTCTTATTCCTCATAGTCAGAAAGTGCCCCTGAGCTGTCCTGCAATGAAGGACTCAGCCATATTATCAGGAACTGGGAGGTGAAGCTACTCTGCACTGTCTTATAATAGTATAAACACAACCAGTGTGCGCTTATAAGAAAGCGTGTTTTCTGTTTGCGTTACTGTGATTGCATGCATGTGCTCAGCCAGTCATGCATCAATTGTTAAATAAATATGTGGGTGTTTTGTGTACAGCGGCTGTACATCTGCATCTCATTTTACTGAAATAAATAACTACAATCATGACCTTCAGGCAGTTTATGGAATTACTAAACTAATGATTCAATTTTCTGAATCGATGCTGTAATCAGAAATTATTCTGTACACACTTGGATATATGCCTCACTGTTATGGACATCAGTCTTTAGGGGGATTAGAGCTCATATAGGCTGAAGCAAAACCGCAGAAAAAATGGAGGGGTGGGAGGGGGTTGCATGCAGTTAAAATCTAGCCCACCCCACTACAAGGTGTCCTCTGCTATAACTGGCAGAGCTCCATGCTTGAGACAGGGTCAGGCAACAAATGAAAGCAATGCCAAGGACAATAATGTGGGACCTTATGAATGCCCTGGGCTTGCAGATGGAGAGGGACAGAAAGTGGGCTTATTTTCCTGGGATTAGGTCCCAAGCTGCATCTCTGCAGCGTATGAGGGTCGGCCTGACACCTCCCCACATGTCAGGAAATTGACATAAAACTATGATTTTGTAGACAGATTCTTCTCCCTAAGGAATGGCTTAAAATGTCCTGACTTGGTTTTAATTAGCCATTATTAGTCAGACAGTTTGATTTATTCAGTTGAATCTGTTTCTATTGTTCACCTCCTTCTTTAGCGTAGAAACACAGTGATTCAAATTAGTGCAGCACTAACAGGACCTAACGACACAGCTACAAAGAAACATCACAAGGCCTTGTCAGGGTCATCTCCTGCTGTCCCACTCTGTGTCCCTGCCCCTTTGGCCCGCAGGCATTGCTGGTCGCCCTGTCCCTCGTGTTGTCAGTCGTTGCTTCGTGTTTTCTCCTGTCGGCAGCATAGCTCAGCTCATTGAGCGTGTGGTTGCCCGCGCACCCCTCTGTTTTGTGTTTGAATCCTGCTTCCTTCATTTGTATGAGTTTTCTTGTTCCTTTGTCTTGTAATTTGTATTTTGGTTCTAGCTTCACATTTTGTGCCCATGCTTGTGTTTTTGCCTGTCTGTTTAGAGGAGCTAGATCCTGTTGTGTCGTTACCCTGATTAGTCTTCGTAAGTTCCTGATCCAGTTATATTCTTGCTGAAGTCATTGATGTTTTTATGATGTTGTTTGAGGTCTTATGCTGTGTTTTTGTTGCCTGCCTGCCCCCCGTTACCTTAACCCACTTTGTAATCAGTCTTTGTTTATCCCCATTTACTTTTGACCCCTTGTGTTTTTCTGTTTAATAAATCCCCATTTGTCGTCTGAGCTGCCAGTGGGTCATCCACATTCTCTTCCCTACTTGCACCATTCCTTGTCCTCGTGCCTGAACCACCCGAGATCATGACAGGCTTTTTACGGAGAGTTCGATGAGTACAGTTCAGTAGGGCCGTGCAGAGACTTTTTGATGGACAGGTGCTTAAAAAGGGGACATTCAGTACCATTGAAGCTCATGCACAAGTTCATATTAAATTGTTTGGTCAAAACAGGCAGGAGCTCAGGCATCCTCAGCATCCTCTTTTGCACGTTCATGCAGGTCAGCTTGCTGTAGCCTCATTGGCAAACAGTCTTTCTATGTTTCTTACAGTTTCTAGCCCAAATAAAGTACCCAGGATTCCTACCACAAACTGATGTGATACCTTGTGATATGTTCCAGCCTCTACTAATTGCCTCTTAAAATGTACATTTTTTATTTACCATGTATGGTATATGCTTTTATGTTAAAGCATATACGTGATTACATCTATGTGTATAAGACTAAATTTCACGTAACTTTATTCACGAGTCTTACGGAGAATATTGACTTGAAGGCATAATTTTGGGAAAATCCTCCTACGCATCAGTGACCATGTTCCCACCATGATCTGTGCCACGTGTCCTGGATGGCGGTGCCTCCGGGGCTGACTAGCAGCCTGTTTCTGGAATTGTGGTCAAAGTGGATTTGCTCCGTGTTTCACCTCAGGGTGACTCTAATCAAAAGCTTGCTGAACACCTCTCGTGCACCAGGGGCCACACTGAATAAATGCAGGTGGTACTAATGATCTAGCTCCTCTAAAGACTAGGCTTATTTCAGCCAATTACTATTGTCCTTGGTTCACCCCTGAGCTCAGAATAATGAAGGTCACTGGCTGGTGTCCTGAATACCTTAATGGGAAAACTGGTCTCACCATGCACGTGCTTTTATACAGCAAGCACATCCAGAAGTATAGGGATGCCCAAAATATCGCTTGCTCAAACTTCTACTCCTCCATCACAAGTGGTGCTAAGTCTAGGCCATGAACACTCTTTAGGACTGATAACTAACTCCTCATACCTCCTGTACCAGCATTCCCCAAGAATGATGCCAAAATTAACCGAATCATAATTTTCGTAAGGCCTCTCAGTCTTTCTCCCTGTTAACGTTGTACTACTCAATTACTAAACTCTCTTGTTTTACTCTTGTTGTCTCTATCGCTGTCTCCAAATTGATCCTTAAGTCTAATCCTTCCTCCTGTCAGCTTGATCCTGCCCCTACACCTAAACTTAAAACATATTCTTCTATAATCATTTCTGCAGTTGCATCAGTGACAAACACTGTCTCTCTTTTGGCTCTATCCTTTCTGCCCTCAAAATTGCTGCAGTTACTCCTATCCTCAGAAAACCTGCGTTGGATCCTCTCTCTAGCTACAGACCTATCTCAAAAATTCCTTGTCTGGCTAAAATGACAGCAAGAGATGTATCTACTCACAACTGCGTGTCTTTCTTAATGGTGAGGCACTGTATGAGCCACTCCAGTCTGGCTTCCGTAAACAGCATAGTTCTGATACCGCTCTTCTGCGTGGTGGGAATAGGCTCTTCTGGTCTTCCAATTGCGATTTCTCAATATTTTCATCTTTCTTGACTTAAGCTCAGCATTTGACACGTAAAACCATGATGTACTAATTTCTCGCCTGTCTTCTGATGGCATCATAGACATTTGTCCTTCAATGGTTTATGCCATATCTTACTAACAGACAACAGTCTATCACACTAGGTCCACATAAGTCCTCCACCTTTCTGGTTGTGAGGGATCAGGCCCCTCCTCATTCTAATTTACATCCTACCCCTTGGTCAAATCATTCACAGATATGGCCTTAACTTTCACTATGCAGATGATTTTCAATTATATCTTAGTACACACTCCTCCATTGACTCCCTTCCCAATACACTCACTGACTGCATCTCTGATTTAAAACTTGCAGGTAAACGTCTTACTGGTCGGTCCAAAATCCTTAGTATCTAAATCTCCTAGTTTCTCTGTTTTGATATTGTTCCTATAAAACCTGCAGCAATAATCAGAAATCTTAGCGTAGTATTTGACTCTACACTCAGTTTTGGCCTACATATAAAATCCCTCTCCAAAATTGTATTCTTTCACCTCCACCCATTTCATCTACACCAATTTCTGTCCAGTATTGATGCCTAAACTCTGATTCATGCTTTTATTATGTCCTGTATTGACTACTACAGCTCCCTTTTCATTGGCCTTGCTACCTTCATTGCTCCTTGCTACCTCAGTGAACTCTTGACTCCCTACTCACCCTCTTGCCCTCTCCGATCCTTGAATAATAATCTAGGGCAGCATGTGGCTCAGTGGCCTAAGCCTGTCTGCTTGTAATCACAAGGTTGCTGGTTCAAACCCAGCCTCAACCTGCCTGTGGGTCCTTGAACAAGGTCTTTATCCCCTGGGTGCCCCAACAGGTGGCTGCCCTTTGCAGACAGCTTGCTTTGCAAAGAGCAAGTTGAGGGAGAAATGAAAGGAATTTCCCCATGGGAACAATAAAGGATTGATTATTATTTTTCCATGCACTAGACTTTCCACCATGGGCGGTAGGTCTTTCAGTGTCACGACCCCACAAACTATGGAACTCTCTTCCATAATCACTCTGTAACTGTTCTTCTTTTTCTTCCTTCAAATCCGAATTAAACAGATTTCTTTACCTTGAATATTTCTCTTCCATCTCTTGCTCCTGTACGTTTTTTGTATAACATGACCTTGGGATTGTGAAAGGTGCTATATAAATGGAACTTTATTATTATTATTATTATTATTATTATTATTATTATTATTAGAGACAAGATGGCTCACTTGATGACCTTTCAAGAACTTGCAGTTCTAACGGAGGCTTACTTTAGGTTCGTGAAGATCTTGCTAAGAAAAACCATAGTTGGGTACTTTGAGCCTGACAGGTCAAAGAAATCCTGTTCCTCCTCTGCTTTGTCCAACAGTAAACATGGCCACACTATACAGTCTACATGGATTTGAAAATGAATTGCTTTGCTTTATTTTTTTATTAAATGTGTTTTTCAATTTGGGTCATGTTTTGTGTATTGTTCCTTTAACCGTCACTTTGCATGGAGCGCTGTGGGTCAGCCTCTCAACACTGGATGGGGGACAAAAAAATGAGAAGAAAAGCTGTTTACGCTCCATGTGGAGAGGAAGGTCTTGGCTCTGTGGCTAGCGTGGGGACAGCGCAGCTCAGCACTACTGTGAAAGCTATTTGTTTTTACTGCAAGTTGTGTAATGTGGGCTGTATATCAACATTTCATCCCCATCCTTGGACGAAAGAGCACGCAGATCAGGCCTCTTTTCCTGTGCCTAAATCTCTCCCTACTCATTTGCTAATTTGTTGTGAGACCCCCCTCCCAAGAGGAGCCTGGTCCTGTCAGAAAAACATGGAAGTGATGAGTTTTGTGCCCAAGAAGGTCATCGCTGTACTTCCCTTCACCAATGTGCATAACCTGAATCAGTCCGGTAAGACATCCCTTTATATCAATGGGTAAACATTTGCTTTTCATAAAAGCATCAGCTTAATGTAGTTAGGGTTAGATTTCCCAATTGTGGCTCAGAACTGTGTGAGTGAAGATCATAATATTTCCAAACTATTTGTAGTAAATACATCTCTCAAAGGCTCAAGAGCATCACTCCTTCCTGGATTTGGGCCAGAAACCTAGAAGATGCCTTGGTCGAAGGTTTGCAACTTTGCTTGTGACCTCCAACAGTTCAGTATAACCACCATCATTATGCTCCCACAGAGTCCAACCCCCAATCCATCTGCAGCACACTAATTGAGCTATACATTTGTTTAATGTCACCCACCATAAAGAAAACTGATTATTTCACCCCATGTTTGAATTTCACAGTGGAAAGTCACAGAATATATCTTTCCTCACACTCAACATTTCCAACATGGCCCTTCACTGAAGCAATCAAAAGCAAAAAAAAAAAAAACTAACATTTATACACATGTGCGTCTTATAAATTATACTTATAAATCTTATACATTAACAACTAAACAGAAGGCAACTTTACAGTTACAGTACGTAGGTTTTATGTGAAAAGTCAAGATGAATCACCAAACAGTTCCAGGTTTGAGGAAGACAACAACTGCAGTTGCAGCCGTGAGTGATGCAGGAAAACTCCAGTGAGATGCTGAGCTCATCAGATGTAAAACCATGAAGGAGTAAGTGAGCATGTTTTGCTGAAAGCACATTAAACAAAGGAGCTCATTATGGCTGGATCATCATATTTACAGTGGCCCTCCAGCTTTGGGGAGCTTCAGCCTGGTGGCTGATCCCCTCAGGCCTAATTCAATAGAAAGTCAATAGAACCTTATTAGGCTGAAGGATTTTCAAAGATATTTATATATTCTCATATTGTTAAGTTTCACATTACAAACTTTTATTTTGACTCTAATTGACCTTCTATGTTTTATGAAAAATGGGTGCCACAGTGTATTTATTTAATGTTAAGATCTGTACAGAATAGCACCTATCGTCTCATTAACACATACATGTTACATGAAACACATACTCAAGGCACTCTGCTTCACCGATGCTGCCCTTCTAGGATTTGAACAGTCAACCTACTGGCTACATCATGGGATACATTTCATTTTAAATTGTTTTATGATGACTACATAGAAGGTATGTGAACTTGGTTTAGTCAAAAATGTCCAGCTTTACAGGCCCATTTACAGCCTTATAATTTGGCCCTAGAATGAAACAGGTTGTTTTTCCATACTTTGTGGGCTCATTGATATGTTGATGAGCTCTGCTCTGATTGGATAGTTTATAGTGAGGCACTATGATGGCTCACACAGAACTAGCTTGCTGTGTGTAACTTTAATACTCCCACTTCAACATAGGCACAATGTTAGCATAATCATAATTTTGTCTTTATCTTTAGGACAGCATTATGACAGGAACATTAAAATTATTTTCCATCTTACTCAACAAATAATTTTACAATGCTTACTTTGTCATGCGAGTTTTATCAAGAACTCCGAACTGCAAGCTCAGCAGCTTGTAAATGTGTTATTTGTAATGAATTTGGAGTTGTGATTTCACCTATTTTTCTACAGTATCAAAAATAGGTTTGTTTAGCTGACCAAAAGCAGGCTATGGGAAATACAGAAGCCTCTTGTCAAAGTCAGTATCACAGACTTCCTAATGTTGTTTACTACTCCCCTAGTAAACTGGGGTACAATTTCCCAAAAGCATAGTTTCTAGCAATGTAATTAGCAACTTACTGTACATCGAACCATGCAACTGGATAGTTCCAACTATGCTAGTTGTTAACAGGAGCTTTTAGGAAGTATACCCCTGACTTAGCTCTTAAAGATGAATATAAACCATGCCTGTTGACAGTTCAGTTTTTCAGGAAGAGTATGAAAAGTGTCAACTTTCCCCATCACAGCCTCAAACAGCACACTTATGCATCCAGCCTGCCAATTTCACTGTTGTCCTCTGCTTCATTCTTCACAATGCATGCCCAGCTGTTGAAGTCTGAATGTACATGTCCCTAGAGCTTGAAAGTGGGTTGGCATATGTAGATTTCCAGGTAGTGGTTTAGACTGTTATGTAACAGTTTAGGAATTTTGAAGCTGTTTCAGTTCCTCCTTTTACATATCCAGGAAGTATATTTGAAAGAGGGAACAACAGTGTTTGAGATTCATGGTATGTCATTTCCATGCACTGAGCTCTCCTTTTTCAACTATGCTGAGGTAAAGTCAGAGTTTCATTCTATGGCACCTTTAACTAATTAAAGGAGACTTTGGCTGTTGAAATCAAAATGCTGTAACTGATTTTCTTCAGTTTTGAATGTTTCTGCTCAAATACCAATGTAAAATCATTTTAATAACCTATGGTGCCTTCCAAGTGTGACAGATACCTGATTAAGGCAATGACCCACTGAGAACAGAGGGGCTAGAAATAGCTTAAATGCCTGCTGTATTTCTTAAATTCCATCCTGATGATGGGCACAGAAGGTGATAATCAGACAATGGGTCATTCCTGTAGATGCCTTGCCCCGGCTGGATGCCTCACTGTGGCCTCATACTGTGTGTAACCACATTCATCCCCCTCCATGTCACTTCTCCACTGACTGATATTTACTTTGGCTGTTTAATGCCCCCATCTCACATATCTCATAGAGGGATGGCCTCTGCTTCCTGACAGGTGTCATGCTCTTCCCCTCCTATTTCCCCCCTAGTGTGTCCGTAATGAGCCGTGCCTGTTATTTGCAGTCCTAAACCTTGTGTGAGTCACTCCCAGCTGCCATTTGTTTGCTCCTTTGTCAGTCATGAATTTAAGTTCTTCCCAGTCCTGTGTTCCCCAGTCTAAACATTGACATTGAACCATTGTGTTACCTGAGCCTTTCCATGGTCCCTTAGTGGTTCCCCATAAACCCGTTTGTTTCCAGCTTATGTTATTCAGTTAAATAAAACCCCTTTTTTCCTCACCAACACACATGCTCTCGACTACTTGGTCCCTTACCTCATGACAACAGGCGTAGTGAAAATGTGCCAAGTCATCCGGCTCCCTGGCACAGCCGCAGATGCCTTTGCTTAAAACAAAAGGGACCTGCTGAGCTCAGCCAAGGCCTTCCTTATCTGCTCAGGGACAGCCACACTTGGGAGATTTTAACTTGCAAAGGTCGCCCTAATTAGTTATGGTTTAAGGAAAATATAGTTACCCCTCCCCACCTTTCCCTTCAAACCCCTAGAAAAAAGCTGTATGGAGCCAAAACCACAAATTATGAGTGTATGCACAATAAAAAGGCCTTTTAAAAAGTGACTCGAACTGCAGAGCAGCGTCTGAGAGCTGCTGACTCACCCTGCAGACTGAATGACTCTCAGAAGGAGCAGGAGGCGGCAGCTGGGGGCCTCAGCACTTTTTCAGTGATTCACCCAGCCATGTAGCTGTGAGTGGGGGTAGGGGGCATTATTCATACCCCCTACCAGACAGTCAGCCATGCAAGGAGAGCTTCCAGCACATATACATACACACACACACGCACACACACACACACACACACAGATAAATATGCCCAGAGGTGTAGACTGTAATTCCATCCTCACCTCCTCCCCTCCCCTATCCTTGCAGCCCAGAGTGGTGTAAGATGGTTCCAGGAGCTGGGGCAGCATTGTAGCTTCTCGCTTTTCAGCACCCCCATCACTATGAGGACCCCCACCCTCCACCATGGTGCATGACTGCACAGGCACTCAGACATGTTTGTTATTTCTTTATTAATTACTGCTACTAAAACTAAGTGGCTTTTTCACCCATAATGCAACACTCTGACCCTTTGTATTCACCCTATAATGCAGCACTGTCTTCCTTCCATAGTGTAGCACTCTCATCCTGTCTTCCTCCCATAATGCAGCACTCCCATCCTCTGTCTTCCTCCCATAATGCAGCACTTTGATCCTCTGTCTACTGTTCACTTCCCGCTCTGTCACCCCCCCATTGGCTCTTCAGAGACATCACAGCCTGTTCCTGTGCATCCTGGGAATTTTGCCAAACCCAGAGCATGGAATATGGAAAGAGAGGAAGACTAAGAGGGAGTGGAGTAGAGTAAAAGTCTCCGACATTCGGTAGGGCCCACAGGTGCCATTGTGGAGCCAAAACATGCAGTGATAAGACCGTCATGGACCACAGACGGGGTTGGGAGGGCCATGGAGATAAGAAAACAGTAGCCAGGGCCTCCATCATCACCATCTCTCACAGTCTGCTGAGTGTGCGCTTCATGAAGTGGGAGCATAGCCATACTACCACTGATATCCTTGGGATAACCTTGTTTGGGGTCACTTTTCGTGAAGGCAAACCGGCTGTGGTCACAGATCGCTTTCTGAGGTTGAATCATATCTTGATCTCCTCAAACGAGCCTCTCAGCTGCCTGGGGCTCACATAGTTACTAGAACTTTAATAGGCTGTGGGGTTTATTCCAGTAGCCAAACTAAACTGTTAATTAAGCTGTCAACCTGTGTCAAAAGGTAACCTGAATAAAACACCTTAGACAGAGGTGTATGTCATATTGTTTTCCATTAAGGAAACCTGTAGGCATCAGAATGAGAGTCAGTTACAGGACAGCCCTGGGGGGTGCATGTTTTTGTCACTGCCCTGGGGCTGGATGTTTGGTCACAGCTCTGAACCCTGGGGAGTGTTTGGTTACTCTCCTATACATCACAGGACACCCCTGGGGGTGGATGTTCTGAACTTTATCTGGTCACACTTCTACATCAGCAGTTTGTCTTCTGAAAACAACAATAAATGTCCATATGCCTTTGAAACACTCATATGTTGTCCATGGTAGCTCGGTTTTTACTGTGGGTATACATGCCCTTTACGGAAGTGTTTATATTTGTTCCTGTTTGTTTTCAAACATTCCAGTGCGCCAGGTCTTCTGATTCAGGAGAAACACTGACACGTGATACTACCCAAGCTGGAAAGAGGACCCGAGCCAGTCCCAGTGCAGCAAGACCTGTGCAAAATCCAGGGTCTTGGCTGGGTTTCAGGGCTGGCACAGAGTGTGATAAGATATCTGTCGCCAAAGAAATGATGAATACCTCCACTCTCAGCGTATCTGAGTCATGTTTGGTACTGGAAGACATATTGGAAATATCAGAAGGAGACAGGATCAGGCCTAAAGGGAGCAGGTCTGAGGGGATCAGGCTGAGTAGATCAGGCCAAGATGATCTGACTGGAGGGAATCAGGCCAAGGCAATTAGACCGAGGGGATCTGTCCTGAAGGGATCACGACAAGGTTATCAGGCTGAGGGGATCTGGCCTGAAGGGATCACGCCAAGGTTATCAGGCTGAGGGGATCTGGCCTGAAGGGATCACGGCAAGGTTATCAGGCTGAGGGGATCTGGCTTGAAGGGATCACGGCAAGGTTATCAGGCTGAGGGGATCTGGCCTGAAGGGATCACGGCAAGGTTATCAGGCTGAGGGGATCTGGCCTGAAGGGATCACGCCAAGGTTATCAGGCTGAGGGGATCTGGCCTGAAG
>JAODUD010000001.1:52168001-52178850 GCA_026784285.1 Stomatorhinus walkeri | reverse complement strand
TGCTATAATATGCTGTGCTATACTATGCTATGTTTTGCTATAACACTTTGCTATCACACCTCCAGCATCTTCTTCTTGGTGAAATGGCTGAAGTCATTTTTCGGAAGGCCTTATTTGCCCTGGGAGGTGATCAGCATTATCAGATGGGGTACATTGCTCAGCCACTCCCCCCCACTTTTCTAGATAGGTCTGTTTTACTCTGGCTTTCAGAGTTCTACTGCCGGTCACCATACGAACTAGGTGCTCAACTTCAGAATGGGCCGTGCTGGTGTCGTAATGTGGGGTGTTTATTTGTGGAGCAGAACATCTGCCTATGAGAGCTGGTGCTGAGTGCAAATAAACGTATCTGCTGTCGGCTCTGTAAAGTGCAGCGATACACTCACATAATAAAGAGACAGACTGTCCTGAAGGAGGAGGTCAGTGAGTTTACAGTGAGCTGCGTGGGTCCGATCCAACTTGAAATGATTAAGGAACCCGCAGCAAGACACTGAGTTGTGAAATAAGCTAGCTAAACAAACAGGGCCTGAGTGTAAGAGCTGTGAAAGCCCATTGCATCATTCAGCAGCGATTTTTAAAATGTACCATAATATTGTTTTTATTTTCACATTTCTTTGGGGTGATAATGAAGGGTGTTTACCGGGAATCTGTCTGTTTGAGGTCTAGAAGGGCCTCTTCCAGGAAAGTCCCAATGTTACGAGACACTCTGTCAGAAATGCGTGTGTGTGTGCGTGTGTGTTTGAGTGGAGCCCCCAGTACAGTAAGTGAAGCCACCAGTCCAACAAGTGGAGCTCCCTGGTAGAGTGAATGGAGCCCCTAGTGGATACTGAGTGCACAAAGCAGACATTGAACTTGAGTTTTAAATGTATTGGTGCATATACCCTGATGGAGATATGCTCCACCATAACACCATCTGATTGGGTCATGTGACTCTTTGCTCCACCTGCACTCCCAGGTTTCAGTAAAGTGTGGAAAGTCTCCTGATAAGAATCCCCATGGTAAAGCAGATCAGCATGGACCGCTTACTCCAGACCAGCACAAAATGGGCAAGTGGGCTGATAAGACGTTTACAGGCAGGCTGGAGCTTGGTTGCACCCCCCTGCCCCACCTTCCTGCTCACATCCCAAGTTAGAGGCTCTGCTCATGTCTGCAGGCCGCACACAGATTCCTGCTTACAAAATGTTTCTGTCTCAGTGTCACCCAGTCACCAAAAACACCAACTTCAGTCTTCTCAAAGTCTTGTTCATACCCTTTTCCCACTTTCCATGCACTCTGCCTATCTCTCTCAGCAGTCACCCCTGACCCTCAATCACTGATGGTATTGATAAGGTCAGGGTTTTTCCCGAAAGCAGCTCAGATAAGTTTCATGACATTCCGTGTGGATGTGTCCCAGATATGGCCAAAGGATGGCATCCTCCACAGGGACTGACCTACAGATGGCACAGTGATATGCTCTCTCTCTCTGTCTCTCTCTCTCTTAGATGGACCTGAGATGTGCCAGACCAGTCACAAGGGCAATTAGCACTGGGCCCTGTGACTCCAGTTGCTCCGGGCAAGGGACTGATAGGGTTCAGTTTGTTCAAGAGAAGCAATAGATCAAAGCAGCCAGTCACATACAGATGATAAATATGATTAATATTTCAAATCCTGTGTCTCAATTGCAGGTTTCCAAAATCTTTCTCAGTGGGACAGCAGTGCATTCTGGTATATGACACACCTGACACATGGAACCTTCATCCATCTGAATGTCTGAGATGTTCAAATTGTGGGCTGCTGTCCTGTCAATGTGCAAAATGTGGGAGAGCAGCTCAAACAGCATGTGAGGCTCTTCAATGTAGCTGTAGAACATCCGACAATCATAAGACTGAGCAGAGCCTGATGACAACCCACCACAACATCAGCAGACAGTTTGCCAGTCAGAGAACCATCCGGACTGAGGCCTTTGTGACCTTAAGCAAACTTCCCACATGTGAAAATGTGAGCAGTAGTTGCAGAGGGAGCAGTTAAAAACTCCAAAAATCCCATCAGGACACGGAGGGGTGACAGTTCATAGCAAAATGGTAACTTACTGTATAAAAGGCCTACAGTTTTAATAGGAAATAACAATTTACCAATGCCATTGTGCCAAAGTAATACCATTTGCCATCCTGCACAGGTGATGTCATGTGTAGAGATACAGGTGTGACCTTTCAAGTGTGAGGTTGCATGGCGAGTTGGCCAGGGCTTAGGCAGAGGAGCGGGCCATGAAGGAGAGGTGCCACTGACACTGCAGATCCTTATCACATGTGCTCACAAAGCAAATTCCATTTTTTTTGCCTTGCTTTTGTTTTCTCACTGCAGGCAAGGTCATGTGACAGACCTGCTTGTCAAAATACCAGCACATGGGTCATATGCTGCCTTGTTGATGGGAGACTTGCATTTATGTAGATCTGTTAGGGGCCTGTAAACATCAGTTATAGCAGGGGAGATGGGCACGTGAGTCTGTTTAGTTATGTTTAGTTGTGTTTAGTTGTGTTTATTAAACCCACATAATGCATCTCCCCTATGTTTCACTACGCCCCTGTGGCATCCCTGGCTCCCACAAAGCCCCATACTAAGCATGCATGTCCCATCAGCACAGCAGAAACATCGTCCCCTGGAGCAATTAGAGTGTCCCCCTCAGCCTGGACGTTGCATTTGGATGCTGATGAAGGTCGCAGCTGCTGGTAATCTGTGGGAGATCCAGGCAAGTTTACTGATCCCCTGCATGACAGTGAGGTCTGCCCCCCCCCCTCAGATTTCTCTCGACTGAAAGCTGTCTGAAAAGGTCCATCAACAATACTGACTCCAGCACTGATGATCAGCACCATGTTCTGGATCTAAACATACATCCCATAGCAAACGGTCGCTGGTCTTGAGCTGCCATGCCAAGTGTTGGTTCCCAGAATCTCTAATATGGTCTTTCTCTGGGGGTTTGGGTATCCATCACAGGTCTGTGGAAACACAATCTGACCCCTTATTCATTTACTGCTTTCAGAAGGTCTGATTTTCAGCTGAAGGCAATAAGAAACCAGCAGCTTCAACCATTAATTGTAGCCTTGCTCATTAGCTATGGCTGAGAAATTTGACTTCAGTAAACATGCATTTATCTTTTTAACTGGCCTCCAAAGGAAGGAGCTTGTGTGTAATGCTTAACACTAATGATGCTTTAATGAGTGCTACCTTTGCAGTCATCCAGGTCGTTAATATCACATGACAGACAGGAGTTTCCGTGCTCCTCCACTGGCTCTGCTCATCACCCGCCTGTTGATCAAGGAACCAGCTCTTTCCTGCTTTCTTAAAGGAAACATCTTTCCCTCCCCTTAACTCTGCAGGTACTTCAACACGCAGTGACTGCTTAACTTAGCATAGCTTAGCTTGCCAGGTTTCCCACATTATCTGTTCATAGCTAGATGGTACCGGATGGTCTCTGTGTTGGTATTTTTGCTTTGCTTTGTCGTTATGATTATAACAGTGCTTTCCCGTCTAGTGTCAATGGTTTAGCCGCTACGCTAATGGCTCTCCCCTTAATTGGCTGAGGTCTGCACCCCCTCCGCTCTCTCATGCCACGTGCTTTAAATTTGAGCACTCCATGTCTTTCCATGAACATCATCCCATTTCATCTACACAATGTTCAGTTAGCTGGCAACCTGCAAATGACAGATTGCTTTAATGTTGACTTTAGTATGTTTTTCACAGACCAGACAACTTCATACCTTGCCAAACACTCTGACCCAAGGATTTATCTTATGAAAGAGGCATTCAGATGTGGTGGGTCTGGCTTACGGTGCAGCCCATTGGCTTAGTGAACTCACATGGCCTGGTTGCAGATGCTCTTCATGCCTTTACTAGGTCACAAAGTGACTCTGCCTACCCCTAGTGACATAGTGTACACACTCCATGGATTGTGCCCACATCTCATTTTTTACATGCCTACCGTAAGCAACACCTGAATGGGAGATAATCTCGATGTTCCCTAGGGAACAGTTTGTTATTCTGTTCACTTCAGTGAATTTCCAACCATACAGTATGTTCTTTTTTTGGCTGAGGTGAGCTGAAATCCCTGAATAAATGACTGAGTTAATGTGAGTTATTATTCTGCATAAACAACAGCCCCTGTGACAGACTCCTCCTGTTAGTGTGTCGATTTGCGCCACCCTATCAGGCTTCCTAGGAGATTCGGCTGATTTGGGATGAGCCTAAATTGCCGGCAGGACCCTGGTGGGGTTGAGATGGCAGGGCTAATGGTTAGAGAGTAGTGATGGAAGTTTGGTTTGAAGAATTACAAACAGTCTGTATGCAGAAGACCTTTCACAGATGTAGTATTGTGCTATATATGTGACATTTAGATGTCACAGCTCTACTGCGTGGGTTTATCGAAGCTGGGGGTTTACAGCTTTCAGCAGTCAATCGTTCAGTTGCTAATGGATTGTTCTCTCAAAAACATCTTACAACATTCATCTGTTTATACAGTGGGAAGTTTTAGTGAAGCACCTTGGTTATGAACCTCCACAGTGGTCCAACAGCAGATTCCTCCTGAAGGTCTGACTTGTTGTCCAAAATCTCAAGCCCTTACCAACTCCACACTACCTGCTGATTTTCCACCATGCGGAGCTGATTTATGAAGCATACCAAAATGTTAGAAACATTTAATTCTTTAAGCAGATGAAGATTTTTTTTTTAATTTTTAAAGAACAAATGACTACAGCTATGCCTCATATATTTGGCTGGGACAACATCACCTACACTGCCAGTCACCCTGATGCCTCCAGGACCGCATTCCCCCCCACAGCAGCACACAACTCCCGTGAGACTGCTGTCCATGGAAAGTATTGCATTTTATGTTGCATGCATTACCCACAAATTGCAAAGTGTATATTTCCTTACAAAGATTTTGATTACATTGGTTCTTTCTTATTTTGCCAAAAACATTTAACATACCTCACAGTTTTTTCACGTTTTCATGTTGGTAAATGAAAGAAAATCTGTTTTCACATGTCATGCACATGTGCTGCTCCTCCAGTGCAGCCACGTGTGATTGTAATAGGAGCAACAACAAACTGAGGACTATTTTGAAATGTACATCACCCACATATAAAATACAACTCCTAAATCGTGCCAGGTTAATAAAAGGATATAGTGATTTTAATGTTATAAAGGCACGTAAAAACACTGCAGTATGCACTGGCTTTCGTTTTCTTGTTGCATGCCGTTCTGTGCACCTCCAGAATAAACAGATGTTCCCACTCTGTGCAGCATTCTGGTTTAGATCATCTTGAAAGTCATCTGTCTGCTGCAAGAGCACCCCCCCCCCCCCGGCCCTGCTCTCCTTCACCACTTTCTATTGTATAGCAGATTTTATCCAAATCTGCAACTCAAGCAGTTTTGGGTTTCACCCTGTTACGCCTAGTTTCCTAGAACCATCTATCCACTTCATGGTAACCTGGGGATGAATGGCACATCAGCACCCCGTGAGTACATGCTGATCCAGTCACACGCATGTGATTCTCTGTTCACTATCTGCATCCATCTGTATCTGTGTTCTGCATCCAAGCTGTCCTGCAATCCTCTGGTGAAGTCAGGCGACTAAGACTCATTCAATTTTGATGCTATATGAGGATATCTGAGATATCTGAACCTAGGCCACCCCTGTTTAAACCCCACAGCAGAATAATGCAAATAAAATATGGATAATTAAAACAAGATTTAGTTGAGGTGGTGGGTGAGGTAGAGATGCAGGGGGCCCCACTGCAAAATTTACCCAGGGAACGCCCCAGGTTGGCCCCTTTAGATGACAATTGTGTAAAATTCCCAACAAATTTACCAAGTTCCCCCCTGCACCCCCATCAGTCCCCCTTGTTGTGAGACCTGTCCTCCATGCCTGGTGGCCACCCCCATAAATATAATCTTACCTGATGGCTACCCCAATCAAACTTTTCTGCAGGTACTGCAGTATGATAGACCATTTTGTTACACAAAGATTTTGTACTATAGATTTACCGGAAGCTGACTGCTACCCACAGGGGCACAGAATATGGCTAGGCTTAGGGCTAGGGCGAGGGTCAGTTTGGCTGTGACAAGCTCCATAGTCTCCATAGTAGCTGCCTGCTTGTTTGTGTGCAGTCCTATTCTGTAAAAAGCTGAAATTGACTGGCCATTAGAGATGGGTTTATCACTGCCGGGCACAGCATCGAGTGTGGACGGCCCCTGTTTATACTCCTGCAAGTGAACATGACAGTGTTTTTTTATTTTGAGGAAGCAGGTTGATAGTTGCCAGGATAGGCCAGCCATTGGTAAAGCATTTCTGCATTAGCCATGGTAAAGACGTGGTAAAAACAAGGCGGGTGATACGATAAGACTGAGACCATCAACACAGGCTGGGCATAGTGACCCTTTTCAGAGCGGAACACATTCAGGGGTTCAATAGGGGCAGCTTCCTCTGCTACCCTGGCTACCAGTAAGCAAAGTTATCTAGCAGTTCAGTGAGAAACTCTTTGTTTTGCTTCCTGATTAGCTGGATACATTGTTATATGGAAAGGTCCGGTCTTAGTCTTGTCTGCAGATAAAACTAGACATCCGTTCAGTCCTGAATGCTAGCATCTCCTTTATGAGCACTACTGGCTACCAGTTACTATACAACACTGGACTATATCATAGTCCTATTCTAGGTGACTATGCTGGGGGTGTGGAACGGGTGTTTCTTGATTCAGTGAAGGAGACACAGAATTGTGTCTTAACAGGATGTGCTCACGGGCTAACATGCACAGCTTGCTTACAGGCTAACTTGAATAGTTCAGTCACAGGCTAACATGCACAGCTAACTCAGAGAACTAATTGGCAGGCTATCATGCACAGCTAACTCGCAGGTTAACTCATATAGCTTGCTCACAGGCTAACATAGGTTAACTCACAGGATAACACACAACTCGCTTACAGGCTAACTTACACAGCTAACTTGCAGGCTACCACACATAGCTAACTCAAAGGCTAAGTTGCAGAGCTAACTTGCAGGCAACTGCACAGCTTGTTCACAGACAAACACAGGTTAACTCGCACATTAACATACACAGTGAAGGAAATACCTTTTCCTTCACTTGGTACTCCACACTAACTTGCAACATTGAGTAATATGGGTTGCAGTGCTAAACCTGGACAAAACCGCCTGGATGCCCAGACTGGGTCCCAAAAAGAGGATTGTCTAGGGGAAGCTGGACATATGGTAACCCAACTCATAGGCAAACATGAAAAGCTTGCTTATAGGCTAACATGCAGAGTTTACTGACAAGCTAACACAGACTAACATGCACAGCTAGCTCACAGGGTAAGATAGGCTAACTCAAAGGCTAACCTGTAGAGCTTGCTTATAGGCTAACATGCAGAGTTTAATGACAAACTAACACAGACTAACATGCACAGCTAGCTCACAGGGTAAGATAGGCTAACTCAAAGGCTAACCTGTAGAGTTTGCTTATAGGCTAACATGCAGAGTTTACTGACAAGCTAACACAGACTAACGTGCACAGCTAGCTCACAGGGTAAGATAGGCTAACTCAAAGGCTAACCTGTAGAGCTTGCTTATAGTCTAACATGCACAACTAACTGAGAGACTATCATGCATAGCTCGCTCACAGGCTAATGCTGCATTCCAGTCAAGTCTACGTTTTCAAGTTGACTCAACCCAAGTTCTGAGCTAAAGCCATTCCATGAGCCACAATGCCAATTGTTTACAATCAACATGGCTGACATAACGTAATATAATTTCATAATATAATGAATTCATCATTGTAGATAGATAGATAGATAGATACTTTATTATTCCCAAAGGAAATTTAGGAAATAATATTATTGTTTTTTAGGTATATGAACTGTAAATTAATATTTTTTTTGCATTTTTGTAAGATATGGGCTAGCTATGGAGTGATTAAGCTACCCATATAGATAAATTGTTAGCTAAATTTGTGATTCATTTTGTTATCAGTCTACATATGCAATCGGTTTCGTTTTACTCATAGTGTTTGTACTACGATGTAAGACAGGAATATAATAATCACGTTATTATTTAGCTTTCACGGTAAATGCCTCTGTGCAGGTTGCCATATTGTTTGATGTCACAGCACCTGCTTCCTGGTAAAGTCAGGGAATGTGAAATTGTCCTGAGTTTCTTAGCTGGACTGTTGACTTGGACAGCTGTACCGTAGTACTTTTTCAAGTAGATGATTGGACATTTTTGAGTTCTGAGTTGTCAGGAATGCAGTATAACTTGCACCACTTGCTCACAGGCTAACAAGCAAAGCTCGCTCACAGGCTAACGCAGGCAAACTTGCACAGTTAACTCGCAGGCTAATATGCACAACTCATTTACAGGTTAACACAAACAGCTAGCAGCCTGCGCAGCCCTGTGCCAAAAAGTCCAGTCACACCTTGATGTGACTAATTGAAGACTAATCGGCACATGACGGTCCCCACACTAATATAACCCCCGTTTGATGTCCTCATCTCAGGAGCCAGCAGCTCTACTGTGTAAGCGATTCTAAATCAACGGGCGTCATTTCCTGCAACCCAAGATAAATGACCAAATCCTGAGGTAAATCATTAGGAATATGATCAGTTCATCAATAAGTTCATAGCTATTGGCAACGCATAGCATTCCTAGTATGATTGCTGTTTCGTTTAAGATATTACTCCTTTGATCATTTTGAAAGCAAGAAACAGTAAAATATATTCAAACCTATTGCTTTTTAGTGCTTTCTAACTAAAGGCAACAAACTTTTCCATAATAGTGGAAGTAAGACATTAGAAATTGAATGAATGTGTTGAGATAACATATTCGGTCTTAATGGTCAGAGTTTTCTGTTTGACCCCAAGAAGACAACAGCTCTATGTTAACTTTATTTGCAGTGCCTGAATGTGCTTTTACGCTGCACTGCATTCTCCAGTGTCCAGTACAGTGGGATCCCATGTGATCCGGTGTAGCACCGAGTTACTCACACCCCTGGGGCCTGTACCCTCCGGTTCATGCAGCCCTGGACCTGATGTGCTGGTGGTGATGTCAGAGGGACTTCTTGGCATGAGCCACAGTCCATGTTATGTCTCCTTAATCTTCCTGATGTTGGCGATGGTCACCAAGGAACAATGGGCGACAGGGCATTCATACTTGGGGAAATGGCATGAGCTTTAAAAGGGCCTTTTCTCAGTTAAAGCTTGTACTTTTTGGTTTAAATGAGCGATTCTCTCGACCCTCCGCCTGATGTCCATTATTTATATTAGGTAATTGCTTCCCACCCTACTCCAACTGCTGGCAACTGATCTGCCTGAATCCCACACACCCTGACAGGGGTCAGTTTGGTCATTACCATCCTCATTTTGATCCCATACTGTATCTCATCAGCCGAAAAGAGGGACAGTTGTTGTTTTGACAGCATCTTTGGGCCCATCCTATGACGTAAACTGGCTTGGGCTGGTCCAACAGGATGCCAGTGCCGTGGCACCTGGCAACCTTTAACCTGGGTGAGGTTGAGCCCTGCTACACCCAGCACATCTAAGAAACACATTATGTCAATTCACTCTCTTTATCTCTTTGTATTTGTAAAATGCCTGAGCATTTTCTGAATTCTGATTCCAGATGGAATTCGAACTTGCAACCTGAGGGTCATTTATTATCTTGAGCAGTGTTCCAACAGCTGAACCAAGTCCTGCCAGAATTGAGTGATCTGAGCAGGCTACAGAAAGAGGCCATTATATGGGCCCAGGATGCCATCATGAAGGCCTGGTAAATCAAAGGTTCTGCTTCTAACCTGTGGGTTACTACATACCAGCTGCGTTTGGGTTTTGGTGCTTTTCCCTGTTACCTTGGCTATTAATCGCCAGCTTTGTGTCTACAGATGCTGGAGTCAATGACATCCATCTGATTCTGGCTAATTGATCAGGCTAATTGCATCACAGTTTAAATGGGGTCATCCACACACGTTCAGGTCACTAAGCGTCAAACAGTATGGGAGGTATAACAGACTCGTGTCACATACATGTGCATAAGTATGTGTCCCACCATGTTTCAGGATGATCCATTTGGGTCCTGGCTTGTATGAAGTAAAATCATGCCCGGAAAGATTGGCCAAAAGCAATAAGTCCTTCCCACCTTAATTACTTTCTCTAATTGAACTCATTTTCTAGTTTTCCCAGTTCTGAGAAAGACAGCTTAAACACTGTGTATCCCAGGATTTTATTAAATGTAAATACTGAAGTAAACTTCTGGATGGCAGCTATACATCCAGGCCTCGCACCTGCGACCAGCAGCAGTCACTCCATCACTCAGCGCGGGGGCACTGGCTGTCTGTGGGGAGTATTTCATGCAGCCTATACCCTCGGCTGTGTTGTGCTGCCAGAGGCTTCCCCTCTGTCAGAGTGCTTGCTTCTGGCTGGCCACCCGCTCTGAATCAGCCGTAAGCTATGATTTTGACCCTTTCTCGTGATTATGGCATACATGTATCAAAGTTTGTGTACAGAGATGCGCCTTCAGAGCACACAAGGTGGCATTCTGAAAGGAGATGGAAGAGGCAGGCATGGGGGCGAGGAAGCTGTTGGCCTGGAGGCTCTGCCAGTATGTGGTCTATGTTCATGAGCTGACCGTGGCTTGAACAGCATTGCTGAGGGGTCAGCTGGGAAGAGTGTGCGGGAAGCAACAGCACCCCTAATACACAGTCATGCTCCGCTGAGTTGGCATTCCAGCCACAGGGACACCTGGCCTACAAAGGGAGGGGGTGTGTGGGGGCTGCAGAAAGCGGTAAATCAGAGATCGTTCCAGGAGACTCAGTTATTGAACAGGACAAGCAGGAAC
>JAODUD010000001.1:52153624-52166725 GCA_026784285.1 Stomatorhinus walkeri | reverse complement strand
GGGGGCAGCGTGGGGGGGGGGGGGGGGTAAGATCAGTGTTTCCGAGGCGGGGAGCGAGGGTGGAAGGAAGGGTTGGAGAAAAGGGGGAAAAAAGTCTGAGATGTGGAGCCAAACTGGGCAGGTAGAACAATGCACAAGGTGGGGGAGTCAAGCCAAGCTAAGCAAGAGTACAGGCCACATCACATACTCTGCATAAGCACAGCTACCTAATCATGCAAGGCATCATGGGAAGACAAGTAGCTGTGGACACATCAGGATTTGGAGTTAATCTGTTATTGCCTGTTTGCTTGTCACGTAATACCTGAAGTCTGCACAGTTTGTATGGTTTCTATGATGAAGAAAACTGACAAGGTCCAGGGCACTAAACACAGATATCCTAGGATAGTTGAAATCGAGGCTACATTCCTGTCAAAATGTCAACCAAAAACAGAGACAGGCCTGCTGCAGGTGGTGTGAAGCTGTTTTGGCCCCTTTTCCCATTTATAGCTTTGCTCACTAATCTGCACTGGGCCTGTTCCAGTCTCTCGTCCATCACCAGACACATTAGATCACAAAAGCTTTTACCACAAGGCCAAATGACCAGTTTGCACGAATGAACCTGGAGGTGTGCGTTCAGCAGAGAGCTTCATTTGGAGCTCATGATGATGCCGTGACAGACATACCCTTACTGTCCTGGAGCATCTGTAACCACATAATTTCCTCAGGGATTTATAAAGTATTCTGATTCTAAAAGCCTACAGCTTCTTCAGAGTGGCCTCACTGATCAGTCTTATGCCTGACCCAGACCAGGGTAAAGTACCATACCTTCCCCTTAATGTTAGACTTGACAAGGAGGTCAAGACTGATATAAAACCTACAAATTCTTTTGAAAGCCCTACCCCTATTCTGTGCCTTTTGACAGCCTTAGGCTAAATCCTTCCATGTCTACTTTGAAAGACACACACAAATTGAAAACAAAGCTTACATACATTGCAGCTTTTTACCGTACTAATCAAAATCACTACAACTGCACATAGGCGCAGTCTAATTAGCTTCCTGCCTCATCTCGAAGGCTATTGCTCATAACTAGTTAAGATTGACTATAACTGGGGGTGTGTATACCTCTCCAACTAAGGCACATTAGTTTATGATCTTTAATTAATCTTCTCAGTGTGTTGTTTTTTGTTTGTCAAAAATGTGAAAGCACAACAATCCATGTTACACTGTCACTACAAATGGAACAAAAGTTAGTGATCTTAAGGGTTGCAGATGTGTTATATACTGAAATTGCAAAAAGAATAATAAAAAGCCTATCAGCACAGGCAGTACAAGTTAGGACTCAGAAGGTCATGGGTTCGAGTCCCATACTAGACGGGAACCTTGATTTTACTGTTTGGTTAGTATATGCCCATTACTGCCATGTCTCCAAATGTTCTAGGCTTAGTGTGTATCCCTTACATGATCACAGCTATAGGCTGGATTCCTGCCCAGGCTGTTTGTGTACAGTTTGCTCGTTGTTGCTGTGTCCACCTGGGCTTCCCCCCACACCCCATACACAGTTGGTTGAGCTGCTTAGGCCAATCTTGCAGCTATACTTCTTCTTTCTGAATGACAGGAAATGCTCCTGCAGCCGTGTGGATGTTTTCTCCACAGTGACACTCAGCCATCATGTCAGCCCACCTTTCACTTTGGATTTACACACTCTGTATGCTGCCAATATCATGCAGACCATACAATGTCCAGATCAGATATCAACAGGCCTGGAGTGGCTAATCGGGACGACCGGGACAATTCTCGGTGGGCCAGTCTGATGTTTGGGCTGCAAGGGCCGTGTTCTTTTCTTTTTTTGGGCCGGTGTTCAGTCATGGCACTGGGTTGATCATGTATGCTGCTACTGCTGTCCCTGAGTCACCTCCGCCTCCTCTGGCAGCTCTCGTTTTTTTTTTCTTCTTTTTTTTGCAGACGCACCCTGGCGTAGCATGTCAGTGCACTCGGTCAGTGATGTTTGAAAGATGGAAAGTAGAAAGAGCAAGGGTGGCGTGGAAAAGGCTGGAATTAAAAACAGGGAAGCTCTGGAAACAGACGCAGCTAACTGTGCATAAATTGTCGACTTTTTCAATAAAATGAGTTTGTGGTTTGTAATGTCAAATGAGGATGATGAAACGGGTAAGGCAAGATGTTGAACTTTGCCTGCAAACCACTGTTCAAGTTAATTAATTATCAAGTCAATAAATTGTGTGGCATTGTGGCATATAACATAACGTTATATAATTTAAATTATAGTATGATGCGACGCCACATAACTGGGAAACTTTGTCTTGTTGCCCCTCAGAGTCAGAAGCAAAATCCAACACCAAGCACCAGCCATGAGCCCACAAGTCCAGAGTTGGCAGGTAGGATTACTCATTGAGTGGATATTACTAGAATTAATATAATGAAGAGTATGGTGTATGGCGTGCCTCATGTTGAAATAAATCTATATTGTGAAGCAACCCTTACTTGCACTGAATTGGAAATATTTTAGAAAAATACCCTGAATTACAAGGCTTTATAGAACAATGTGCTATTGTAGACTTAACATGTATGGTTATAATTACATAATAAAAAAAATAATAGGTCGTGATCTAAAGTGGGCTGGTCTGAGGCATGAAACCCCAGGGCTGAAAATGAGTCCCACTCCGGCCCTGAATATCAAGCATTATAGTGGACAGTGAGACAGCCTAGCCCCTTTTTTTTTTACCAGTCAGTCCAGGAGTGACAGCGTATTGTGTGATGAGAACCCTGTCAGGCAGGAGGTGGCTAAAACCACAGCCTTATCTATCAGGGAGTGGTAAGTAGCTCAGTGGGCAGTCAATCTGCCTGTGATCACTGGTTCACGTCCTGGCCTCGGCTGAACAGTCACATGTCCTGGGCCCTTGAGTAAGGCCCTTAGACCCCACCCCCAGGTGTGCCGCCTGTTGGCTGACCCTTTTCTGTGATCCAAACTATGAAGCAAGATGGGGGTAGGTAAAGAGAAGAATTCCAGTGTACCTGCACTTGTACCTGTGCAAATGGCAAATAAAGAATTTATCAGTGTGTCTGTGTATCAATGTATCAATGGGTTTGTGATCTGGTCTCATGCTGGCTAGAGTGCATATATAAAGAATGCAGCACCCATCTGATCCCAAAAACCACAGGCAGGTAGTGCATTAAAATGCTAGGAAGGCAGCCCTGTGTTTTCCCTTCCTCTACAGTATAAACTGTCTGTTGTTTGACTCTCTGAGCCTGCAGAGAAGGTTTGGCTTCTGAGAGGCTGATCCAAAGGGTTCAGATGCCATACCTTTACTGATTAACCCAGGTAAGTGGTTAGAGACCCCGCTGAAATGGATCATGTGACAGTGACCTATGACCTAATATAGGGACAAGGGGACTATAACGGGCTGTACAGCAAGGACACACAGTCTAAAGACTGGGTTACTACATTACTATGGAGATGCATTGATGGCTTTGGCCCTTTGTGTGGAAACCTAACATGGAGCCAAACCCAGCCAAGCCTCCAGGTTCTCATGGTCATCACTCTGTCCTTTTACCCTATGTAATGAAGCCAAAGCTCAGGGTGGCATAGTGGAGCCAAGTGGGCGTCTACCTACCAGGCTCCGCAGGACGATGGGAGCCTTTGAATGAGCTCACTGACCATATGCGAGCTGCTGAAAAGCCGGTCATCATACAATAACTTTAAATCGCATCTACATGAGTCACCGAAAATTACTGGCAGATCAGGAAAGTTCTCCTGGCCTCTGCAAAAAACACAAAGTATTCCATTGAATGAGAATTACTTTAAATCACGAGCGGCTTCAGCCCATAAATCTATGGCGTAAAGAAAGGTTAGTATGAGAATCAAGGACTTGTTCACTGATTTAAAACAGCAGAAGCAATGTATGCTGTCAGCTGCCAGTTGCCTCTGCTGCCACAGTGGGGAGAGCTTTTGTACTGAAGCAGGGGTGTGGGTTTGAAAGGAATGCAAAACCCATCGGATTTCAGAAGCAGTGAATGATTAATAAAAAAAAATGCTGGTGGTAATTTACCTTGATCAACAATAACGTTATAATGTGAGAAACAGCAACATAGATGTCATCACAAATATTGATTGCTCTTCTCACTGTGGACCTTACGGTGCCAGTGTGAACAAGAGTGTGCTCTTCTCACTCTGGGCTGCCCATCTCCACCCACTCCTGTGCTGTGAGATTTTCCACTTGCATGTGCCAACTCAAACTCTGGACTTCACACCAGGAAATCTGTGGTTCTCTCAGCTTAATCCCGGATACAACCTTTATATGCAGATCTCAATAAGCTAGTTTTCTTGGCAGTGTGAATCTGAAGCAAGGACATCTAGTGTTCTCTGTTCAGAAACACCAGCCTGCAATCTGCTCCACAGGCCATGAGCAAAGCTCAGGAGATGATTAATATTTACCCATCTGCATGCTTGTGTGATCACAACTGCTGGGGAATTCTAGGATATATGGTAATGTAGGGGGTCCTTCTATATGGTACAATTCTAATGAAGATGACCTCTGCTCTTCATTGAACCTGGTTGATTGTGGAAATCTCAGGTCCAAAGTTGAAATTTTGAGTCATTACCAAGAGCTTCCATGTCTCCCGAAGACTTCTACAGTCTCAGAGCAAGTACATGTAGCGTCAAAACTGCAGCTCACGGACAGCAGCTTCACACTGCCATGCTCCTAATGATTTAGCATGTCTTTTAAGCCACATTCTGCTGGGCATCATCCTCTCTGCGATACCCCCAACCTTCATTTGAACAAGCAAGGGGCTGTAAACACTAAAGTAAACTAGAGTAGATTGATAATCCACAAACTATTGACACTGGGCCTTATGTTAAAACATGTTTACTTGCCATGTGTTACTGGAAGATATAGTCCCAGTGCTGAGGCCATTACTGGCATGTGTTGTTGGTCTTTGGAAGCTTTGGTTTAAGCATGGGTGGTTTCCACTGTTGCCTCCCACCTCTGGGATCAGGGTTCATTTTTCCAGCAGGGTTCCATGTTTATGGAGTTCACATGTTCGTCCCATGTTGTTGGGGGGTTTCATTTAGGTTTTTTCACATTCCCCCTCCAGTCCAAAAACATGCAGAGGTTAATTGGAGTTGCCAAATGATCCAAAAGTGTGCTTGTGTAAGTGAATGGTGTATGAATGTGTCCGGTGATGGGTTGACACCTCACCCTGAGTGTTCCCTGCCTTGCACCCGTAGGCTCTGAACCCTAACTCTGCAGCCCTGAGCAGGAGAACCAGTTTCAGAAAATGGAAGGATGAGTTAAGTAGGAGGGTCTTTTATTTCCCTCTGAGGAGTCTCCCTGATACTCGTCATCTTTCCTTAGTCAGCACATACCTGTGCATATCTTAGCTTGACTGACATCTTCCATAATTGCATGTGTTCCTGAGGCCAAGTGCCTTCTGAGAAGCCTTTGACTATACAGGAGAGGTTACTCCCTACAACATGGGCCTGTCTGCTTTTGACAAGGAGACTCTGCCTTCGTCTCCATGGTCTTAACACCCTACATTCATGGAACGCTACTGGCAGGAACAGCCAAACAGCCCGAGGGCTGTTCCACCACCTCTGTGCGCACGTGAGACCTTGCCAGACTCTGGGAGATGTGCTCATTAAACCCAGTGTTGTTTAGCCCAAAAAAGAGAAGATAGTCAGGTACAGTGGAGAGCGGTGAGATTATGGAGGCATTTAGTCATCTTTTTAAAATGACCCCAGCAAAGAAGTTGAGATGGTGCCCACTACAGGTTGGGGGACTCACTGAACATGCTGATAATGGTTTTGCTGTGTGTCAACATTTCACTGAGCTAATTGATTCAACGTCTGTGTGTATGTGAGCTGTGGCCTCCAGGGTCGATGCTTGCAGATCCGGTGTGGCTTTTGAAAGACAGTGTGTGGATCTGCATGCAGGTTTCTCATTACAAACGAGCCTGGCCACGCGGGGCCACTTCAGCAAAGGTGGGAGGAGGGGCACCCGCCCAACCTCTTCATCTCTGCCTACAGGGACCTACAGCAACATTTTTGTCAGCGGTTCAAGACCACATGTGCTAGATTGTTATTGTTGGGCTGCAAACGTTCTGCTGTCTTCCGGGAAATCATGTGAGGATAGATTAATTCATTTAAGCAAGCTTTGAGAAATGACCTGACCTAAAAGTGAACTTTTACTTCAGAACTTCAGAATTTTTAGCTAAATTCAGAATACAAACACTAAATACTTAATCAATAGAGATATGCTCTAAGCATGTGGCTCTGACCTGTTTTACTGTAACCCTTAAAACCTTTAATCTCCTCCTAATCTTCAGCATTTCATTAAAAAAGGAGAATCAAATGAAATGCTAACATTTGTAATGTAACAGAAATGCATGGATGCAGACATTTATCCATCTTCTAAACATGTCCCCTATCAGTGGAGCCTCCTGGAGCCTATCCCAGGTGGCACAGGGTTAAAGTTATGGTTAGGCTGGATTCACCATGGATTGGGTGTCAACTGTTTCACATGGGATTTGTCATCCATTATCCATCAATGATTTCTTCCTAGGTTTCCTGCTCAATCACCTTCTTTGAAGGGATCCTGGTTTTCAGTTTATGTTTTCTGAAGAACACTATAAATCACTGTAAAACTCTTTGTAATCAATGAGCCTGTATAATATGAAACAAACATGATGGATTAAAGGAGATATGGACTGAGTGTAGAGATCCCAGGAGAGAGACACACAGCATCACATGGTGTCACACAGTATCATACACGTCCTAATGAGCAAAACAAATACAGTAATACTATGAAACTAATGCATTCCTGACAAACCTCACATTCACAAAAATTGTGTACTAATTGCCTAACAGAAAAATAGGCTTAGGGGAATTCAAATCCAAAACTTAGCAACTTATGCCAATAAAAATGAATTAAATTACAAAAGAAACAATGATACCAGTGACAAATAATGTAATTATATGCATTTTAAATAAGAAATAATAATAATAATACATCTCCTAGGGGTCTGATGGGTCTCATGAGAACTGCCTAGTAATCGCTTCAACTAAACATGCTGAAGTGAACTGATTGTCAAGGATTGGGAGTAGTGAGTCACAGCACCCTGCCACCAGCACAAATACATAGGGCACAAATACAATGGCCACAACACAAATACATGCACACAGCACAAATACAAAGGATTATAGTATGCAAAAGTTGCTATGTTTTATATGATAATTTGTTAAATATTTTCAGATTTTTAGGATCTAAGACTTTAACCTGTATAATGTGCTGGATATATAAAAAATTAAATCTTTCTTGCTTTGAGAACTGATTCGTTTAATTCACTGAAAAGAATTGGTTCAAAAGGACATTTTGTTCACAAATTGAGCATTACTACCATTAAATTTTTGTGTGCAAGTAGTGCTTCTAGGTTGCAATTTTGTATATGGTACTAATACTGTATATCAATCGCATTAGAACACATTGTAGCAGGACTGACTGTACATTTACTATATTCATTCAGAACCAGCATTTAGGTTTATCATGTTTTAGTACCTCTGTCTTGAATGACTTTGATATAAAAATCATCTGCTGTATATGTCATTCAGTTTTTTCTCTGTGAACACAGATAAACTTGCTGTCTGGGGTAGACAGAACTTGCTATGACTCAGAGCCACAGAGTCAGGGTTGGCACCCGTCTGACCTTGCCCCATTGTGATCCTTCCCTATTCTTACTAGCAGGCAGCTGGTCATTCTGGTCTCTCGCCTGTCATGTAGTCCCTTAGTCCTAGTATCTTCTCCATGCCCAGACAACTGTATAGCTCCCTGGAATGCATGTGTGGCTCAGACTTATCAATTCACCAGTTGTGGGTTTGAAACTGACTAGAAGCCAGCCTGACCTATTTTGCTTACTGGTTTTCAGATTTTCATACTGAATGTCCCCTCGTTTAATAAACCCCCTTTTGTCTTGTGAGCTACTAAGTGGATCATCAGTTTTTTTCTCACCTGCACCATGCCACGCAGTAACACGCCGAGGCACATTCACGTCAAACTGATGCTGTAAAAATTCCCAAGAAATACGGCAGTTGAATGATTCAGTCACCGTCTTTGCTGAAGAACCAGCTTCCCGACCAAACATGCTGAAGTGAGGACAATTTGCAATGTGTCTTCTGGAAATGCCTCTGGTTCTAACAGAAGATGGTGCTTCGGTTTTAAACGTAATGAACACATCTTTGTGTTTCTTCATTCTGCATGACGTGGTGAGTTCACCCAAATGCCTGCCCTTCACACTCTATGATTTTTTGAAAATCCCGTGTTCGTGTCAGAGAAGCAGTACTTCCAAGAAAGATGAGTATGAAGGGAAAAAAACTGCAGGGTAGGAAGTTTCGTGCGCAGCACAAATGCAGTGTTTTCCGCATGCATCTTTCTATAATTATTTGTGGTAGCATGCTTACCACGATTCTCACTGACGGCAGGTGAGGGCCACGAATGGCCTGGTGTCAAGGATCACTAACAAGGATCACAGAGTACCACACGGCTCGTTACACAAGATGGAGACGTTAAGTAAAGGGGCAGTACTGTCTCACATATACTGTAGCCATGGTTATTTCCACAGTGACACTTTGCCAGGCCTTGACACACACGAGCAGCGTTTCACACATCCCACACAGCACGGATGTCAGCCCGACCAGCTCCAAGCTCCATTCAGATTTTTCTTGCTCAAATAGAATTTAGGCTCAGGTTCCATTCAGAACTTCCTCACAGATGGGACCACAGATTACAGTGCTGTTGGTGTTAATGCTTTTATAATAACACAATAGATGATCTTGGTATCACTGGATAATGTTTCATATTGCAGTGTGGAATGCTGCTAAGGCATGAGCACTGGGAGGCTAGGAAAAGCCGGAACCAAACAAGCTGCCTTTCCCACTCCTCCGAGACAGAAAACACTGGAGAGACACCCAGAGAGATCATGAAGCCTGATCCAAGTGTAACAGTGTGGGACCAAGGCAGCTTTGGGCCTGTGGTTGCAAACCCTGCACGGTGACACTAAAGGGACGATGCTGGGTGACTGTGGCATGATGCTCCCACCCGGTGGTACTCTTGATCGAAACAATGTCCCCTCGCTCAGCAAAAGGTCTGATGCAAAGAAAGATTTGTGATGTGTTTGATTATTTTATTCCTTTTATGGGAATTTGGGAATCTAATATGGATCAGATACCCTAAGTCCTCTTCATGTCCTGATGCAGCATGTAGGATTCTTCTCAGGAAAAGCACACAATCTGCCAGCTGTGTGACACATTAATGAAGCAGGCAGGTGTAAGCACTATAAATGCAGTGCATCATAATGGATAAAGGAGCATTATAACAGATTACAGTGTGTTACAATGTGTTATAGTGTGTGATAGCGGATTCAAGTGTGTTATAAAGAATTACAATGTGTTACAGTGTGTTATACCTGAATAGAGTATATTATACTGCGTTACAGCAGATTACACTGTGTTATACAGAATTAGAAAGCATTATAGCCAATTGCAGCGTGTTATAGAGAATTATAGTGTGCTACATTGTGTTATAGCAGATTATTATACTGTGCTGTAGCACATTGCACTGCTATAGTAGATTACAGTACATTATAGTGGACTATAGTGGGCAATAGTGGATTATAGTACATTATAGCTGATTACAGTGCATCATAGAGGGTTATAAAGTCTGTTACAGCAGGATATACTGTGTTATAGTGGATTACAGTCCCTTATAGTTGATTACACTGTGTTATATTGTGTTGCACCCTGTTACAGTGGGTAACACTGTGTTATGCAAATATGTTGCAGTGGATTGCAGTGCCAATGAATGACAGCCAATGAGCTTAAATCCTTCAGTACTACAGAAGCTGTTGTTTTCTGGAAAGATAAAAAATGATGACTGTTAAAATGTGAAAAGCAGACCTTGAAGCACCGTTTCCAGGAGTGTTACTCTGGTGTTCCTGGCGGGGCATCTCATGCTGGGGGCCCCAGGGAGCATGCAGGCCAGTAGGGGCACTTTCTCAGCGATATAGATACTGGTTATTTCTGCACCACTGAAGGCTTAGAGTGACACGGCAGATGTTAGCAGGAAGGGTCCAGTGTGACCTTAAGGCAGCCTGCCACACTGCCCCTGTGCCCTTGCTCCCACCCCCAGCCTTGCTCCCACCCCCAGCCTTGCTCCCCCTGTGTTGATGACTAGGATGTGCCTCAGTGTGGAGAGCACTCCGCAGAACATTCTCAGTGTGAACCATCTGTGAGATGATCTCCGTGGGAAAGTGCCGAGCTGAGCTGAGTGTGGGCAGGGGGTGGGCAATCTGAGCATGTTCTTTTGTACATACTGTGCCCCTGAAGGACAGGCACCAGAGGAACCCCTGCTTCCTGCCCCATGAGCACTGTGCCCGTGTCCTTGTTCCTGCTCTTGGTCAGGGGTCATTCGGCTGCCTGGGTTACGAAGGTCGCGAGGTCATCTGGTCATATGGTGACAAGGGTGCGGTCCTCAGTAGTGCCAGGATGGAGTAGGCAGCATGGTGAGGGTCCATTGTGCAAGAGCGACTGGGCGCAGTGTGTTAAAACAGTCAGAGGCAGAGTTCAAGCAAAGGTTTCGGCGCGCGGGGGCAAAAATTGAGAGGGCAGATACAGGCTTTGTAACAGCTAACACTTTCTGGCGGGGACCTCTAGTGGCAGAGATACTCAGATCTTCCTCTTGTGGTATCAGGTACCGAGAGTCTGTGCTTATGTGCCATTCATCTTTATCTGTAGATGGAATCCAAAATTCAGATGGCATGTCACTGCCTGTGTGGACAAGCCGTGAGATTTCAGGGAGAGACAGTGAAGGTGTTCATGTCATTCAGATCTGCTGATAGCCCCATCCAGAGAGATCAAAAGCCCCCTTTGCTCTAGCCATGTGCTAACCAAAGCTCACTCCCAGCATGCCTTGCAGAAGACTCTGAAGGGTCCTCACTTTCAGAATCACCTTGTTGTGTCACAAACAAACAAACAGGCAAACAAACAAAGAATGACTGAGTCCTTCAAGGAGAACCAGCCCTGCAGAGACAGTGGTGATTTCCAAATAGATATCAACGGCTTTATAATCTTAGGACAATTTATTTGTGTCATTGTCTCTTTTCTTGGAGTCATGATTGATATTTATACAAATTGTAGTATAATTTGTCATTATTTTGCCGGTATACGATGGGGGCCCGTACACAATGATAGAGGCGGCTGCATGATATTTCACCTCTCTCACACTCTTGGGGCTATTAGAGGGTTAAAGGATTATCCCAGCTTAGTGTCTGAGATCAGTGCATAATATTACACTCCATTAAACCTGAAGATTGGTTCCTCATCACATCAGATGTGCCAGGGGCCATGTGCTTGTCTCTGTCTCTTGGTCTGTGTGAAAACATACTTCATTACAGTCCCCCTACCCACTACCCCCCTGCCCCAGCGGCTGTGAGCTGCGTTTCCATCCCAGCCAAGCATTTGACCTCACCGAGTAAGTCACGTGCTTTCAGTAGGGAAGATGGGCCATGCAGATGTGCACGATAATGCTGCACAGAGATATCAGGCAGAAAAATGCCTCCCGAATGGCCTGGAGCAGTGGTTTGATCTGGATTGTCTGGCAGGCATTTGGACCCATGCTGTTCCAAGCAGCTCCTTTGGGTGGCCAATGACCTAACCATGGTGATAGAACACCAGCTAATTAAACATTCAAAGGATGATTTAAAAAATGGAAGTTATGCAAGGGCTGGCATGAGGAGGTGCTTGCAGCCAGCCAAGAGTTCAGGCGAGGTGAAGCCATCTCCTGGTTGGAGCCCTGCCTCCTGGCTTGCTTTAGCCTATTAACATGCATTATTCATTTCAGGATGAGCTCATACACTACACTATATAAATAGGTCAGGATTATATATACAGGGGCCTGGGTGAAAGGAGAAATCCCACAGGTGAGACGACCATCTCAGCCTTGCTTTGAGTACAGGAGAAGTGGGTATTTTTTGTTCACAAATAAGTTAAATTACTTATTGTAGGTAAATTACAGCATATAGCCTGCTGATGTCCAGTTTAACTCTGGTTTTACATAATCAAACCATTATTCAATCCAAGTCCAGATCACAGCCAGACCAACAAAATCCTTTGCAGTCATGGGCCAATTCCACTTCTGGTCAGCAGTAAAGACACAAAGTTCTGCCCTCATCAAGGAAACATTGATCTGTTGATCCATAAATCAATCTTAATTATGTTTCTGGACACAGGGCAAGCGCGATGAGGAAAAAAAATGAGGTTTATCTGCTTTTTTAACCTAGGTCAGACATTTTATTTCACTTGTTAGATTTCTGTTGCTCAAAGAGCACCAGGGGAAGCAGACAGTAAAAACAGAAATCTTGCGAGAGACTGAGAGAGAGAGATGCAAAAAGGCAAAGCTTGGTTAACACTGTAATCAGCAATACACTATGTTTGCCAAATTTCATACAGTGAACCAACTGTTCATGAACAAATCGGATTACAAAATCTTTTGTACTGCTTCGCGAACCGTGTTTCAGGCTGCGAACAAACATCACCCAAAAGCACCCCAAAGAACCACCCGAAACATGAAAAAGTGTACATTATGCTCAAGAACGGTTGTGGAATGTATAAAAACTTGTTGTAGATGTATGTCTTTACTATATCTCTTCAGAGGTCGAATATCTGAAAAAAGAAAAAAATAGAGCGAACGTTCTGATATAGCGGTACCTTTCAGTGATTGATAAACATGTTTGTAATGGTTTTTAATAGTCACATATCTATAAGTACAATTACAATACTTCATTAATAAGATAAATAATTAAATAACTCCTATTTAAGTGCTACATTCTGCATTCACACATAATGGCAACTGCATATTGTTTGTATACAGTACAAACAAAGAAGTTCATCTCCATACGACGCGTCACATCACGAAATGTATGTAATGAATTTTAGGCATATGAAGATAATACAGTATAATAAAAAAATCACATTTTCAAAATTACTGTATTGTTTTTGATTGTTACTCAATCTTTTAATATTTGTTTTTTTTTGGGGGGGGGGGGGGTGTTTTGTGG
>JAODUD010000001.1:52108528-52122376 GCA_026784285.1 Stomatorhinus walkeri | reverse complement strand
GGTGCAGTATAGACAACGGAGGGTAAAGTTGGGTGGTGCAGTATAGACAACGGAGGGTAAAGTTGGGTGGTGCAGTAAAACAGCAAAAGAGATAAGCACTCTAGAATTGGGTGGTGTAGTAAAGACAATAGAATAGATAGGGACTGTAATTTTGAGTGCTGCTCTCAGAGAGTGGAGCACTGGGCAGTACAAAACGAGGTTACCCTGGCCTTCTCGCTAGGGGATGTGGGGAGGCTGCAGAAAGGCCAGTCTGCATGGGGAGTCTGGCATGTGGCCCCTGACACTGCCCCCCCCCGCTCCAACAGCTGGGGGGAAAAGTAAATAAAGGGGGAACCCCCTGCCATGAGGATGTCTGTTCTTTGTGGCTACACCTTCACGAAGGCCTGCCTTCGTTGCAGCCGCCACTGCCGCTGTTCCAACAGAAGGTCACGGCTCTGCCTTTCTTACCCGCTTTTAACCTTAACATGCTGGTAAACAAAACATATCTATTTATCCTGGTCACCCGGCATGGTTCTCGTTTGACTTCAGACATTCCCTCCCATGAAAAAAGCTCAAAACTCGGAGCCGGTAATGAGGTCCAGAGGCATGTTTCAAATGTGGGAGGGAAGAAATCTATAAAAACAGCAGGAACATGGTGTTAAAGTTACGCTGCGTTGGTAGGGGCCTAAAATTCTATTGACCATGAGTGTTCAAAATTCTCCCTATTAAAAAAAAGCCTAACACTTTACTTTTCTGAATGCAATCATGCGATAGTTTATGCTTGACACCTTTCAGGGTGTTCTCTTGGTAAGTATTATAACTAGTATAGGTAGTTCAGGCTTTGCAGAACATTGACACCCCTCCCTAAGTTACCCCCCACTTTTAAAAGCAAATTTCAGCTGCGTGTTCTCAACGTGACGCAAAGGAAGTGGCGAGTTAAATATACGGGTCAATGCATCTGTGTATTGCTACTACCCCCCCACACATACACACATGCACACATTTCCCCCACCCTCTTGAGATGCAGCCAGCTAAAGCAGAGTATTGGAACATGTTGCCTCCTCCTCGTACAGGTCAGTGAGGGGTCGCCCCTTATGCCGATCGAGCATTACAGCACAGGGGTTGGATCCGTTAAATTTGCCTGCGTCACAGACTATGAGTCCTGCTAACCTGGAACATATAGAAGGTTTTCATATCCACGTCTTCCATAGCTTCCGTCAGGCCAAACCCACAATTCCACACCCAAAGCATAAAGCGTACCCAAACCTCCCCACCGAATAAAGATCATCTGTGCGACAGGTGACGTTCGAGTTGGATTTGCGCAACTTTGCAACTTCGACCACTAGCAGATATTAGCACTGGAGGAACACTCCCACAGCCCCAAATTCCCCTTACCTTCCAGCACCGTAAACCACAGGGAGTTAAGTGGTCTCAGACATCCACGGGTGTCTCTTTATAGTCTGGCGTACTGGCTGACCATCTGTCCATTTCCGGAACTTCCGTTTCCGCAGAAGCTGCAGAATGGTCTCATCAGTTAGCTCTGAAATAAACCGTGGCACTAATGTGACATTTTTTCCGTCTTTAGGATCATAGTAATGAGCCCAACTGATAAATTATTCCAGAACCGGCTCAAATGGTGTGACAACCAAACCTTTGCAGGAGGAGGTAAATTGTTATAAAGGATTGCCGTGTTATTTGGGATACGCGAATCATATCGTCTGAGATCTCGTTACGGAATCAGTAGTTTAGCATCCGTCTAGACTTGTTTTCAAGAGCTTAATTGAATAAATCGACTCTTTAAAAAGTATTAAAGAAACACGCAGCGGAAAGACGTGATAATGGCACCTAGAGTCGCGGGAAGTCGGCTGGCACGAAATCTGAAAGGCTGCATCACAGAGACCTCGTTTGGTTTATCATGGCGACTGAGAATAAAAATCAGACTCGCGCTTGATGGCAATTTTGTTTGAAGAAACACGCGACGGCTGGATTAGAGCATGAAATAAGCTCTCCTCTTTCATCTGATAAACACCGAAAAAAAAAACTGAACCATAATGGCTCCTTTTGCTACCTTCCCTGTGATTATGCTAACAAGTAACGTGCTGGGAAGGGATTAAAGCAGGCGACCAATCAGTGACAATGCCTAGTCGCAATGCTCGACTGAAGAGATATAAGCCACGGAGATGAAATTATTAGACCTGTCCCCCAGGGGGGCCCGGGGGGCCCAGGGGACGTTGTCATAGAGAGGCTCGCCACGGGACGCTCAAGTACAGGCAGCTCTTGGTCACTATTATGAGGCCCACAATGACATCTCCCAGCATCTTTGGTTGCCCGGATGAAGGCCTTCCCCGCAAATACTCCCGTGACAGGTTCTACTTAGTGTTCATCAGGCCTCACGGAGGCCACGCCAGCGCGCTGAGTAAAATTCCCCATGGGGGGCGTCCTCTCTGGGCGCCAGCAGGGAGGCGGGCACCTGCTGGAGCTGAAAAGGCAAGACGAGAGATTAAAGGAGCAAGACACATCTCACAAATAAAAAACCTATTCTTCCCATTTTTCCTACCTTGACAAGAAAAAGCCAAGTATATAGTAATGGAAGTCAATGGCATTAAAAAAAAAATAAGTTGCAGATGTGCCTCGCTACCAAAATGTCACCACCTGCTGGCTCTCCCATTCTCCTCCGTCCCTATCGGGGCTCAGTTTTTGATACTGCGGCTGTGCCAACGGAGTCGTGATACAATGGGTAACACAGAAGATGCATCTGGCGTGATGCACGGTGTAACGCGAGACGATTTAGATTGTCTGGTCAGGAACAGGAAGGTCTCCTGGCAGAAGACGGTGGACAAAATAAGTAAATAAACTGTGAGCAATATCTGCTTTGCCCTGAAACGTGTGTGCTTTTCAAGATCACATTTTAGCTCACCACATACGCTCCAAAGACCCCAATAACGGTCACCCCAGGTGATTGATAGTACGGTCTTCTTATAAGTCTCCCTGCGTATAAATGTTTCAGCCATGATTCTGGGTGGGGAAAAAATACAAGCAGATTTTCTGATGTCCTGTTTTGGCTAAATCACAAGCAGTGAAGTGAGGTTAATATTTTGGATTTTGAATAGAGAAGCTACTGTTGTATTACGGCCGGTCCTGTAGGCCTCATAAACGCTGAGGTAGGGTATATCAGCGTCCTCGGGAATTGTTTTTGTGATTAGATTTCCAGATGAAACAGCTTCACTGTGAAAAAAAGAGCCCTTGTTCTCTCTGGCCATATGGTTCGCTGTGTCACTCTCCGATCAGCTGACCTCACTCTCCTAGGACTTTCAGATGCCTCTCTCAGAACACACTGAAGCAAACATCCATCTGGAGCTTCCCTGGGCCGTGTCTCCCCTGCCAGTACCCTGATGCCACTTTCCGCAGCCAGGCCACATCACCAAGGACCCATACATTATTCTCAAGCTATTTCAGGAACTGTTATGCTCCAGGTATATTAACCAAAAAATGTGTGCATTTCTACTCTTACGTTTTAAGCATAAGGCATAAAGACAACAACTGGGAATGATTAAGATATTTTAAGACCGCAAATGGGGTGCTGTGTACAGTGTGAAGTCCCAGGGAAGTAACTCTCCGAGAGATATTCATTGCTTTAGCTCAAGCAATTACATCAGCGTCCATCACGGGAATTCTC
This sequence comes from Stomatorhinus walkeri, assembly GCA_026784285.1. NCBI lineage: Eukaryota > Metazoa > Chordata > Actinopteri > Osteoglossiformes > Mormyridae > Stomatorhinus > Stomatorhinus walkeri. Next base: position 52,118,721 of record JAODUD010000001.1, on the reverse strand, counting down.
AGCTTGAGGTTTGTTCCGAGCAATTACGATTAACGTTATAGTTATTAATTGAAGTCATTTTCCACAACATTGGGTATTTTTCTGTCTCCCCAGAGATCTAATGCTCTGTGAGGTCTGTGAAGAATATTAATAAAAGATTATTCCTAGTGCCCGTCTAGATTTTCCATTTTTCTTTACTTGGTACCCTGGAGGTCCATGGGGCCATCTCCGTGGTCAAAACAAAGGGATGCTTCTCATCTGGGAAAAGTGTTCTTCCGGACTGGGCTGAGGAAGACCTGTCTTCAGTCACGGCACAATGGAGGGTGGAACGGAGGTGAGGGCAAAATCCAAGGTCACCAGTCCAAATGGGCTCGTCCGGCTGGCAGAAGATAACGGGATTAGCGGATTCCCCCTCGATACACTTTTCCAGTTCAAAACGAAGCATCCTGGTCATTTGCTAGCCAGCAATTTTCCATCCATGTGGGATTTAGCAGTAGGACACGTTTTATGAATCTGGATCAGCGAGAAGATGGAATGGCGCGTGCTTCCATACTGAGATCTTCCGCAGAAACAAAGAACATTAATATATTCGCACAGTAAATAAATAAATAAAGAAGCAGTACTGAATCCATTTAAGTGTTTTTAATAAGCACACTGTGATCCAGCCGTGGACAATTAAGATAAGGTAAGTAAACACCCACTGACACAACATTTAACATATGTGTATGCATATGATTAGTATATGTGCAAAACATAAACAACTGAGGACACCTACAAGGAGGAATGGTGTTACACATTTTGGGCCCCATGAAAGCATATTACTTTGGGCCCTTAACTCAGACCAATTTCATTATACCCTAAAGGGCCCCTGAGTGACAGGGGCCCCTGGGATCGTCCTAACTATTTCAGATTCCTTCTGCGTCAGTGGGGATCCATATGGCTTTTATGAAAACCGAACAATGTTGTCTATGTAAAAGAGGTTGAAAACATGGCTTTTGAGAAGGGAAGCTAGCTACAGGGAAGGCTGGTGACAGGAAAGGAGACCAGCATGAGATGATCTGTTGTCTATTACATGTATGTAGGGAGCTTGTATTTTGGATCCTGGTTGGGGACCGACTGCGGTCAGGGTGTGGTTGGGGCATGGTTCAACTGGTGTTGGCCTCCTGATGTACGTTCGGATGAAACCCGAGTGCCGGTCCTCCCAGAGCTCGCCTGCAGGGCCCAGACGGTATGAGGAGCACGCGATGGGGGTTTCCGGCATGGTTCTGACCCGTTCTGAAATGCACACGTGTACATAGGATGGGGCACAGCGGTGAGTCTCTCTTCCGAATGTTATTACAGGGGGAAGGAGCAGAGTCAAAAAAGCAGCGATGATGTACGAGCAGGGCTTTGAAATAAGTATGTCCTCTCACTCTGGCCGCTGAATATTGGCCTTGGCATTTCTGACAGTAGCATTCATCATGGATGGGAGCCCTTCCAACAAGCTGAAGTTGTCCACCGCCTGACCAAATCAACTGGATTAAGGAACAACAAAAGTAGATGGATGCTCGATGTCAAGTGCCTTGATTCATTCACCTCTGCTGTTCTTACTTTTTTCTCCCCTGTTTCCTCAGTCCTGACAGCATCATATTTCAGCTCTGCACGCAACTGCTTTAACTGTAATTCGCACATTATGTGACTCGGGCAAATCAATAGGGATGCATTATGGATAAAAACAAAAAACGATGCATCACTGTAAATACGTCATTTATATCATGACGACAAATGCACTTCGTTTTATTTACTGTATCCGATTTATGACTTAAGTTGACCTTTGTACTTTTAACCTCCTCTGTGGAAGTCAGTTTTTGAATAGGAAGTGTCAGTTATACATAATAATGCCGCAGTCTAACGTGAGTTGGATCCCTTGACCAAGAAATCTACAAGTGAATCACTTCAGTCAAAATTTGGATTCTCTCGATTGACGCTACTGCAAAATTTATTTACTGAGTATAAAACCAGTTATTTCATATATCTCTCTTTGCGTGGGTAGATTTGCAGAGAGGTGTTAATAAGGCATGATTCCTAGTTTGTTTGGATGATGTGCCATGGCACTGCTGACGGCGGTCGTTCCTGCATGCTGCGTGGAAGCAGCAGCGCCCTGTGCGTCCTATCAGTGCTCCGTCCACCGCACCGAGACCTCCCCTCCTCCCCGCGTCCCGGCCCTGTACCGCAGTACCGCGCTGCCAATCTCTCGTCAGCAGCGCCACGCTCCACGTCGGGAGATCGCGCGTGGACTGCCGATCCCCCTCGGCGAACCGGGACGCGCCGCAGCCTGGGCCAAGCCGGTGACATCAGCGCGCATCCCTCCTCCGCGGTCGATCCGTGTCCTGCCAAAATCCCGACGATGGCAAAGCTATACCATAGTGATACGGTGTGTGGTCATCCATCCCATCAAGCGTAGGCAATAAATAAATAAACAATAAAGATATTAAAGAAAAAAATGCGTGCGAGGATGGTAATCCTGAAAATTTAAATAATGACGTGCATAAATGCAAATGTGAAAGTTATTCCATGGTAATCTTTCACGATAACCTTCCAAGGTAACCAAATTGACAAAGTATGGTTGAATATGACGACACACAATATCTATTTGCAACACACACACAATATACACACACCCACACACACATATTGCCCAAATTTAATCAATTTTTTTTAATAAAATTGTAAGTCTCAAGAATAAGTTCTCATACGTATATATTAATCAGATAAATGTTAAAGTTGCTGTCATATTTCTTTACATTTGTAGACTAGATATCATGCATTTTAATTCCATATAATTGTATCAGTAGATAATTTAATATTTCAAACGTAGATAAACAGTGTTGCTATAATGCTATAATGCAAGTATTAGATTACTAGAAAATTGCAATTTATTAAAAGGATTCAATATTCACTAATTATACACTTTTACATAAAATTATTATGATTCAAGAAATTATTATATGAAACCCCGTAAAACTAACAAAACCAATTTCTTCATTTAATAACTATATATATATATATATATATATATATAGATTCTGCAATTACTTTTACAAACCTTGATTTATTAAAATGTAGAATGTTTCATGCAAAAACACTGATGATTTTAAAACGAAGCAATGTAAATATATATCTGCACCTGCTGAAGTAATATTATCGACATTAATAACGACAGCGCAGTAGTAATCTCTCTGCTCAGCGTGGTTCTTATCCTGACAATTAAGTTTTATTGCATAGGAAAGTGATACAATTTTCTGAGGGGATAGTTGAAAGAATGATGAGATCTTATAATTCACTATTTCACATAGTATTACTATAATTGTGATGGTTAATGTTACATTGTGCCCCACGCAATTGATGGGTTGACAGGAAACAATGCGATATTACCTCATTTTATTATCTATTATTTCACCGCTTTAAAGAAATTTCTGAACACGTACCAGTGAACTCCTAAGTCATAGTCCCGAAGGCGATAAGCACTCATTTTGTAAGACCAAATCGCTTGAATTCAAAACCAGCTAAAATGGAGAGTAATTTTTTCCATTTTAAGAACTAACACGCACTGAAATATGGCCTTGCAGCGCCCTCTATCTGTGACACATGGTATAGCGCCCGAAGAGTCTCTATTCGACTGTCATTCTGCTTCTGCAGAGATTTAACGCAGACCATGAAAGGCGCTTCTTAAAAGGTTTCCTCAGCTGTGGCTGGGCCTCAGTTGGCAGTAACCCATGTTACAGAGGCCACAGTTATGGCATCCTCAGAAGGTTGCCTCCGGAGGAGGTGTTGTCAAGGAGGAGGGCATGGCCTCTGAAGTTTCCCACCTTCCCTGAACCATAGCCGCGGAGCCTCCACGGGAGGTGGGCAAGCAGCTTTGAAAAGTAACACCTTTGTTTTTCCAAGTGTTGGGAAGAGACGAAGCGCGATCGGCAGATGGCAGAGAGGTCCCAGAACCCTTCACCAAACACAGATGGAGATGAGGCTCTTTGAACTGCGCGGAGGATCCGCTGCGTCCGCCACTCGGCGGCTTCAAACCTCCCGCCATTGTACGATCAGGTGATGACAGCACAGTGGGGAGCGAGACTTACTGTTTCATCAGGCCACGGACGCTGCTCGGCAGTGGAAGAAAACCAAGTTGCGCATCGGAAGACAAGCCGTCAGGAAAAAGAAAAAAAGTCCGTAAAGAAATAAAGCTGTATGTTTTACACTTGCTCTAGTGGAACATCACGCCGAGTGGAATCGAGCTACATAAAACCCCGGAAAGTTTTTTTTCCCCACAGATCAAGCAATACATCAAGTGATGGTTCCTGTGGTTAATATGCCCCACCTCACCGATGTTATTAGCTTTCAGACCGTATTAATTACTCTTCCAGTCCAGACTCGCAACCATCCTAATGCAACGAAAGCTCGTGTAAGCTTATTATAAAAGCACGCGGAGGTTTAAAGCTGCTTAATCATCTTTTTAATGATAGAAGGATACCATTGGTGACCGCCAATCCTATTCGGGAATGCAAATAATAGTTTGTATGTAAAGCAGTATGTATATAGCCTACACGCACACACGCCAACAGCACGTATGTGTCAAGGGTGCTGTATGTTTCGGCTTATACGACATGACAACATTCTGCCTGTAGGTCAAAATCTGTGGATCCCACGGCTTAGAGGGCCCCCAATCCACCAGATAAGCCAAATCCCCCATCCCCACTGCCCCCTCCCTCCAGTCAGCTCTGGACGAGCAGCCTGTCCTGTGCCAGGGGTGGCTCTTGGGGTGACACTTCGCAAAAATTTGGGTTTAGCTGCCCAAAGGTGTACTCTAAATAAAGAAAAATAATCAACTCGTTTTTTTTTTGTCAAAAATCCCAGGCAAGCAAAAAAAATGCAGAAATATACCAACTGTAACGAAATAGTTTAATAAAATAAATAAATGATAATGTATAGTTAAATTGTCGAAAAATTCTGTTGGTGTGCGATGTTTTGTGCTTTTTTTCCAAATAAAATATGAATAGGTAAAGTATGTAAAGTAGCATCCAAATTATGAAGCATGCACGAAAAACCCGTGCACGCGACGCAGGTTTATCATCGCGAACCAACGCATCAAGCGAGTCTTGTGAGGCTGTACATCCAAGCACCTGCCTGCGCGGATTTTCTAATTTCATACGTGTTTCTGCTGACATCAATACTGCCTCGGAACCCAGTGGCGTTTGGATCGTTGCCAGGACAATTATAAAGTCGCCTTGGAAACCGACGTCGGATGACAGTGTGAAGCTCACTGTCGGGCCGCAGATAACCGCACAGAAAGTCGCACCAAATGAAGCGCAGTGAGAGTGCGCTCCGGCGTGTGTGTGTGTGTGTGTGTATGTGTGCGGCGGGACAGCTGCGGCTGTTCGGCAATCAAACGGAACCACCACTGCGCTGATTTTCCACCCCAGATTTCCATTTCAAAGCTGTCCTGCATTGTTCCCCGCGCACAGTTTCCTGACTCTTCGTTGCCATCGTCACCGCGGCATCCCGCCTTGTTTAATAGCAATAATCCCGTGCGCTAAGAGAAAATGCGCCCGTGCCAAAATTATGATCATGCTACATGCATGGGCTACAGCTAGGCCAAAAGTAACATATAGTCATTTTATGCTGAAACTGCAGTTACTGTATCATTTTAGCATCGATCTTTTTTGCAACTCATTACCCAGTTTGCATGACAATCTCATTAGGGATGAACTCTGCGTTACCCAAATGAATATAAAAGCACATTTCCAGTAAGCTTGGCTCCATTCATGCTAGATTTCCTCACTGTCATTTCTCCTCCATTTATTTCATCGGGAAGTACCTACGTGCACTAAAATAATTCAGATGGCCCGTATTGTTATTTATTGTTGGACTAGAGCTTTGATATAAAGTGCTCTGAAGTTCGGTGTATGAAATAAGGCACTCGGTTTGAACCCCCCCCCCCTCGAAATTTGCTTCAGCGCCCCAGTCAGTGAAATCCACTACGGGGATGGCATATTAATGTGCATGAATGTAATAGCAATAAGTGAATCAAAGAAAGATTATCAATTTGAATGTATAATTACTTATAATGTGGTAAATATTGCGCTTGAAATAGGCTACCAGACTTATTAATGCATTGCTCAATAAAACCAAATAGCTCATAGGAGTGAGGTGTTTAGATTGTTATTGTGGATTTCTTAGTTTTACTCATTTATTCAACTCAACATGGATACGTTATGCCCAGGTACAGAATAGCGAGGTTCTCACACAACTTCAGTTCCTTAGCCAGTGCGACCCCTGGTGGCATGACTGTATTCTTGCGTATAAGTCTGCCAGAGGAAGCTGGTTTCTGGTTCATATAACCAGAGAAAAAAATCTGGGAGGGCTTCTTGGAGGGGGGGGGGCAGTTGGTAGGCCTTCGTGGGGCCATATGTTTAATCCTCTGCATAACACTTAGCCCTCTTGGGAGGCTGAGAAGGCCATTCTTTAAAAATGCTCATCAGACGACTTTTCAGGAGACGTCCAGCTCCGTTACGCCCAACCATTTCAGTCTGATCGGCTCTGATCTTTACGGTGAAAGGTTAATGTCAAGTATGCCAGCAATAAAGTTAGGCCATTTATTCCAAAGGAATTTATAAAGAACCCTTTTCCATATTTGTCCCAAATTGCTTGCAAAGAACTTAAAAACGGCGATGAAGATTGACACAACATTTAATGCTGTAGTCCAACAAGACATCTTCCATCACCCGTTCAGTACTGGGTCGCAGCGTTCTACAGCAACAAAACATGGGAAATTTTATAAACCCAGGTAGACTAAATAACTTAGGACAGACAGAAAATGAACTGATCTAAATTAATGCGACATTCCAATTCAAAAGCCTATCAGTTTTGTAGCACAATTCCTATTTACGTAGCTGGTATTGCAGATACATATAATTTAGAATTACTGCAACAATTTACATCAGATGATCCGAGGATTTATGTCCTAAGTCTTAATCACGCTCGCAATGGTATTTAGCAGGCAATTAAACTTTCACAAACAGAAAACTAACACCTTTGATACGTGTAAGACTATAGCTTTACATTTTTCAGTCTGATTGCGTTTCAGCGAGCGATATAAATGCTCAGAATGCTTCGCACCGTATGATAAATAAATTCCCCTGAAAAGCACAACATTGGCAGATCTATTCTAAATTATGCATATGTAGTCTGAATAACGTCGTTAGTCATTTATTAATTAACCGTGCCGACGTGGTTGTATCCGACTTGCCCGCCTCATCTGCAGTGAAATTTTCATTTGTTCTCATTAGAGCATTGCCGAAAAATCAATGATTGCCTTCTGGGGAATAATTTATTATTTAAAACAGTCCTAATAAGCCTCGTCCTGTCATTCCCAGCAATTTCCATGAGCGAAGACACGCTTCCCTGTGCGGTTTATTTTTATTTGGAGTCATCGTGCATACCGATGTTGGAGTTTCGTTTGACTCATTGCGAGTGTATCTGGTTTTGTACAATAGCGGATATGTTTAATCATACTCACTACTGCATCAAGAGAGCAGTATTTGTTTGCTGAAAGAGTCGATTGTGTTTCCTCATCCGATCCTCAAATGAGTTATAAAACTGTTACAACATCATACAATTAAAATATTTGTTCTTTCATTTAAAATTTCATACACGGGGGTATAATTAATGCCACGGTTTACGTATTGAGACATAATGATGTTGTGTGAAAGCAAAGCACTTGTTTGTTCGTTAGGTATTTACTCATTAGCAGTGTAAAAAGCAGCGCCGAAATGACTGCCGCACCCTGACTCGTTGCTGAGTGGACCAAGCAGTGGCAGCCACATCAGCCTGCTTTAGTTTAAATCGCAATCTTTGGATGCTACTGCCTCTTGTGTCAAAAAATGGCATTGCACTCCGTCGCTTAGTAAGAATGTATACAATAACTGGTACACTCTCAGAAAACATGGTAAACATCTGTACCTTTGCTTGTCGCTGAGGCTGTACCCTTGTAATTGTACTTTTTAAGGTACAGAAATGGACTCTGAGGAATATCCCAAAGGTACAAACAGCATTAATGGTACAGAAATGTTCCTGAGACAATTTCTGTACCTTAAAAGGTACAATTACCTACAGCTAAATGTGCAATTGGCAGACCATTGAGGGTACAGATTTTTACCCTTTTTAATGAAGTACTTTTTAGTTTTAAAAAAATGTTGCATTTCTGTTTTGCTTAAGTCCAAAAATCGGAGCTATTCTTTGGGTCTAAATAAGAATAATTTTAAAATTCAAACTTGGTTTTTAATACAACTCTTACATACTGTATAAGTTTATTTTTAATGGTACTGATTACGCACAGCAGCAGTAGGCTTTGTGCTGACTAAGAGCACAACCTTACAATTTGAATGCTGTTGGTTTAAGTACCTGAAGTGATTCAGACAGGCAGGGGTGTCGGAAATAACAGGGACGGAGAGAACGCACCCCCACCCCCCCCCAATATTGGTTGATCCTCCCCTTTCATTCAAATTGCACATGGACCGATATCTACTTAGCAGTGAAATATATTGGGGAAAAAATGCGATATTTTTGGGTTTTGCAACCTCAAATCACCTTTTGCTATTTAACACATTTCTGTCATGATACAGACGAAACAGACCAGATGAGCACCTTTCATTACGAATCTGCACGCGGAGGCCAATTTGCTGTCCATGCAGAGCGTAAAGACAAAAAACACAAACACACACCTAACGGAGATTGTAATCCTACATTAGACAAATAACTTTATTATATGGATCAGTTTTTTTAACAAAGCTATTTTTAATTGTGAAACTGGAAAAGTATTAATCTTATACCGATAACTAAAAATTATTTTCAAAATCTTTCTTGCGTCGCATCCTTTCAGTGTGACTATTGCATGATCGCCCATTGAAATGTCAGGATATACGGTGAGTGACAGAGGGCCTAAAAAAATGGAACTTAATGAGATTGGTCTGAGAGGGCTCAAAATCTAAGGGCACCCCAAGATTTTGCTGTGACTTTCTTACTTATTCACACACGGATGAAGCTGGCGAAGTTTGCGCCACGCCGCAATACAGAAATCAGCCTGTAGGTGTTGCTGTTTTATAAACGCCCCAGATGTCACTATAAGGGACTACTAATGTAACTACAGTTAATCGCGAAAAAATATATATTTTGCTTTCATTGCGGCGAAAATCATCCTTATCATTCTGAATGTGCCTACAAAAGATTCTGAAGACATAATGACCTTGCAATCTTAGATATATAGTGGTTGTATGTGTGCATACAAAGTCGTTGTATGCATATCCAAAAAAGCATGAACGAACACCTAGACATTAGCCCCAAATATAGGCATCGTGCCCCAGATATCAGAAGATTCAGTGACTCAGAGAAGTGTCTAGGATTTTCTGTCTCTCCATTTTTCTTATTGCAAGTACACGAAGGAATATGCAAATGAGGTTGCTGGCCAGACTTCTGCTGCCAGTTTGCAGACCTTATCGAGTTCTGCAAATGCACTGAGCAATTCGTCCGACGGAGCCCTTAATTGCCTTCCCTGAGCCGACTCCAGATTCTCCTTACTCGTCTTGGCTCTGCTCATTTCTGTTCGCGGATGACTGCAGTACCATCTGCTGCTGCTGAAACCTGGCTGTTTCTCTGCACTGTGGTTGATGTATATCTTTGTTGCTCCTTGCACTGTAGTCCTACTTCAACCTGGAGAAGGATCAGAAAGATGTGTGACACCTGCAAAGAGCAGCGGAAACCGACCTAAAAGTCAGTCAACGCTAATAACAGATGAGAAGCAGCTCTGTCCTGATGTGAAGGCAGCTGTGTCAGGGACAACTCTGGGCTCAAGATGGAGTCCAAACACAGTCATTCCCAGTGTCGACACACGTGGGCCTGGGCTTGAAGGAGAGTAGCATTGCAAGAACCCTGGGCTACCTGGTGGCTCACTTCTCCTTTGCCACTGCTGCCATGGGTTGGCCCTGACAGGCAACTTGCCTGCTGTACCACCTACACTGAACGTAGCACAGCTCTGACCTGTACCCTGCTGGAATCTCCGGGAACGCAGCACAACTCTGACCTGTACCCTGCTGGAATCTCCGGGAACGTAGCACAGCTCTGACCTGTACCCTGCTGGAATCTCCAGAGACGTAGCACATCTCTGACTTGTACCCTGCTGGAATCTC
>JAODUD010000001.1:52091027-52108428 GCA_026784285.1 Stomatorhinus walkeri | reverse complement strand
GCACAGCTCTGACCTGTACCCTGCTGGAATCTCCGGGAACGCAGCACAGCTCTGACCTGTACCCTGCTGGAATCTCCTGGAACGTAGCACAGCTCTGACCGGTACCCTGCTGGAATCTCCGGGAACGCAGCACAGCTCTGACCTGTACCCTGCTGGAATCTCCGGTTATGTGATTACAGCCACTAAGCAGATTTTTTCTTTAAAAGCCCATGGCCTACTGAAAGGCATACAGGGCTTCTCTCCTTAAGCAGAGGCTAGAAACACAGTGTGTGCTAGAGCTCTTTCTAGGGTTCCATGGGATTCTATCCCTATAGAGCTTCTGGGGCTTCTGCGACCCCCTTTCCAGGGTGTCCTTGAGATGGACGTCAATCTCTCTCTGGCTATTATGTCATGTTACCAGCTGGACATCAACCAGTAAAGGCTTCAATTATTCCTACACGTCCAGGTGTGACTCCTGTGCTTCTCTTCTTCCCCAGAATCCCCCCGCGTCACTCCTGTGCTTCCGGTCATCCCCAGGATCCCCACACAAACACAGATTATACTTTAAGCATAAAGTATACAAAGATCAGTTTAATTCTGGGATGAAAACGGTTGAATTCAGCTGCTCCTTGTGGCTATTCTGACACAACAGTTGCCACACAAATTCAGATTGAATTTGAAGTTATACTGGTATGGCACAGCCAAAAAAGTACAGTACAAATGATTGCATTGAAATATAGGAAGTGTGTGAGTTTTTGGGAAATAGGCGTCTGTGTGCATGGCACGATGATCGCGGTTTAAATTCAGTTCATTTGCTCCTCCGTGATTTGCAGTAAGATCTAAACTGATGTGGTACAGGAACGTTTCCATTTTATGTTTTGGCCCGTTGGACTTAAGTCTAAGTACTTTAAAAATCAATATTCTAGGATGTTTTCCAATATAATTTATACCGATAAACCGGTCGAATACATTAATCCGCCTTAGTCGCGTAATATTGCCGTAAGGATATGATAAGTGCTGAAATTTAAAGACGAAACGTTAAGTTTAAATATAAATGATTTCTATGAAGTTTTATCATGGTTTTCCAATCCATATTCCATAATCTGGTTTTATTTTTAAGTGAGTTATGGAGTGCCACTGAATTTTTAAAATGATAAACACTTATGATTTATTGTAATATAACTCGCGCGGTGATTTAGAGTATTTCAGTTGTATAATTCCTAATCAATCTTTAAAAAGATCATTAAGCGTGTGACCGCAAAACGCTACGGGGCTCTCCTCCTCTCTGACGGGGCGTACTGTATAAGGACTGGGAGCTGCAGAACGTCTCACTGGAGACAGAGGAAGTGAAGATCTCCACCTTCTTAGCTGGTGAGTGTGTTCATTATTATAGCCCTACTCATATATCATAACCCCGAGGATGCTCCGTGCTATCGGCCTTATAATGCATTTATGGCAAAGGCAGTGGCGATTCTAGACCACTTCAGCTTTGGAGGGGCAGACTGAGGCCAGTTGTTCTGTTGGGGGGGGGGGGGCAGATGCTTTTGATCTTAATGTACACCAAGAATTACTTGCACAGGAATCCCAGCATTAAGAACGACAATTTTGAAATCAGATTTATGCAATGCTTTGCAGTCACATTTTACAGTTTTTGCAAATCTGTAACTCTAAATTAAATTTTATAATTTCTTGTTGAGACTGTTGTGCTTCCACATACTATAGACAGTGCACCTGTGTTAAGCGTCTGTTAAGAAAATGTGCTTACATTTGTGTTTCACCTGTTCCTAGTGCACAAAATCTTACCCCACATATAAAAATGTAAATAAAAATAATAAAACACTTATTTCAGACCAAAGTACCATATGTATTTAGGGGTGGCACAGGGGGGCCATGCATATTTTTACTGGGACATTGTCTCTAATGTTAAATGGTTTACAATCTGAAGCTGGTGATTTTAAGGAAAGTTTTTTTCTGTAGAAGGTTTTTGGGAAGCAGCATGATAGCAAACCATTCTTACCTCTCTCCATAACCAGAAAACCAGAGTTAACAAGAACCAATGCTGACTCTGCACCAACAGATAATTGTCCCCAGCCTTCCGCAAAACCTCAAGCTGTAAGTCCTTGAAAACAAGTTCCTCTTCCAAACCTCTGACCCCTCCCAGGCTGCAAACAGGACAAGCAAGAATAAAAAGCCATCTTTGGAAGCTATAAAAATGCCTAAATTAAGATTAAGTCCCAGACCTAATATCTGCTGAGGACCACATTATGGTTCATATTTTGATTCTGTTCTGTATTTGTGAACCCTACTGGATCATTTTTATCCCACAAGCCCAACCCTTTTTAGTCCATTAGCCTTAGCGTGTTATTCTGGGGCAGTGAATCTGTTAGCTTTAGCCCCTTAATCTATGAATTCTGAGCTCTTATATTGTCATCTTTATCCCCTTGATCTAGAAGTTCTTCGCTGCTAGTCCTGAAGGTGCAATTCTTTTACTTTTCATCAGCATCTTCTCCAACTTCCCTAAACCCATCATGTTCACCATCAGCAGTATCTCCTCTATCTTCCTTGCATCCATCATCATCATCATCGTCATCATCATCTCCATCTCTCTTCAGCAATCAGCATCATCTTCTCCATCTTCCCTACACTCATCATCACCAGCAGCAACTTCTCCATCTTCCCTACACTCATCATCACCAGCAGCAACTTCTCCATCTCTACTACACTTATCATCATCAGCATCTTTTCCATCTCCCCTACACTCATCATCATCTTCTCCATCTCCCCTACACTCATCATCAACATGTACTTCCCTACATCCATCACCATCAGCATATTCTCCATCTTCCCTATACTCATCAACAACATTTTCTCCATCTGCCCCACACCCATCATCAGCATGTTCTGCATCTTCCCCACACCCATTATCCGAATTTTACCATCTCACCTCTATCTTTACTCCATTTGTCTTGCATGAATTCTCACTCTGAGCTCTTTCATCTCTCTGCTCTCTCGTCTCTCCATGTTGGAGGTAAGCTAGCACCAGGGTTTGCAGAGATGGCCTGAAGAAAACCATCACAAAGACCTTTGCAGCATCCATTTACACAAGAAAACCAAAAAGATAAAACCCCATCACCCCAAATAATCTCAAATTCCAAATGAAGCTTCACTTACTTGTTGCTAAAATGAGTGGGAATTCCATTATTTTTTAAGGTAAACTGCTAAAAAAAATTACGTGATTTATAAGGATATTCCTAACACATATTTATTTTTGAAATGTTTCCATTGAAAAAGCATCCCTATCTCTTGTATCACAGGATAGACTGTGTCCATCGCCCTTGCTGTATTGCACCACCCAGGGGATAAACAGTAATATGTAAATACAGCCCTGATAATGGTTTCCGGGTTCTGATCCAGGTCGCTCACAAAGAGTACTGCCCAGAGGGGAAAATCAGGGCAAAGCTGCAAAGAACCCCACGTGAACGCTGACGCGACACAGATTTCATGACAGACTTGACTGTAATTTCGGGTTTCCCTTAAAGGGACGGATGGGACAATAAAAAGAGCCTTTTTTGCAAAGCATGAATGTGAAATCAATGCTTGGGCAAGACAAAAAAGAACAAGAATCTGCACAATTAAGCACCTCACTGCATGGGTATCAGACACGAAAGAGGATCTGGCCACACAAAAGGGAGACACCAGTGTAAACAATTGCCGGAAATGAGGGACAGGTCAAGCGACACCAATAAACTATTCTGAGCACCTCAATCTTCCTCTGGGATAGAGAGCATTCGGATCCCCCTCCCTGCCAATCACTGTGTCCTGATGTCCTACAGCCTATGACAGCATGCACTGCTGATAAAAAAATGTAGCATCTAGCTCAGGAGAGGGCAATCTTATCCACAAAGGGCCGGTGTGTATGCAGGTTTTTGGGATAACCTGTAGGTCAGCTGTTCAAACCCAGGTGATCTAATTAGGGAGCTGCAGCGAAAACCCGCATACACACCGGCCCTTTACGGATAAGATTGATCACCCCCGATCAAGCTTTTCATACTGTGCCTTTGTGCTCTTTGAAACTGTCGTTTTGCATCCGATAACTAGACACCCTCAACCTCAGGGGTTTAGTTTGTGCGAAAATGTGACCGTTTGTCAACAGCCCGGAGCTGCCTTCCAAAACAACGCTATAGCCCTGATTCCGTCACTGACCTTAATGCTAGAAGGAGATACTTGTTCACGGAAAAATATAAAACCTTTGTTCTTTGTTTAACTTTGTTGCAAGTGGAATAAATTAACAAGCAGGAACAGATCTTCCATGTTAACATGGGTAACAGATGAGGACATTTAGATACCTTTTACAATTATCATAAAAAGCAGCAAGGATACAGAAAAGCACAGAGCTGCTCGCATGGAGGATGAAAAGCATTCGAGAAGATGGTGAGATTTAGAGCTACATTCAGATTCTCCTTCATCAAATCTGTGTTGATTACACAATGAGAGGTAACAAACAGGCTCTGTCATTACATTCCACACCGAAGGATATGAAATGAAAACTTTCGGCTTCCCCAGCTAAGCTGAGAGTGGATTTAGACTGCGTGGGAGTGAGGTTATGACATTAATGTACCTAATCAATCAGTCATTTCACATTTCTTTTCAATTTCCTTTCATATTTAAAGAGATTTATGCAGTAAGCTGTCACTGCACGTGATGGTTTCTGATTTTTCATCCTGCCCTGCATAGACCACTTTCATCCTCTTCATCATCCATCTCCTCCACACGAAAACAGCCCCACCATCATGTCTCCGCACCCAGAATTTAAGGCTGCTCCCCGAGAGGAGGGAAATTAGTGCAAACACAAGTGTTTGGTCACACAAAACTTCCCTCCCCCCCTCGCAAGATCACAAACACAGAAAATCTATTACTTTGATGTTGCTTTGAATACTTCAACATTGTACTTCCTCAAACATTTTCTTATGTTTACATTTTACTGCAATAATGTAAAATAATAAAAGAAAGATTTTGTAAATATTTTGATTCTGGGGCTGTTAAAGGTTTTATTGTTTTACTAGCAAAGTGACTCTGCTGTCAGAGGTGGCTGTCATACCTGTGTGAAGTTGGCCCCTCATATGTGACTTCAACCAAATTGGTCTCAATCGTATGTGTCACGTTTGTGCCAGATTGTGTCATTAAAGTTTGTGCTATTTTAGTTTCTGAAATATGAATGTTTGTTTACATGGTGACGTCATCAGCGTGAAGTCGACCTCCCATTTGCGTCTGATTTTGACCAAACTGATCGCAATCGTTTGTGCGTCGTTTGTGCCATTAAAACTGTCCTTTGTATTGCTTCAGTGCAGAAAAATTGCTTATTTACATGGTCGCGTGACTCCGCCGTTAAGTTGGCCTCCCACTTGCCTCCGAACCAGTCTCAATGGTTTGTGCCGTTTAAAAATTTGAATTTATTCTGCACGATCTGGCTGGCAGGGCTGACTAAGTCTACATACAGCTTTGTCGCAGAGTTATCAAACGCTCACCTTCTGTTAACATGAGAAACACAAGCCTGAGCATTATACGGCGATCATGTAAAGGCATAAACTAAGAGGTGTATAAATAACAGTACAATTTTTAAATGGCAACTATTGAGAGTGGTTCAGAGGCCAGTGGGGGGCTAAGTCATGTGACCATGTAAATGCCAACTTCACACTGATGATGTCACCATGTAAACAAACATTTATATTTCAGAAACTAAAACAGCACAAACAAAAATTTTAATGGCACAATCCGTCACAAACACGGCACATACGATTGAGACCAGTTTGGTTGAAATCTGAAACATAGGGGGGCAAACTTCACGCAGGTGAGACACCTCAAACTAAAGACACCTGAATTTACTTTGGTTAATAAGCTCACTTTCAATAACCTAGTTTGACCTAGTATCCACACTCTCTACTATGGAATCCTTTACAGATGGGGCTTGCATGCTGCACCTAATCCAGTATGTCCCATGTGGAAAGACTGCTGTCTAATGTCACCACTGTTTAAAATGCTTTAGGTGGTTCTTTCTTTATGGAAGCTACCTGTATTTGTTATTTCTCGCTGTCCCGGCTGATGAAAAAGGTAAAATATGCGTGAGCTGCAGTAAATTCACAATCTGCTGTCTGATGAAGACTGTAAGTCAGGTGTTTTTCGCTGGAGAAACATCCTTAATACATCACACACATGCTCTTCTCCTGAGGGTTGTCTTAGGTTGGCTGGATATTCACTCACGTCACAATGCTGTTATCTGTATGCATGAACATTCCTGGTGTGGGCAGGAAACAGACTGGTGGGGTTGCACCATGATGTCACAGCAGCCTCACCTCTAATCCCAGCCCTCCTCATTTTCTTATCAGGAGCAGTACAGGGTTGTGTGCATTTCTGGCACCATCAGGCAGATCTGTGTGAAATCAATCATATTATTAGGTCATGCACAATGAATGGATGAATGAGTGAATTAATGAATGGGATCACCAACCTCTGGATTAATGGGAGATGACCTGAACCAGTGTACTGCCATAATAAAGGTGCCTGTTTATTCGTGTATGTTTTATTATGTTCATAGATGGCAGTGTTGGCGTTGCATTAAGTTATGTTTTAGTTGGTGCTAGAATTACCCCATCTTACTGTATTGTTCGAAAAGGCATAGGCAGACCCGTGGTCTAGTTAAGTAACTTAGTTAAGTAACCCAGCTTTCCCTATTTCAGAACGTTTGTTTATGTTAATAACAAACTGAACATGTTAATCTTTATTATGTAGTGATCAATGCTTGAAGCCAAAAAAATCAGCTGTTCAATAAGAATTAATAATGGACCATCATTATAAGCAGAGCTTGCAGAATATGGAACGTGTGATGTTGTGAGCAGCAATCTCTTAAGACGCCATATTGACAACATTAACAAGCCATTTCTTCCTCCCTGAAGCTCAGTTAACATAATATAGCATTTCTTTGCACAATTATTTTCAAATTCAAGATACAGACTACCCGTGTGTAAAGATCACATTTTGAAATATAAAAAGCACATTCATTGCATTAACCAATGACTTGAATTACTTAAATGTAAAGATAATTTAATGTCTACAAAGCAAAAAAATGACCATGATTAGTTTAGACATGAAGCTAATAAATTATTGCCTTTATCCAGAAACAAACTGTTGTGCGACCTGTTTCCACACCAAATTTAAGCCAACCTGAGTATGTACTTAGCTACATCAAAGGTGTGTGTGGGGGGGGGGGGGCTTCTCACAGGAGCAGTCCAAACATGACAATGTACCTCTATTACTTAATCATGGTATGCACTACATGTAGAAGCTTTCAGAATGGGTATGATGTTATGATAGGGAAAACTTTAAAAAAACCTAAATTTACTTAGTGGATGAATTTGTCCAGCAAAATATACAGGGTCAGTCAAGCCTTGCTCAAGGCCCCAAAGGTGAAATCACATTGGGGCTTGGAATTTGAGCTAGCAACCTTCTGATCACAAACTCAGCAGTCAAACCCACTGAGCAACACACCACCCTTATGTCAGGCTGGCACCATGTCAGGCATTTCCCAAAGATAACCTGCACATGACCCAAGCCTGACATTTTGGATTGTCTGTGTTCCCTGTAATTAAGCAGACTTCCCAATGAGCTAACCTGCAGGCTGCTGCCATGGTGACCCAGCACCAGTCCCGCAGCACACACAAAAGGATCAAGGGCAGTCATATTTCGAAAGGTCGGAGAGTGGCAGGAGGTGCGCCGTGGCCAAGCTGAACCTGACATCATGGGCCACTGCTGCTCCATAAAAACATCAGGTAGCCATTCACATGGTTTGCAGATGGCGCTGGTTCTGACAGACATGTCCCAGAGTGAGAGTGTTCCTGGTGCTATCGCCGATCTGCAAGAGGGATAAAGAGGAGCGTGAACATCAGCTGGAGCCTGGCCCAGCCTGGCGAGTGCGTCATGCAGCTCTAAACTATCTTATGCATTATGGAGGTGTTTCCTGGCAAAGCAGCCAAACACGCAGCCTGCGTTTTCACGGGCATCTCTCCGCCTCATGGCCAAAACAATGTCAACTGAAGAGTGGCTTATATGTACAGAGTTTAATTACATTTAATGGCCATTCTGAGAAAAGTAGGACTCATGCGGGAGCCTAATGAGCGCGTTTGGAGTAACAGTATCCGGGTATTCATGAGGTGTGCGTCAGTGGCATGCACAATGGGAACGGTCGTCCCAAATGGGCATTTTCCTACTGGTTGTCACAGATGAAGAGATTGACGGGGCAATGCTGAAAGAGAAGATGGAAAAGCACTCTGCTACCCAGCCCATGTCACCTCAGACCACACTCAATAATGCAAACTCTGCCTTATCTTCTTGCCACTTTGAATTCTCCTTCCGTGCATTTTCCTCCCTGTGGTGTGTTGTGAGGATCAAAAGGAGTATAAAGGGTATTTCCATTGTGATTTTATTTTCACAAATGAAATATGGCACAAACAAGTAATTCGTTAGAGTCACTCTAGTTGCTGTAATCAATTACGGCACACAGATTACAAGTTAATAACAGCAATCAATTACTATTACCTTTACCAATTACATTACCAGTTACTTTTTAAAATTACACACTCACCCATTAATATATTGAACCCTTTAAATGGTTTCAATGCTGGTTATGAAACAGATCTGAAAAACAGCGGAGAGGCAGTGAGGCAGTGGTGAGGCACTAAGAGACAGGTGCGGCATTGGGAGAACGGTCAGACTGTGGTAGAGGTGCAAGGCAGTGTGAGAAAGGGGAGGCACTGGGACAGAGTCACCCTGGGTTAATTAGTCATTTCACCAGTACAGCTGTGTAACTGATGTATTACTGTACACACCATTAAGCTACCAACACCAAGAAAATGGAATTTTCAGTAACATGCCATTAACTGAATTATAGTGGTTTACACTCTCAATGTCTTCCAATGCTGGTATGTCTTGTGTGGGAAAATGTTAGCTTTTATTTATGTGGATTGAGAGAACCTAAGTTAGGCAGATTGAATGGTGAGGATTAATGTAAAACTGTTTAAAGACAGAGAGAACCCTCAGAACTTATACCATGATCTGTTACCGCTTAGCGAGGACAAGTGGAGACTGACTCCAGCCAGACACCAGATAATGGATGGATGCCTCAGAGAAGCTGTATGGCATGAGGAGATCCCAGTTAGCAAAGAGCTGGGGCTTTGGTCAGCGTTTGATAAGAACTCAGCAGCCAAGCACACTCTATGTCGTACCACAGACTAGTCACTGCTTGCTAACACTTTTCCCCATGTCAGCTGGTTTGACAACAAAATTGTATAAGAGTGCTGGTAATTTGTTTGTGATTACTGGTCTCAGATCAGTGACAGGAGTGTGGCACTCTTAGGGTGACGTTGTGGAGTTGCATGTATGCTGAGTGAATGCAAATGCTTGTCTGCCTGGTAACTTTACTCCCAAGATAGATTTTTTAAGGAAGTGCCAGAAGACAGAGATGGAGCTGCTGATTGAAAGCAGAGCCTGCGTGTTTTCTCTATGGCATTGTTACTCCCCCCCACGAGTCTACTGTCTACTGTCCTATTGATACCCCTTCATTATTCCACGGCTTAAAGATTGATCTGGGTCATGCGGAAAGTAAAGAGAGAGGGAAGCAGTGTTTGGTTTCTGCTTCTTTCTGCCTGCTTTTCTCGCAAGGCGAGCGCCACCATTGCTTGCGTTCACATCCTCTGTTATTCTGTCTTTCCTCCTGTGGCTACCTGTCTTTCTGCATGTCTATACGTAAATATGCCCCATGGTTATCATTATTATAAATATCTCACTTACTAGACTCCGCTCTTTAGTAGGATCTGATTTACAGACATTTCCAGATTTAATGACCTATGTGGTGTTTTCTAGGAGTGTGGGTACAGAGAGTAGG
Organism: Stomatorhinus walkeri; assembly: GCA_026784285.1. NCBI lineage: Eukaryota > Metazoa > Chordata > Actinopteri > Osteoglossiformes > Mormyridae > Stomatorhinus > Stomatorhinus walkeri. Next base: position 52,098,515 of record JAODUD010000001.1, on the reverse strand, counting down.
TGTGATGGTGTTCAGGTTTAGGAAACACTGTTTTTGGACCAGGAATACATTGTTCCCCACCAGCCTGGATTCCCAGGAGGTTTTCCAGCTGCTGGCCATGCATAGTCACCCTCGGGGCATCACGCCCTTCCTTCCATTAGATACACACACGCCGGATGCTGGACGCCTGGCCCGACCCAACCCAGCCTATGAGGAGGGTGGGGTATTGTGTCTGTGGGGCACCTTGCCAGCAGGTTCATAAAAAATGAAATAAACGCAGAGAAACAGCCTGGCCGAGGGAGTCAGAGGACAGTTACTGAATCATCCAGCGGCGCCAAGCGAGACAGACCAGACACACCTCTCTTTCCCAGGTCGGCCAGCAGCTGGGACCCGGGGAACTGTATCCAGCCTGGAGCCCAAGCTGGGATTGGTCCAAATGGAAATGGAACAGTTTGTGACTGCAAGGGCCTGAACCCAAATGGTCTGGAATGTGGAGTTGGAATAAGAGTCAAAATGGACCCAGAAGAGGTGGAGTTGCTTCATCTCTGGTTTCTAAGGGTGTGTCTATGTGTGTGTGTGTGTGTGGGGGGGGGGGGGGGTGGCTTGTGGAATCCTACAGGTTGGATCTTGGTGAGACCTGTACACAAAACTGTACATGTGGCCCAAGCTCTGTGTGACTGGCTGGGCAGCCGGCAAACCGTGGCCAGGAGACTCAACTGAGCACAGAACCCAGTGGGCTAAGAGCATAGTGTCAAATGATAAACACATTAACACTGCTTGACTATTCATGTCTGCTGCTGCTAAATGCTGGAATTGAATCAAAATATTAACATTAATGAAGATGAAATTGTTCATAGTAAAATTATAGGACTTGTTGATATTGACATTGTCGCATTAGCAGATACTATTGTGACGGCGTGCGGGCGAGTGGGGAAGCAGGCGAGTCGAGCCATAAATACAGGCAAACAGGGTTTATTAGCAGAGAAACAGAGGTACACAGCAACGAACATCAATGACGGATCTGGGGAATACTGACTCAGATGCGGACTAAATACTCAGGACAGGATGAACAGGTAACAGGTGATTACAATCGGGAATAAACACAAGGTAACGAGGGGGACATGGCACACAGGAGGATCGGACGAGCAGGTTATGACAGATATTATAATATGAGGATGGTGTTCAGCTGGTCTGAGAAGCTGGGGAGTCAGTGAGAGGCTCTGTACTGTTTATACCAATTCCTCAGGATGTTCACGCTGGGAAGAGCTCCTTGTTGACACTGACAGAACTTTTGCACTTATAAAAGCCTCACAAGATGGATTGGGAACGATTTTTTTTTCATCAGAGATTTCTCTCACCTCCTGCCTTCACATTCTGTTTATAAGAGGATGCTCCCGAAGTATTGCTCCCGGAGTGACAGCTGTTCTCTTCCACTTGGCAACGCCAGGTCCTTCCTTCTTCATATAACCAGCCAGGCCCTCTGTGTGCCACTTGGAGACACATTTATGCAGGCTGCTCGCTCAGACATGGCCCAGAAAGTATTCCAGCCTAATAAATGGCTGGGATCGCATTCCCACAATCTTGAGGAAAATGTAGGCCTCAACCAGACCTTCCCAAGCCAGCTGAGCACTGGAAGGGAAAGTGGCGATATGCAAGGCATTCTGGGAGATCAGTCTGAATTTTTAATAGTTATGTACATCATTCAACAGTGTGAGGATTCCAGCCCATGGAACTGGAATTGTTTCCTGGTTTTCTTGGCTTCGGGGTGCTTGGAGCACAGAAACGGTGGTGTGAGGCTTTGGTTGGGGGGTCCAACGGCGCCTCGATTGCTTGCGGCAGATCTGAGAAAGAAGCAGGAATGAGCAAAGAGGGTGAAAAGTGCGACCAAACAAAATCAAGGCATTTCTGGGAATTTCTGACTTTTACAGCTTACAGTAAACAGCAACGATCAACCGGAAAACCATCAGCTAAAAGTCTGAGCTGAAATTAATGAACAGGGTTTTTCCCAAGCTCCCCGAAGCAATTAATTAAAACAAGATAGTTTGGTGTGGTAGGCTCTGAAGTCTAGGGCCCCTCCCTCAGGGCCAGCTGTTCACCCTCACTCCCACCCTGCATTGTTAACACTCCAGTCGTCTGGCCAAATGGTCAGCACAACTCCATAGTTCACCTGGAAGCTCCATGCCACGTTCCACAAGAGATTATAGCGATCTATGAACTAAAGACGTCATGAAGCATTTCCCCTCCACTTTGCACAGCTCATAACTGCCATGTTGCCCCAGTCATGATGACCCTGTTGAAAGCTAAAGCTGTTAGGTGTTAGAGGGTAGGACTTCTGCGCACCAAATGTTCATGCATGGTGTGGGCACTTGATCTCCTAGGGGTGGGGGGGTTCTGGTAAGTACCTGTCACAGCATGTGCTGAGGGTGCCCCTGGTGTTCCACTGGATTTAAACAGGGTGGGATGGCCGTGGTTACCTCTACTGGGCACAGATACACACTGATGAATTATAGTTGGGTTGGAAATTATGGGAAGAAAGTGTCTTTTTGAGTAATGATAACCAAACTTTGACTGTTTGCCATGAGCTAGGTTTTCAATCCTTCTTCTGTCTCAATTCTTCTCCCATAATGCGCCTGTCCCTCCCCTATCCCTATGTGTTCAGTCTCCTTCCTAAATCCCTCTTTCCGGCAATCCAGCTGAATACCATGGACAGGCCCAAGAACACCACACATACTCACGCACAACCCAAGGCAACAAGTCAGCCAACAATTTGCACACATCAAATGCATGCATAGAGATGAACACAGCGAACCACATGCATCCCTACAAATGTATGTGCTTGGCAGTTTAATAAGTCCACTTTAATGCATCTTGACAGTAACTCATGAGGTTTCCTCACGTTGCACATAACCACAGTGAAATGCAGCATCCATTGATATCTCTGTGGAGTAAGCATGGCCTTTCCCACACCACACAACACCAGAGCCAGGGAGCGTTTCACGAGCCACAAGCATGTAAGAAACACAACTATCAAAATGGGAAGTGATATCACTGGTGGTGTGTATCTTCATCCTGGGCCCGGCGCACCCTCGCTGTTTAGTGATTTCAGTCTAATGTGGAACCTGCTGGAGTGACATGCTTTGTTTGCTTGCTAATGCTGGGCAGCAAACAAGGAGACCTCCAGTTACAATGTCGCAGTGGCGTAGATGTCCATCCCGAACAGCAATACCACAGGGAGATGTTAACGCAAGGGCTGCCGGGAGGTGGTCAGAATGGGCAGTGCAGTCAGAATAACACAGACCGTTATGTGGATTAGCACAGACATCTGCAGAGATGAGGGGGATGCCTAATCATTTTCCTATTAAAAAACCAGCCTGAAAACTCCGTTCAGAGGGAGGAAAATAGATCTCTCTGCCCTAGTGCTGTTCACAGATCCCCTGTTCTCTTTATCCTTTTTTTCTAATAACATAAGAAGTTTATTAACAAATATGATTTATGGCTTAATTTTGAGACACCCTGAAAGGAAGGTGTGGGAACGGGCCCTGATAAGGCCTGGGTGTTTTTGCGCTGCACTTCTGTGCTAGCTTTTCCCATGCAGCATGCGTGTGCGTATGGTTGCTTGGGAGAAACCTCACTCACGGATCTATCCGTCACCAGACAGTGCAAACAGGCGGAAGACCTGAGTGTCAGCTGACAGCAAGAGGAGCTTCAGTGTGACTGTGGGAGAGACTCATGTGTGGTACAGGTGTAGAGGAAAGGTTATTGGAGCTCCTGATGCCGCACATAGGCCACCTGGGCCGTGACAGAGTTGGGGCGGGGCTTTCAACTGGTCATATTCGACTAAACATATTTAGAGAGCTTCTCCACAGTCCTGAATGACAAATGAACCATTTATCATGACAGCAGATGCCCAAGAGAGGGATGTCTGCAGCTCACGGACAGGGGATATGTGACCTGACATGTCTTGTCCCCCCGTAGGTGTGAGCAGGATGTCCTCTGGAGGACACTATGGAGAGTGTCTTATTCAATGTGGTGCTGGATTGAGCCGGATTGGCTTGATTTACGGGAAAATATCATGATGATCTCATCATGTCACTGCATCTTGGAAATCACAGAAATGCATCATGACCATGACTAGTGACCTCACCAGTGACCTGCATTGACTGGTATCCCACAATTCCCTTCATGCCATGATTTCATCTTTATTAGATCAGCAGCAGCGAAACATGTCACCTGTCCAGGCAGAACCTGCATCATGCATGGTTTCAGGGCCCATTCAAGCTCTGCTCTTTGTTTTAATGAAATTCACTAATCTGTTTTGTCAAGAGGCCCGCCCCCATCCCTATGCGCCAATCCCGGGGGTCCAGTGATGAGACAGTGAGCCCATATGGATGACAGTTTTTCTTGGACCCTGAATCCCCAAGCCCTTTGACAGGCATCTGGGTCCTGCTATTCAGGAATGGAGCTCACTGCATGTGCAGCGTGTGTTTCCTATTAGAGCAAAGTCATATTTCACATCTTCTACCAAAGATGAGGTGAAGGTCGGCTTCCATGAAGCACATGCAGCAGAATTTGCTCGGCGGCCTGTCTGTGGCCAGCACATACACAGTGTCCATTAAGCGTGCATGAAAGTCAGTCCCTGTTCCTCTGTGTTCTTCTGCTGAATTAATCAGACTAATCGGACTGCTTCATGTTTGAGAGAGTGAAGGTAAACTTGAACAAATCAGAACTCTAGTAAGAAAGAACCAGACAGGAAAGCGAAAGGGAAGCCACATTCAGAAGGGTGTCATAGCCAATGACGTAAAGGTTTTTATATTAATAATAAATAAGAAGAAAGTTCACACACTCTGGTATTTCGTTTTCCCCAGCACACTGTGACACTGAAAGAAAAGCTCATAATCCTGGTGACTTCGTGAAATATCCTATAAACTGCTATTTTGAGTGTCTGTTAATTATAATGTATATATACACCAATCAGCCATAACATTAACCCACTGACAGATGAAATGGGAATAACATTGCAGTGGTGCCTGGCAAGGGTGCGATTATAAATTAGGCAAAAGAATAGCTGGGCCGTGGTGCTACAGTACGTATATTGCACAATGGTCACACATGCAATAGTCACATTGTGAAAGGATGTAGAACTGCAATTCCATATATGTCCCATCCTCATGTTCTGCATCTGCAGCAAACTGGCCTCAGTAACACGTAGATTCTTAATAAAAGATAAAGGGACACACTCGTATGGGACATACTCCTAATATGTCTTAACGGTTTCATCTGTATCATAACAGAAATGCGTGAAATAGTGCCTTTATGAATGGGTATTGCAATGCCGAAAAATATTGCAAAAAAATATTGCAGTTTGGTTGTTTCCAGTATCATTCAGCCCTAAAGATATTTATTCATGTTCATTTTTTGGAAGAAAGAGGGGGGTCTGCCAATATTCGGGAGGACACATTTAGCCCCGCCTCCCCCATTTCCGATGCCACTGGTTCAAAGTGTTGATTTGTCCTCCAGATCTCAATCAGGCATCTGTGGGATGTGGTGGACAAAAAATCTGAACCATGGTTGCCCCACCTCACAACTTAAAGGATCTGCTGCTAATATCTTGGTGCCAGATTCCACAGAACACCTTCAGGGGTCTTGTGCAGTCCATGCCTTGATAAGTCAGAGTTGTTCTGGTGGCACGGAGGGGACCTGCACAATACTAGGAAGGTTGTTTTAATATCATTGCTAAGAATATGCTAAAAACAATCCTCATATTCACCATGTGATCCTGATGGTGCTCAGTTCAAAGGTCATGCGTGTCAGATGTATATGATTAGGTTTGGAGCCCTTTTTGCCTCTCACACTAATTCTGTGTCCTCCTTAGTTCATTCTTTCTTGTGCCAGTCTTGAGGCGGCCCTAGACAAGGACAAGCTGACCCTCCTCAAGCACACAGACAGCCCTGCTAGGTAGGTGCCAAGGTGCTGTGTGCCAGATGACATGTGGATGGATCCTGGCCTGTTAGTGTGTTTTCTGCAGTCTGCCGCTAGTCTGGCTGGACACGCTCCAGACGTCTGTTCACAATTTACGTTCTGCCAAAAGTACATGTAATACTGTTTCTTGTTTGGTGTTTCAGCAGAGTTAAGCGTTCTTGACATTAACTGCTGGAGAAAGAAATGCCATCGTCATCTTCACAGCCTCAGTGTGTTTAAGCTGCAAAACACCCCAGATGCTATAGCTGAGAAGGAAGGATCAAATCAATCAGCTTATCGGCACTTTCTTCAAGTGCATCTATATGACACCGTCAGTCAATCAGATGTCTTTTTATACTGATCCACCATTCAGCTCTGCCTTGTCAAGCATGCTCAGCTGGCCAGCATTATAATATGATACAGAGGTAGGGAAGGTGCTTATGTGTGCATTCATTATAGCGGGCACGCTGTGAATGTGCTGGGTCATTGTGCATCGTCAGTGGGATTTATGACGAACCCTCGTCCAGCTCCCCGCACCTTTAGACATCCCTTTGATCTGACAGGGCCCTCCAACTGTAGAAGCATTGTCTGTTGGTATTCATCTGCTTGGTGGGAGGTGGTCTTTCCCATTTTAAAGTCGATGGCATGGGATTTGTCACCCCCCCCACCCCCCCAGCAGGCCCCCATCCAGGTCCCCTGCCATGGACACCCCCGTCACCATACGGGAGGTCTGGCCTCTAGAGGTCTGGTCCCCTTTCCTATCACATTGTGGGGTCCAAGTTGGAAGCTGCAAAACAGATGATATTCACACATGTCCACATGTACTGGAACTAGATATGCATGCTTCTGGCTTTGATATGGCATAGGGCACAATGTAAAAGGAAGGGCGCTATATAACATTAAATCAAAATGAAGGTAATTGATTAAGAAACAAACATACAAAAGATGTGCATATTGCATGCAGAAATGTATACATAGATGTATGTACATGCAAATGCCCATATCAAGCACTCACACATGCATGCACATCTTAGCTTAGGCCTGCTATTTCTGGGGCTTGGGGCTAGGAGTGATGGAACTCAAATGCTAGAAGGCAGCATGCATCTGTAATTGCACCCAGGACTGTGGGGCTCAGTGGTCCTGGTGCTAACTCCAGCCTCTGGCAGAAATTAGGTTTAGAAAGCTGTGTTGGCAGCAGGTAGGGCAACCAGCATTCCCTGAAAGTACCATCGAGTAAGAGCGAAGCCCTTGGAGCCCCACGCTAGACCTCACAGCCCCCATTCCATGTAACCACTCGCACCTGCATGACCAAAGTGCCCAGTGCCACTTTCTGAAGGCTGTGTCCATAGTAACAGAAACACATGTTCACCAGCTTTCTTTCCTGGGGCTTTTCCAGGGATGCACTGTTTGGGGAGGCAGGACCCCTATCTTTGCCAATATGTTCTCCAAGTTACACCATATATTTACACGTACGCACACACACACACGCACACACATGTAGGGTAAACATATCCTTATGGGGACCGCTCATTCATTTCTATAGGGAAAATG